>CM052545.1:43551994-43580957 GCA_028533065.1 Trachops cirrhosus | reverse complement strand
TTTTGAATTCTTATTTCTTCATTCTTTTCTGATTGTATGTTTTTTTTCTTCCTTCTGGTCCACTCCATTGATGTGAGACCCAGCTTTCTTTCCATCACTATTGGTTCCGTGTGCATTTTTCTTCATTTCACTTATTTTAGCCTTCATTTTTTCATTTAATTTGTGACCAAAATCAACCAATTCTGTGAACATCCTGATCACCAGTGTTTTGAATTGTGCATCTGATAGGTTGGCTGTCTCTTGGTTGATTAAAAGTATTGGCTGTGGGGCTTTGATTTGTTCTGTTTGAGCCTTTTTTTTTTTTGGTCTGGTCATGCCTGTTACATATGAGGGGCGGAGCCTTAGGTGTTCACCAGGGTGGGGCAACCCAGTTGCTTAGTTGTGACGCTGTATGTGGGGGCAGGGTCCGAGAGGGAACAATGGCGCTTGCTCCACTCTCTCTAGGACTTCAGTCCCCTCTGCCACTTCCCACAGGCAGATTGGGCCCTTCTGGTGCTGGCTTCCGGGCGGGTGGGCTTGTGTACGTTCTAGGACCCTGTGGGTCTCCCCAAGGAACTCTCCTGTGAGGCTGGGAGTCTCTCCCGGCACCTCAACCCCCACAGGTGTTTTCAGTCAGTGCGTTTAGGCTTTATTTCCTGGTGCTGGGTCCCTGGGTTGCTCTGGGGTCTGTGTTGCTGCCTCTTTTCACCTGGTTCATCTGCACGTGAATGTGTGACTGTGGACAGCCAGCTGCCCTGCGTGCCTCATTGGGTCTGCTCGTACCTCCTGAGCCCGGGGTCTGCCACCGGTCTGTCAGCCACCCCTGCACGTCTGGGGTCCAACAACTGCCACCTGCGCCCTGCATGCTTGTGTCTACCAGCCACCGCTCTTTTTTGCTGGGACCCCTCGACCCCTCTCCATCGGCCTCCAACTCTACCCCTCTTACAGGTCTGGGTGAATGGGTGTCGGACTTTCGTACAGTTCATTTCTCTCTGTTTTGGTTGTTTTTTTGTTTCTAAATTTTTGCTGTCCTTAGTTTTGGTTGTGCGAGGAGACACAGTGTGTCTACCTACTCCTCCATCTTGGCTGAAGTCTCTAGATTAGTTATTAGATTTAGATAGAACTCTGATCTGTCCTTTGGGAGAGCAAGGTGACTTCTCCAAGGCCACAGCATGGGATGGGTCCAGTTTCCACAGACTGCAGTCCCCGACACACCCCCCAGAGTCCTTTCTCCTCTGCAGTGCCTTGCATTTACTCTTGAGTTTCAAATGTGGAGTGGTGAAAGTCTTCATTTTGGTGTAAAAAGAAATTGAAATGTCTCGGTTTTGGTTTTGTTATTCTCTTTAAAATGGATGGCAGACATAGCTGGCAAAAAATATGACCTGTTGAATTAGAGCTGATCTCACAAACATTTGATTTAGTTAGGTTTGGTAAATGAAATATTTGCCAAAATACTGTTTTTAAATATATATAGTATGTCTGCTCTATCTCAGTTGTGAAGCAGCATACTCTAGAGTTAAAAAAAAAGAAATTTTTATGAAAAAATGTAATAAAAATAAAATTAAAAAAATTCTGTATTATTTTTGCTTTTAACTCAAGATCAGTTTCATTTTACTCTAACCCGCTCTGTCACTGTTGGAACACTTCTCTGTGATGTCTCAGCTGTAGCCTTTGCTATGAGAGCCGCTTGCTGAGGCTTGTGGTGTTGAAGGGTGGGGAGAAGTACACTTTACTGGGCCCTGGCCAGGGGCCTTCCACAGGCAACCTCAGAGTGTGCATGCAACCCTAGGAATGAGTGAACACAGCCCCCACTTTGCAAATGAGAAAACTGACACTTGGAATCATTACACTACTTGCCCAAAGTCAGATCAGCCTGTCTTCAAAGTCTATCTGTCTACCCTATCTTCTCAAAAAAAAATTCTTTATGTGTATGAATATTTTATGATTGCCGTTAACAGAAAATGTCCAGGTTTTCAGGCTGTGTTCTGAAGCTTAATTTAATATTAAAAGCATGTAGGTATTTAGGAATAGAGTGGGAATTTCTAAGGAAAAATAAATTTCATGCTTCAATTCTGAGGCAATAGACTTTCATGCAAATAATTTACAACACTTTTGTTTTAAAAATTGAACTGGAATGTTTTCCAGGGAAAACAAAAGAGCAAATTACATAAACACACATCCTCTGAGAACTCAGCTGGGAGACAGACGTGTAGTTCTTTGTCAGTCCCTCAGGGGGCTACTTCCAAGTTCATTGTCTCATCTACTCTGGCAAATTGATAACATTCTTTAATTACATGCAGCCTGGATCTCGCATTTATTCTGGAGGTTCATATTGCGAGGTCTAGAGAAGATCACAGTCATTGGCTTGTTTACACTGGGTTGCCTCACAGAATCCCCAGGGCGGGTGCAGGCCAGTGTCAGTGGTAGAATGGAATCTGAGACAGACAGCTGGATGCTTTAGGACCTTCCTAAGGCTGAAGGTCAGTAAAGCCAGTTATGGAATCAACGAAGTTTTGATGAATTTTCTAGGTTCCTTCTGCAAACCTTGTTTTGTATATTCAGAAGTCCTTAGTCTCCATCAGGGAATGTAGTGTCTTACAATGTTCCAGTTCCTGGGTGAGTGAAACAAAACCATGTGCCAACTGTTTTAAATTTTATTTTATTTTATAATTTGATTTTGAGAGCATGTTTATTAAAATTTGGCTCAGTGAAACAAGGAAGGACTTAGGACAGAAGCAGCAGCAGGGGAGATCCTAGGGGGGGCTGCTGTCAGCTCACTGGAAAGTCAGAGAAAGGGGGCCTTGGAGACAGGCTCCGGGGGTTAGCCCGGGACGAGCTGCTGCCGCCCATTGCTCCTCTGGTTGCAAGTCTCTCATGGGGTTCCTACAGTTTAGGGTATGCATGCTTGTGGGGAGAAGAAGATGGGGAAGGGAAAGGCACAGGAGTGTTCCCAGGATGGGGAGTGCACTGAACCCTGTGCCAATTAAAAAATCAATAACTTTTGAATAGGACTCTCTAGAGTTTACAGTTCATCAAAACCTAACTACTGATCACAGTCTCTCTTTTGCTAACAATTTGGGGTTGGTTATCATTAAAAACGTGTGTGTTGCCTTGGGGCATAAGATTAACAGCAACAAGTATTGGATTTTAAACACATTGGCCCATTTAATTGGCAAAATAGATTTGTGAAGTCAAGTTTAACACTGAGGCAGGGGAGGCTGCATAGTTGCAACTATGTTTCAACACAGTGAATGAGAGCTGGGGTCAGATCCAGTCAGCCCAGCTCCAAAGGCCTCACCTGGGCACAGGTATGCTGGTCAGAGCTTCCGAGCAAGGGCCCCAGACTCAGGCAGCATGTCCAGGATGCTTATTAGGCTCTTAAACCTTCCTTTTCTAACTCACATGCTGGTTTACACTTGAATCCAAAGTGATTGCAGGGAACAGAGAAGTGACCTGACCTGAGAAGGGTATCACTGCCCATTTAGTATCTCCATGCACAGATCTGATTATTCCTGGACATGTGAGCTTCCTCTGCCTTGGATATTACTTCGGGATAACGGGTGGGGTATCCCGTGGCGACACAGGAGATGGAGAGCAGCTAATGGTTTGTTGGCTTTTTTTTTTACAGGACCTGATATTTGTGGATTTGATATCAAGAAAGTTCATGTTATTTTACATTTCAAGAATCAGTATCACTCAAACAAGAAACCTATCAGATGTAAGGTAAATAGTTCTGTATGTAAATTAGTGATTGTGTTAACTCTTATCAGATCATAACATAAGTTTAGAGAAAATAGTTTTGATCTTAAAATATTTAAGTGAGCCAGGGGTGGGTCTTGGTGAACATGTCTCTGTCCCCACTTTCCAGTTCAACAGGCCCATTAGAGACACTTGCCCGCTACTTTGGTCTGGTTTCTGGAATTTATCTCCATCAGGAGGGCACACCCACTTTTTACTGTGAGCCATGACATCCATTTATAATTTGCCCCATCAGGGTACAACAGGGTGGTCCATTTTAGCTATTCCCGTCATCACTAAGGAATGAAATATTCCTGATTTCATTCCTTTCTTCCTGAAAACCAACCTGGAGAAATTAATCTTCAAAATACCAAAACATTTAGAAATAGGAATATTTCTAAAATGAAAGCATAACCTCTTACCTTTTTACCCAGGGATATCTGTGAAAATGACTCTTTAGGTCTTTGGGGCCCGCTTCATAATGCAATGGCCCGGCCTGGGGCTTCTCCAAAGAGGCAGCTTGTGTTAAGTCCCTGGCACGTGGGCCTGTGGAGGGGAGGTATGTTCCCCAATGTCCCCCCTCATTTGACTGTGAGCACTAGGCAGCAGAGACTCCTCCCCTGAGGCACCTCCAGGGCCCAGAGCTCTGACGTCAGAGGCCTCTGTGAATCTGGATGAATCTGGGCGGGAGGCCCCAGTGCATTTCAAGATCACTGACAGCATGGAGTGGAAGCCCCGATAACTGCCTCTTGTTAGGGACTGTGCTGCCCCAGTCCTAACCCTAGCAGCAGCAACAGACCTCTTCACAAAACCCCCGTGCTTCTCCATTGGCAGCACAGCCCCTCTTGGGGTCCCACCCACTGCTGTTGTGGGTCACTGGGATTGTGAGCTCCCCTCTCCACATGCGCACCTTGGCCTGACGGCCCTCCCATGGGGCGACGGGAAACTCACAATCCAAGTCTTCCTCCGCCCACTTAGTGTTCGAACCAACGGGCAGGTCTTTACAATTGCTTCCCGAGAAGTTGTTTAGTTTTGCACGTCAGTTTGTGGCACGGACACTATAGAGGCTGTGAGGTCCAGCCCAGATCAGGCCTGGGAGGCAAAAGCCTCCAGCCCCTGAGAGACACCCCGCAGGCTGATGACTCCCTCTGGTGTGTACTGCTGTTTCTGAAACCTGTTAAAAAGTGAGACACATCTGCTGAAGGAGCACCGATTCGCAGCAGCTGGTCAGCATTCTGGGCTTCCGGGTGAGGAGTACCATTACTTTCATGGGGGTTCTGATTCATTCTGTGATGCTGGAAAGAAAGGGCGAGACCTCTCCGGCAGGCAGTGAACAGCCCTCAAGGGGTCTGATCTGCATGTTAGAAAACAGTCCAAATGTTCTGGAGAGGGTGGGTGGAGGGACAAGGTGATCGACAGGAAGGGAGATGGGTAAGATTGTCAGCCCAAGGCTCTGGTGGAATTAAGACTATGGGAGTCCCACCTACTGATGTTGTGGGTTTTGACAGATAATCCAGGAGTGGGGTCCAGAGGACTTTGTGATGTTTGGAATGGGCATACTGAAGATGTGGACGATGACTCTCAGCAGCATTGCTATTAATTGGGATGAAAAACAGGCCAAGCAGGGAACCAGGGAAGACTGGGGAGGTGTGTTTGAACAGTTTGGTGTGAAATCCTGGCAGACATCCAGGTAGAGGTGTCAGTCACTTGTTGGACATGGGATCTGAAGCTCAGGCTGATGGTTGGGATTAAAGATGCATTTTTGCACTGTTTACATATATGTGGGAGTGGATGTGATCCCCAGGAGGCTCTGCTCTGGTAGCCAAATCCTGGGGGTCCCCAGCAATGGGGCCAGGGAGACTAAAATCTAAATTAGGAAAGGGAGTTGAGAGAAAGGCCAGCAGAGAGCAGGGGGAGAGCACTGGGTGAAGCGGGTGCTCAGCTGTCCCACCAAGCGTGTTGGTCCTGGACAAAGCCATTTGTTTCTGTGTGGACAGCAGTGGCCTGCCCAGCAGGGCAGAGCAGACAGGAACTGAAGAGGCCTTTCGCTTTGGCTCTTGGTGGGTAGAGAACCCTCCTGACACAGACCCTGTGAGATGCTGGGGCAGTGGCTCCTAAACCTGAGCAGGGCCAGTGTCCCTGGAGGGCCTGTGAAAGTGACTGGAGGTCCTCCAGGTTCTGATGCAGCAGGTCAGGGTCACCTGGGGACAGGATGCTGATGCTGTGGGGCTGCAGTTTGAGAACTCCTGCTGGCGTATGTGCTGCAGGAGCCCCCTCCGCTGCTGTCATGTCCTGGGCACCCTCAGCCTCCCCAGGCCCCCACCACCTACCTCCCACCACTCCTTAATTGCGTCTTTGTTAAATATTTTCCTTGTGTCCAGCCCAGGGCTTTAACCGTGACCCAGAGAGACACTGGACCTGCCCTCGTGGAGCTTCGACTGTTGGACAGCTCTGAGCATCAGGAGGTTCTCTCCTGTGTCAGAAAGAGAGTGGACTTCATTTGGAATCTTTCAGAGTATAGAACAGGGAGTTGTTTTACACATGACTTTTCACAAACAGCTTCATTGTTCCATGGTAATACCAACCACCCATCATAACTGCCTGTGTATCTTTGCAAAGAAGGGAGTCAGCCACTCAAGAGAAGCCTGCCAGCAGCTGTGTTCTACAAGGGGGCGAGTCTTCTGTAGGACACCCTGTTACAGTCCAGGCAACCCCTATTTCCAGAACCTCTCTTCTTGCTGTTGATAACAAGTTTTTTTGACTGATGGTAACAAACTGCATGTTTAGACCTGCCTTGAAACATCTCTTTGCCATCCTTTTTCTCCCCTAAAATATGCAGGTTGATGGCTTTACACACCTCTACACACTGATTTTAAGACCAGATCTCACCTACGAAGTGAAAATTGATGGCCAGACGATTGAATCCGGCAGCGTTGAGTATGACTGGAACTTAACTTCACTGAAGAAGTTGGAGAAGTCTCCAGCAGGGTCCAAGGAGAAGGAGGACAAACCCCAGGTGTGGATTTTGCCCAGACAACTCTAGAAAGTGTGCAAGCGAACTTTGTGAGTACCTGGTCCTGCACAATTGCTGCATGGCTGGCGGTCATGATGACAATGTTCCGATGATCAGAATGCTCTCTCCACCGCACAAGCGCTGAGACCAGCCCCAGATCTGCCTGCCTCGAGGTGTGGTAAAGGAGGTTTATAATATTTGAGATCAGAGCAAGTAGCATTTTTTATTTAAAGATTTTACTTATTTTTAGACAGAAGGGAAGGGAGGCAGAAAGAGAGAGGGAAACATCAATGTGTGGTTGCCTCTCTAGCATCCCCTACTGGGGACCTGGCCCACAACCCAGTCATGCACCCTGACTGGGAATCGAACTAGCGACCCTTTGGTTCACAGACCAGAGCTCAATCCACTGAGCCACACCAGTCAGGGTGTGTTTGTTCTTTTTAACCAAAGTTAAATTCATCAGCAACCTTTTAAAATGTTATTCTGCATTTGAACATGAAGTATTTCTGGAACCACACACTGTGACTGATGACCAAGATCAGTGAACATAGCAGTTATGTACAAGTGTCCTGGGGCTGCTATAACAAAGCACCACGAAGTAGATGTCTTAAAGGATGAAAATGTATTCTCTTTTTTTGTTGTTTTTAGATTGTATTTATTTATTTTTAAAGAAAGGAGAAGGGAGGGAGAAATGGAGGAAGAGAAATACCAATGTGTAGTTGCCTCTTGGGTACACTGTACTGGGGACCTGGCCTGCAACCTAGGCATGTGCCCTGACTGGGATTCGAACCAGTGACCCTTTGATTTAAAGGTCGGCACTCAATCCACTGAGCCACACCACCTAGGGCTATTCTCTTACAGTTTTTCTTGAAGCCAGAGTTAGAAGCAACGTGTCAGCAGGGCCACACTCCCTATGATGGCTCTCGGGGAGGATCCTTCCTCTTTTTTTTTTTTTTTCAAAAGACAAGGATGCTTTTATTAGGATCTTTTAACCACATAATTACACAAAGCAACATTTTTGGCTTTTGATGACATTAAAGCTGAGAAGGGTCTGTTAGTGTCTTGCCGTACTCTGTATACGGATATATCTGTTTCCTTCATGCCCCGATTTTTCCCCCTTACAGGATCCTTCCTCTTTGTTCTTCCACCTGTCTGTTGCCTTTAGGCATTCCTTAGCTGGTAGACATATCACTCCTGTGTCTGGCTTCATTTCTACATGGCCTTCTCCTCTTCTTGTGTCTCTTCTGTGTCATAAAGACATTTAGGGTCCACCTGACTAATCCAGTTGATCTGCTTCAAGCAGGGTGCAATCCCAGATCCCCAGCTTTAGGACGCAGACAAATCTTTCTGGGAACTACCCACTACAGCTACTTTTCTTTTTCAGTCTAAGTTTCTTTATTGCTGTAACATTTTGTTTTGAACATCATACACTGCACCAAAACATGCACCGTTTGTCTGAAGACAGTTATCTGTGTAATAACTAGAGTACTGGGCTGATGTTTGCAGTTTCTGACACCTTATAACGTATTAGCTGCATTGCTATCTAATAATCAAATACTTCATTACAGGCTGAACATAATTATTAAATCAAAATGGCATCCTGTTTAGACTATTATTTGGCAATCCATTTTATCCACAGATAATTGAAAGTTAAGTTCCATGAATTTGGAATCCATGGCGTGCAATCAATGAGAATGACTTCAGATTAGGGTAAATCCCCAGTCATATAAGGTTTTCCCATTATTTCTCAAGGGGGAAAAAAAGCAAAGTTTTCCCCTCTCTTTCTTACTTTAAAAACAAACCAAAAAATGGAGTTTTCACCTGGAAAGAGTTCTTACTTTAAACAAGGCACAGAATGGCAGAGAAGCCCTGCAGTCTCGCCCCTTCCCCAGCTGTCTGGGTGGAGACAGGTCCCCACGGGAGACCAGTCATTTTTTCAGAAGCTCCTTTCTGAACTGGCTGTGTTTTCTTTTATTTATCCCTGTGCTCAGTTGCCTGTGAGCTCCTGAGCAAATTAGTTCACTGTGGTGTTAGGATCGGGTAACCCACAATTCTACCAGGCAGCCTGCTACTCAGAATGGATTGTAACCATTTTCTGGATCCTAACACAGCAGGGGCTCACCATTGCCATCGGGGTCTGGGCGGAAAGCAGTAGGAGAGGTGCCTAACTCCCAGGTATGGATTGCTGAGAAGTGGGCAACACTCCGTATGGATTACAGAGTATCATGAAAACACCGTTAAGTGGAAAACATTTACAATTTCTCAGTTCTAAAAGAGAAAACACCATTGTGCATGACTTTGATGCTTTTATATATGTTTGAATATTAATCCATAACAACTGTTTCTCATCCATTCATTTATTTAACAACTGTTCTTTCAATACCTACTGTGCCATGTACATGTAGTATATATCGACATGTATATGTAAGTATATATGTGTGTATATAAATGTGTAGATATGTACTTTTATATATTATTCATAGACATGCATATAAATGTGTACATGCATGTATGTATATGTATTGCATGTGTGTGTTATATGTAAGCATTTATATGTCTATAAAATGACCCAGTAATAATTTCTTTTCTCATGCTGCCCAGGTAAATGTTGGGACCTTTCTTAGTTGTCCAGCCGCTCCCTGGGACAGTCCCTGTGTGACTGTGATGTAGGACAGACCTAACCTAACCGGCAGTGAATGTGCAGCCCCCTTTCCTACCACCGCTTGTTGCCCATCGTTTCACCTTTAGCCGCTGTTTCAGGTTTTCCACTTTGCCAGCTCTCTCAGCAGCACGGGGAGAGTGCTGCAGTCCCATGGGATGGGGTTGGGGGGTTGGAGAGAACACCCCGCCAATGCATGGCCCTGAGACCCTCGGTGGGATCTGGATGCTGAGCACTCGGCCCTCCAACCACCGAACTGAGAAGGAAATGAGAAAATAGCAACCTAACTCACAGGCCTGGCTGTCTCCTGGTAGCTAAGAATTTCCTTTCTCAAACCTGAGAATCTATTTTTTTTCCTTACACATATTTTAAGGACTGGGAGAAGCATTTTCTGGATGCCAGTGCCAGCAAGCCAAGTGACTGGAACCACGAGCTGGATGGGGACTGGCAGGCATCGATGCTGCAGAAGCCTCCATACCAGGTGCGGGCATCTTCTTCCTGGGATGCTCTCAGACTGCCCCTCCCCTGCTGCATCCCTGGAGACCACCACGTTTGGTTTGTTGTTGCAGGATGACCTGAAACCGGAAGGTATAGATGAGGACATTTGGCTCCATCAAAAGATGAAAAACACCAAGTATTTGCTGGAATACGACCTCTCAGAATTTGAGAACATTGGTGCCATCGGGCTGGAGCTTTGGCAGGTCACTGTTTTTGGTTTGTTTGTTTTTGGGGGGCAGACAGAGGAGAGAGAGAGAGAGAGAGAGAGAGATGGAAACATCCATTTGTTGTTCCACTTATTTATGCCTTCATTGGTCGATCCTTGTTTGTGCCCTGACTGGGGTCAACCCACGGCCTTGGTGCACTGGGACGACGCTCTGAGTGACTGAGCTGCCTGGTCAGGGGAGCTCACTGGGTTTTAAATTTGCTTTAGTTTAATAACTCTGAATTTCAGCCTATACCACTTCTTTTTCTTCTTTTTTAAGACTTTATTTATTTTTAGAGAGAGGGGAAGGGAGGAAGAGAGGGAGAGAAACATCATGTGTGGTTACCTCTCACATGCCTCCTACTGAAGACCTGGCCCACAACCCAGTCCTGTGTCCTACCTAGGAAATGAACTGTTGACCCTTTGGTTCTCAGGCCAGCACTCAATCCACTGAGCCACACCAGCCAGGGCCAATCTAAACTTCTTAATAGCTGGTATTCCTTGACCTCCTGTTGTGTGCCTGGCACGCATACCTGGACCTGAGATGTATAGCTGTGGCCAAAACAGATGACCTCCCACCTTCTGGGCACTTCCTGTCTGCCTCCCTGCCCCCTGGGAATTGGTCACTCCTCTGTCCAGAGCTGATCTGTGGGTCCATCAGCTTTAGCACAAGATAGCAGATCCTGATGCAGCAGGTTGGGAATGGAGCTTGAGATTCTGCATGCCCACCAGGTTCCCAGGTGGTGCTGACGTTGCCAGTCCATGGCCCACCACACACTGCACAGTGATGTTCTCAAGCTCTAGTTCTCAAACATCGCTGAATATCAAGGCATTGGAGCACTCTTCAAATCTCGATGCCCAGGCAGCTCCCATTTAAACCAGTAGCCCTGAGGCTGAAACCAGGCATCAGGAGTTTCAAAAATGTTCTTGGTGATCCCAATAGGCAGCCAGGCATGAGAACCAGTGCCCTGGAGGGAATGGGCTTTCTAGAAATGGGTTTAAGCATGTGCTGCCTTGGAGAGCTAATCACTACCACAGTACTGAGCAAAATACAATTGTTTCTTAATGAAAAGTTGTTACATTTCTCACATCAGTAAGGAAAGCCTTATTTTCATCCACAGGTGAGATCCGGAACCATCTTTGATAACTTCCTGATCACAGACGATGAAGAGTATGCTGAGAATTTTGGCAAGGCCACCTGGGGTGAAACGAAGGTACGATGAACGCAATGAGCTTTTCTTTCGTTATTTCTTTTTTTCTGTACTTAAGTCTAATACATAAGAAAGGGCTTGATAAACTTTTACTAGTGAGCACTCCACCAAGATCAGGACACAGTGCTACCAGAGTTTTGGGAGACTCTTCACACCCCCTCCCAGCAGACACTCCCCCAGAGGAACCAGTGTTCTATCACCACCGATCAATTTGACCTCCTTTGAAAGTCACATAGATGGAGCTATCTAATATTTACTCATTTAGGCAGTGTTGTGAGATGCATTTGTATTATCACATGCAGCAGTAGCTCATTCTTCCAGTAAGAATATTCCAGAAGGTATGTATCCATTCTCTGTCGATGCAGCCTTAGGTGGCTTCCAGCTTGTGGCCTCGTGCATAAGGCTGTTACAGTCATTCCCGTATGTGTCTTTCAGTGAACACAAGCACAGGAGTGGACAGGCTGGGTCACAAGATCCCTCCCAGCCAAACAGTTTTCAGTGTGTCATCCAATTTTACATTCCCTGGATTTTCTCATTTAGTCTCTAAGGCCTCCTTTTATTGCCCAGTCACTGGTCAGCTGGTTAAAGGACAGGGACCCATGTGCTCTGGGAACAGAAAGAAGGGGGTATATTCATTCCCTGGGGCTGCCATAACAAATTACCACAAATTGACTGGCTTAAAACAACACAAATTTGCCCTTGCTGGTGTGGTTCAGTGGATTTGAGTGCAGACCTGTGAACCAAAGGGTTGCTGGTTCCATTCCCAGTCAGGGCACATGCCTGGGTTGTGGGCCAGGTCCCCAGTAGGGGGTGCACGACAGGCAACCACACATTGATAATTTCTCTCCCTCTCTAAAAGTAAATAAATAAAAATCTAAAGAGAAAAACACACACCAACAGTAGAAATTTATTCCCTCACAGTTCTGGAGGCCAGAAGTCCAAAATCAGTATCAAGCGGCTGAAATCAAGGTGTTGGCAGCGCCGCACTCCCTCTCGAGAATCCAGGGGAAGCTCCTTTCCTTGCCTCATCCAGCTCCTGGTGGCTTCTGGTGTTCCTTGGTTTATGGCCACATCACTCTAACCTCTGCCTCTGTCTTGAAGTGGGCTTCTTCTCTTCTGTGTGTTGTGTGTGTTTCAAACCTCTCTTTTGAGGACAGTTATGATGGAATTTAGGACCCACCTGATAATCCAGGATAATCTCAACATAATTAATTTAACCCCATTGGCAAAGACCTTTTCTCCATATAAGGTCACTTTGGCAGGTTCCAGGGGTTAGGACCTGGTAGCCTGGGAGCTCTTCTTTGACCGCCTGACCTGGAGTGGAGGCTTTCAGAAGGCAGGTGCAGGCGGCACACTGATGCCCGACCATCCCCCTGGCAGCATAATCCCTAGGCCCCTGGGTCTTTGTTTCTTTCTGCAGGGCCCAGAAAGGGAGATGGACGCCATCCAAGCCAAGGAAGAAATGAAGAAGGCCCGTGAGGAGGATGAGGAGGAGCTGCTGATGGGCAAGTTTGATGGAAAAGCAAACAACTTCAGGAGATTTCACAGGAGGGACGAACTTTAGTCACCCCCCTCCAGATAAAGGTGACTGGTAAACCTTGTTTCTACTTTAATCTACATTTAAAAGCTCAAATGTCTACAAATGTGGTGATTTGTCCAATTTTCTTGGAGAAATGTTCCTACGCTTCTTGGTGGTTTCCTCAAGCTCCCACCCTTGTGCATCAGATGTTTCCTTGGTACAAATCTGAGGGCTGGAAGCCAGAGGTGGGGAGAGGCTGGCTAAAAACCTGATGCTCTTTTCTTTTTTTTATTTTTTACAAAAAGATTTTATTAATTTTTTATTTAGAGAGAGAGGGAAAGGGAGGGAGAAAGGGAGAGAAGCATTGTAGGTATCCACCCTGTCCAGGGACTGAACCCGCAACCCAGGCATGTGCCCTGACCGGAAATGGAACAGGTGACCTTTCACTTTGCCGAATGACGCTCAATCCACTGAGCCACACAGTTCAGGGCCTAATGCTCTTTTCTTAACCCCCCAAAATGTTTTATAAATAAAAGTTGGTAAAACTTATTTTGAAAAAGGGGAAATGATGCCTTATTTCTTCAGTTTGTAAATTACTAATAACACGAGAAAATTTTCCAATATGAAATCTTTTAAAAATATTTTTTAAATTTATTTTTTAGAGAGGGGGAGGAAGGGAGAACGAGAGGGAGAGAAACACCGATAGGATGCCTCTCACTGGCACCCTGAAGGGGGACTGAACCCGCAACCTAGCTAGGCATGTGCCCTGATCCAGAACTGAAGCCAGGACCTTTCGCTTTGCGGGACGCCGAACCAACAGAGCCATACCCGCCAGGGTTTCAATATGAAATCTTCACACAACGCCCTCAGCGTGAAAAGGTGCTGTGCGTTCTGCTGGTGCCCTGGCTGTTGCTGTTTTGGAGAACCTGGGCCTCGCGCACAGACACGCGAAGTGCCATGAAGAGGCTGGTGTTCTTTCCCCTCCCGCTCTGTGACCCACTTCTGTGCCCGTTGTTCTAAGACAGACGAATGAAATTCATTTTAAGTGAAAATAGTGATTACTTCTCCGTTTAATGTTTTCCTTTCAAAGCAAATAATTTGCTTTTTTAAAAAAAAGTCGCACAGTCTTCTGTTTTGAAGAGACCTATTTTCATTGCAGAACTCTGTGTTAGAAGTAATCAACTTTAGGGCAGCAGACATTTGGAATCCAGTGATATTACAAATAAGTGATATTTCAATTATATAAAGTTGGAAATTATATATGGCATATCGGTAGGTGATCTCTCCATTCAGAAAGTGAAATTCTGGAGAGTTTTGTCCTCACTTTGGCCAAAGTTGCAGACCTTCGAACTTGGACTTTTTTAGTGGATGCTGCATTAGTGTTCTCGGTTCATCAAGGGTTGATTATCCATCTCCAAAACTCAAAACTCCCTGGCTGTGCAGGGGTGGAATTCAAACACTGCCTACCTCTTTTGTCTTTGAGAAGTTAGTAAGAGAAGAAGGGGAGCCAGGCCTATGGAGAATATGCTGGAAACAATTGTACAAAGATGGCTTAGGCCAGTGCAGACCTTCACAGGATCTCTTGAAGCAGCACTGTCCTGGAGAAATTTCTGTGAAGATGGAGATTGTCCCCACCTGTGGTGGCCAGTACACTAGCCACTGGCTGCATGTGAACCCTTGAGATGTAGCTGGTGGGACTGAGGAATGAATTGTTTAAAAATTAATAAAGATTTTTTAGGGAAGTTTTAGGTTCACAGCAAAACTTAGTGAAAACTAGAGAGAGCTCCTTTATACCCTGTCCCCAAAGCTGTATAACTTCCCCCACCAATGACTTCCCCCCCAAGTGGCACGCCCATCACAATTGGTGAACTGACATGTCATTATCACCCTGAGTCGATAGTTTACATTGGGGTTCACTCCTTGTGTTGTACATTCTATAGAGAAACTAATTTTTA
Organism: Trachops cirrhosus; assembly: GCA_028533065.1. Classification (NCBI taxonomy): domain Eukaryota; kingdom Metazoa; phylum Chordata; class Mammalia; order Chiroptera; family Phyllostomidae; genus Trachops; species Trachops cirrhosus. Next base: position 43,566,180 of record CM052545.1, on the reverse strand, counting down.
ATCTCATTTCATTATAATTAATTAAAACTCAGCCACACATGGTGAGTGGCTGCCATGTTGGGCAGTGCAGCCCCGGACTCTAGTGAGAGAGTCCCCAGAATGGATGATCACTGTCAAGCATGGAGGCCACCAGTAGGCGGAACCCCAGGCCACTCGGGCTAGCCATGTGGGACTCACACAACCAAGCGGCTGCTTTCACCCAAGAAGGTGCAGGAGGGTCCGTTGTCATCGCCCTGGTGAACTCTGACACCCAGGCTGGAAGTCGCACACATTTCCCAGACACCCTTGCCCACCAGTTTCCCATGTTCTATCAAAAGGAGGTCGGAAGGCAGGAGAAGAGAAGCCATTATTTTCAGGCTTCTGCCAACACCTTAGGCAGTGGTGACAATAGTAGTGACTTTAGCAAAAATGGCAGAAACAGCCATGAATGATGAGAGCCCAGTGATTACTGGTTTTGGGTAACACCTTTTGACCTTTAGCCCTAAAGGGACTAGCAGTTTCCCATAGCTACTAACCTTAGGTAACCTCACACACCCCTTCTTTTTTTCCCAATAGTTTTGCACTCGCTCTCCTATGTTAAATGTCCTCTGTTCGAAATATCTAGAATGACTTCTCTTTTCCTCATGGAAGATGGACCTTATAAAGTACTCAAGGTAGCTAAAAACCTCCATCTTCCCCACCTGGACCACTGCTATGTCTTTCCAGATGGCCCACTCGTTTCCATCCTTCACCTCTTGGTACGCTTTGCCCACTGCATCCAGACTCACTATTCTAGAACACAGATCCGATCATGTTTAAAACCCTCTGGCAGGCTCCCATTGCTCTTTGCACAGGGACAAAGGAGCACAGTGAGACTGAGGACCTGGAGTTCAGAGAGCAAGGCAGTCTCATGATGAGGCCAGATTACATATGGCTTTAATTCATTGCTCTTCAAACAGGGGTGTCCCGTAAGGCCATATGTGATCTGGCCTTGTCTTGAGACTGTCTTGCTCTCTGAGCTCCAGAGCCTTAGTCTCACTGTGCTTCTTAGTCCCTCAGCTCCCTCTGCCTGCCATGGTCCCCAGTCCTGCCTCTGTCACCTAATGCATGCTCTACTTTCAAGTGTCACACCCTTGGAGGATTCTGTGGAACCTACCCTATCACTGTTTACAGTGGTCTGTTTCCTTATGTGATTATTTGATGTCTTTTTCCTTCATTTAGACCAGTGGTTTTCACAATGGGGGTCTGGGACCAGCCGCTTCAGCACTTCTTTGAGATTTGTTGGAAATGCAAAAAATCTCAGTCTCTACCCATATCTGTAAATCAGAATCAGAAATCCAGTCTGTGTTTAACAAGCCTTTCGGGTGGTTCTAATGCAGATCTTGGGCCAGACCTCCAGTCTAGGCTGTTAAGGTGGATAGAACTTATGTCTCCCTGGTCCAACATTGGAGCACCTGCCTGAGCCTAGGTGTCCTCAAGGGGTGTAAGGAGCATTTGATGGGTAAATGGTTGTTGAATGAGTCACAAAGCACACTATACTTATCTGAATGGCATGAGGTACACCAAGTCACTGAAGACACAGGAACAGCAGGTCTTGAGACTCCAGAATGGAGCAGGTGGACAGGAAGCTGTGCCGCACCCTTGAGATCACATGGCCTTCTAGCTTGCCTGCCTGAGAAACAGCGGCCAGGCACCCACACGGGACCAGGTGAGGGTGGGGGGCAACCTGTCCTGAAGAAAGCGTGGGCCACTTTGGTCAGCTGCCTGGTTGGCCCTTCCTCTCACCCTGTTAGTGGAAACCCACCACAGATGAGTGGATATCCATAGCCAATGGAAGGCAAAAAGTGTTGTTAAACAAAACTTTTAATTTCCAAGGATGAAATTCTTTTTAAAAGTAAGGGTTTGATGGGCCATTGCTAGCAAGAAAATAGGTCCTGGGGCATGGAGTCTAAACCACCAGCAGCAGTGACAGGTAGAAAAGGCAACATATCTACCATCCTGGACTGGGTAAGCGTTTTTTACACATCAAGTAGTGGGAGAAAAATCTAAGTTTCGAAAGAATTTACATTGGCTATAGATAAAGGAGATGGGAGAAGGTGAGGCAAGCTCATTTTGGGATAGGTAGAGTCGGTAGGTAGTAGTGGGCAAGCAGAGAAAGTTCATGTATGAACAAGAAGGAGAGGCTCCTGGGGTAGGAAGTCACCTTGGCTGTTCTTTTAGGTAATTGCAGAAATAGCTACCCCAAAGTTCCAACATGCGCTTAGGCGTGTAAGCAATCTTGTTAGCTGGCCCCCAGCTGTAACAGCCTGTTTGTTTGTTTTTTCTTTTCCCAGCCTGCTGTAATTTAATTTAGATTACCTTAGAAATTTTATCAGTGTCTAAATAAATGCCCCTCCAGGAATGGTCCTCCAGCAAACATCAGGTGCCTGTTTCCGTGCTGGGCACAGTGCAAAGGCATAAAGATGGAAAGACACCAAACACATATCGCCATTCCCTCTTTCAGAAGAGGAGCCTGGAGGCCAGAAAGGTTACTTAAGCGACTTGCCAAAGTCACAGAGCTGGAAAGTGGAGGCTGGGAACTGATCCCATGCGATGTGGGTGCTGCTGCAGCGCAGGTTGTGTCACAACCCAGTTTAGCCAAAGCCCTAAGGCGGCAGACCGAAATTCAAATACAAACAGGTCTCTCAGAACACGGCACAGGTGTGGCAGGGTGAGGGTCTCGACCCTCTTGCAGGGTGGGCAACGGACCCCCATAATGCATTCGCCAGGCGCATGGAAGGGGCGAACGCAATCCCTAGCACAGGGCCCGGCACCGGCAAAGACCTGGAATAATGAAGCAGGCAAAGGCAGGTAGACGTCTGGGGGCTAACGAGGTAGGGTGTAAACCCGGTTAGGGTTCGATAATATTGCGCGCTTCCTAGGCCCCGCCCCCTTCCAGCCCAGGCGAGGCGCACGTGACCCCGCCCTGGACTCTGCCTCACTGTAGGCAGGGCTACGCTTGCGCAGCCTTATTTTCGACCCCGCCCACTCCCGGCCCGGCTGCGCGCGCACCTCCCTTCTCACCAGTACGCACGCGCGGTTCCACCCCCGCCCCGCCCCCCTCCCCCGGCGCTCGGAGTCCGAGTCCGTGGGAAGATGGCGGCGCCGCTCCTCCCGCTTTCTCAGCAGGTACTGGCCGGGCGAACTGGCGGAGGCGCGGCGCCGGAGCGCGAGGTGGACACTACAGGGAGGCCGAGCGGTGGGGGCATCTTGCTGAGAGGCGGCGGCACGCGCTGAGGGACTCTGGCGGAGGACGCGCTAGGGGGCGGGCTGTTGTGAAGGTGACAGGCCGGCTCGGGGCCTCCCGTGCCCCAGCGACCCTCGGCGTGGGGCTACCAGGCGGAGCCACGGCGCATATCTGCAGGGCTTGGGGCCCGGGTCTGTCAGTTCTCCGCCACAGCTCCCAGGCCAGGCGAGGCACGGTGACTTTGGACTCCCTTCGGGGAGGTGGACGAGGAAAGCGAGCATCTGTGCCGGTGCGGCGGCCCCGTGAGTCTTTTGTCTCCTGCCCACTCCCAGCTCCGGGGCGGACAGTGTTCCCCGCGGGGTAGAGAGTCGAGCCGCGCCGGAGCCAGGACCTGCCGGTAGTGGGGTCCTGGACTCATCTCTCCCTCCCTTGGGAGCTGCTTCTGCACACCAGAGCCGTGTAAAGGGGAATCGCAGGTGTCTGGGCGTCTTTCTGTGTCCTCATGTCCGCCTGATGCTCTTTCTAAGGGCCAGTAACTGTGGGGAAAAAAGCCGTGCGCAAGCAGCCTTGCTTTCTGGGAGGGACATTCATTCATTTATTCTTACGTCCGATGTGCATTGGGCCAGGTGCTGGAAGCGCAGCAGTCACCCAGACAGACAAGGTCGCTGCTGTCCTGGAGGTGACGCTTTCGTTAGAACTAGAAACTACCTGTATCCTGTTCATAACAGCTGCCTTTATTTACTGAATATTTGTGTTCTGTTTGCTGTAATACCACTGTATTAAAGCATTTTGCAAGAATTAGCTAGGAATTAAGAGTGAGGACACAGGGTCACATCATCTTGTATTAAAATCTTGCCTCCAGCACTTACTCCTCTGAGTGTCCTTAGATGAAGCTCTTAGCCTCTCCATGCTTCAGTTACCTCATTTGGAAAATAGGAAAGAAAATGTGAAGATTAAGTATGTAAAGCCCTTAGAACAGTGCCTGGCACATCAGAAGCATTCAGTGATACTATAGTTATCATCATTTAATTCTCTGACAGATTTGGACATGTGGGAATAGAGACCACAGCAGTAAGAATGCCAGACCCTAGGAGAGCTGATAGGCAGGTTGACCTGAGTGGTCAGTTGATCCAAGGGGAGAGACATGCATACCTGCTAAATCTTGCAAGAACTAGCCAATTTGCAACTCATTAAATTGAAAGCATTAAAGGCTAGCTGTTGCTAATTAACAAGTTCTTGTAACATATGAAAGTGCTCTGCAAACTAAGTGTCCTACAGATGTTGGGTATTATTAATAGCCAGTTGCTACAGTTTAGGGTGTCAGGGTTGAAACTTACTTAGGCTCATTTAATGAAAAAGCGTTCCTTTTTTTAAAAAAAGATTTTATTTATTTTTTAAAGATTTTATTTATTTTTAGAGAGGGGAAAGGGAAGGAGACAGAGTGGGAGTTTCCATCAATGTGTGGTTGCTTGTTGCACGCCCCCACTGGGGGCCTGGCCCGCTACCCAGGCATGTGCCCTGACTGGGAATCTAACTGGCAGCCCTTTGGTTTGCAGGCCAGCACTCAGTTCACTGAGACACACAGGGCAGGTTTTATTTACCTTTAAAGAGAGGGGAAGAGAGGGAGAGAAACATCCATTGGTCACCTCCAGAAATGTGTCCTGACAGGGGACTGAACCCCCAACCCAGGCATGTGCCTTGACTGGGAATCCTAGACCTTTCACTTTGCGGGACAATGCTCAACCAACTGAACCACCCTGGTCAGGGCAAAGCACTTCTATTTTTTTGAGGGGAATCTTTTAAAATTTCCTATCAAATTTTGCCACTAGCCTTTGATGACGATAGCTGTTTATTGAGTGTTTTATTTCTTTTTTAGTCCTCACCCGAGAATGTTTCAATTGATTTTTGAGAGGAAGAGAGAGAGAGAGGGAAACATCGATCGATGTGAGAGATAAACACCGATTGGTTTCCTCAAGTACATGCCCTATGTGTGCCCTGGCCGGGAATCAAACTGGCGACTTTTTGGTGTACAGGACAACGCTCCAACCAACTGAGCCATTCGGTCAGGACAGAGTGCTTTAGAGTTTATTAAGGGCTTTCTAACATGTTGTTGATTATAAGCACAACAAAGAGCTTATAACCGACATGTTGTAGGTTATAAGCACAACTTATTTTACTGATGAAGGATTAGTTTTAGGGGAAGGCAGGGACTTGCTGCTGTGAGGTAAGGTATGAAAACCCGAGTCAGGTCAATCAGATCATGTGATTCACCTGCTTAGTACCTTTTAGAATAAAATCCCAGTTCCTCCCCAGGGAGCCCTGCTGGTGCCTGCTAGCCTGTCTCGCCTGCCGTCTCTGGCACCCACGCTGCAGTCTTACTTCATACTTGCTGCTTTTCTGTTCCTCTTTCCTCAGGGTGTCTCCACAGATAGTTCCTTCTCCCTGAAATGCTTTTCCCTGCTTCTTCCCTTGATCTTCCAGTGCCTGGCTCCTTTTCCTCCTTTAGGTGGCAGTTCAAATGTCATTTTTTCCAGAGGTCTCTGCTGGTCACCTATCTCTTGATCCTGGGTGCTGGGCATGGGTTCAGGGGCATGGGATCAAGAAGCCTGTGCCTGCTGTTATTGGGTGCCCAGTCTACAGCGGAGACAGAGAGCAAACAGACCCACAGACATCCGTGGACGGTGACCGATGCTGAGGGGTGGTGTGAGGAAGACACACTGCTGGGTGGGGGCTGTCTACTTAATGACAGGTGCCATGAAGTAGGGACCAACTATCTGCATTGCCCAGCGCTATTAACATATGGCTTTTCTTCTCTGTGTATGGCATGGGTGCTGGGGGTCGGAGCAGAATTGAATAAGGATTTGTAAGAGGCTGACAGTCTGGATTCTCTGACCTCGTACAAGTTCGGGTCATTGACTTCTGTGCTTTTTCCTGTTGCTTTCTCTATGTGTTTGTTGAATGAAGACATGGCCAGGTTTTCCTCCTTTGGGTAATTATGTTGTCATTGCTCTATACCTGTACTTAAGAGAAGCACTGCACCAGGCAGGTGTTCATGTCGACCCAGGTGTGAGGCACAGCCCTTTTAGGCACTTCCATTCTGGCTGAAGGGATCAAGTGGTTAATAGATAATTACAGGGGAAGGATGGATGTGATTCCAGGATAATTTCTGGTTGGGGCAGTGGGGAGCCCCCTGGCATAGGAGGCTATGATCTGGTTGGATTGAGGTATGAGACACACTTGGACCATGGGTGGCCAGTTGAAGGTGAGTAAGGTGACTTAGCTAGTGGTTTTGTAGAGGGGTGGGAAGGGGTTGTTTTTGACTGGCCCCAGCACTGCCAATCAGCAGCTTTTCCCATCAGCAGCTTTTCTGGTATCTTTATGACATCTCCTTCCCTGTACCCTGAATATTAATCTTGTTAGTTTGAAGAGTCTGTAGTTCTTCTCTAGGAGCGGGCTTTCCCCAACTCCATCAGCATCTCATTGATTTGCGTTTGTCTCTGCACAGCTTCCTTCGCCTCACCCACACTGGAAACACATCTGTGTTGCCCCTTTGTACATTACATTCTCACAGGTTACCAGCGACTTTGCCATCCTTAACTCCAGTGGCTGTTGTTGGGGCTGGTCCTCCTCGAAACACTTAGTCACTGTAGTCTACCCATTGGCCTTCACGCACTCTCTTCTGCCCCCAAATGTCAGCCTTCTCTGCCTGCATCCTTTCTGTGCTCTGTCTTTGGTGTGGTCTCGGGTGTGTTCATGCACCACACTCTCAACCTGCCTTCCCCCATCTTCTGGGGTCTAACTTCTTGTTTGTCCTTTGCTCCTGCCAGCCTACTGGACTCTGGAACTGGCTACCTCCTTACCATGCCCACAAGTTCATGAGCTGGGGCTTTTCTACTTCCTGCTGAGCCTCTCCCTCCTAGTTCATCCCAAATCACTGCAGGATTCATCTTCTAAAACGGATCCTCAACCACCTGCCTGCTTCAGAAACTTCTAGCAGCTCTCATTCCCCTCCTCCTAGTATGTCCAGCTTGATTGCTTCTGGCCTGGCATTCTCATGCTCCCTGCTCCCGCTCCACCTCACCCTGTGGGCTTGCTCTCCCCGTCTTCCATCATCTCCATGCAAACTCCTGGCTCTTTTCAGTGCTTCCCCCAACTCCATGGCTCTGTTACTGGAACCTCATGCTGTGACCTCCTGCTATATCCTGCCTGCTCAACTGTTCTCAGAGGCCTCTTGGGTGGTATTTTCCCTCAGCCTCACCTGAATGAGAGCTCTCCCTCCTGTCCATTCTGTGGGTCCCTTGTATGGCCCCTGGACTAGGAAGCACGTGGTAATTGGAGGAAAGCATTGGGCTCATTGGTGAGGAGAATTTTCCCTGTGCCCAAGGAGTTCCACTCCCTCTACCCACCCTCTCCAGGCCACTTGGGGTCCTAACCTCCTCTGTCATCTGCTTCCTTTCCCATTTTGCAAATGGGAAACAGACCCACAGAGATTGCAGTAACTTGCTGAAGTCCCATAGCTGGTGGATGCAGAGCTGGGGTTGACCCACATCCATCTGCCTGAAGAGTCCTGCTCTTGCCACTCTTCCAGGGAGCCTGCTGGGCACCCAGCCCAGACAACACCCGGCCAGTGTGTCTGGAATGAATGCTGATAGCTTGGGGCACTTGTCTATCCTTTTGTCCCTTGTTTTTTTCTCTAAAATAATTGCTAGTTTCTATCTTACTAGAATGCTAATGGTGATGCAGCATAAATTGGTGGGCAGACAGCCAGGTTTGACAGTAAAGTTTGGCCCCGCCCTTTAAGATGCAGAATTCCTTGGCTTTCTCTGTTTGATTGACCTGCATTCACCTGTTTTTTTGTTAACTAAGTAGCTCCAGATCAAGCAAGAACATGTTTCACCCCCTCTGCCCCAATTTTGAACTTTAAAGCAACTTTCCCATGCCTCCTTCTTAACCCCAATGAGCTGATCTGGGAAGTGGAGTGACTGTCTCGGATCAGAGAGTGCCCTAGAGCTAAATGTCCACTCTCCAATGCCTCAGGCTGTGCCCCATTACTGTGCTGACAGACCACCACCACCACCACCCAGGTGAGAGGCACCTCAGCAGCCCCACCCCTGGAGGTGCCCTCAGGTTTTCCTCGCCTTGACCTGACCTGAGTAGCCAGCATCCACGCTGTACATATTCTTCCTTGAAGAAGGCTCTAAGCCCCATTATCATTTGAGGTCTCTTAAGGGTGCCTGAATTTTATTTTATTTTATTTCTTTATTTTTAAAGATTTTATTTATTTTCAGATAGAGGGGAAGTGAGGGAGAAAGGGAGGGAGAGAAACATCAATGTAAGAGAGAAACATGAGTTGGCTGCCTCTTGCATGACCCCACCAGGGACCTGGCCCGCAACCCAGGCACATGCCCTACCAGTGACCTTTTGGTTCACAGGTAGGCCCTCAATCCACTGAGCCATACCAGCCAGAGCAGGGTGCCTGTATTTTAGTGTTAAGGTCCCCAGATATTCTTTCAGTGCTCTTAGTGATGCAATATTTTCTGCACCTCAGTTTCCTTACCTGCAGATTGGGAAAACTCAGTTTTACATATCTGCCTCACAGCTTAGAGTGTCAGGATCCTGCAGGGTGATGGATGTGCTGTAAATGTGTTTATTTGTGTATCATGCCCTTCTTTCAGCAAGTATTTACTGGGCATCTCCCTTTGTTGGGCGCTTTATGGGCAGTGGGATATAGCAGTGAATCTGGAGACAACCCTGCCCAGTGGAGCTGAGATTCTAAGGAATAAGGCACAGCAAAAGGAGATGAGCAGGTGTGTACTGAGTCTGCCCCATGGCAATGGGATCGTGCTGTGAGAACTGTGAAGCCAGCCCCATGTATGAGGTCCAGGAAGGCCTCACCACGAAGGTGCCAAGGACTGAGCAGAAAAGGTGTTTTGGATTACTCAGTTTATCCCCCTGGTCACTCTGGTCAGTCTTATCCTCACTTTATAAAGGGTAAACTGAGGCCAGTAGGCATTATGGCACTTGGGAAAGGTCCTATCCAGCAAGCTCTGCTCACATGGCTCTTCTGACCCAGAACTAGGCTCTGCATTGCACTGTAGTTTCCTGTTTTGTTTTGTTTTAAATTTTTATTTACTGATGAGAGAGAGAGAGGGAGGGAGAGGGGGAAGGGAGAGAGAAGTATCGATTTGTTGCTCCACTTATCTGTGCATCCACTGGCTGTCTCCTGTATGTGCCCTGACGGGGACAGGACCTGCAATCCTGGTATATTGGGGTGATGTGCCAACCAACTTAGCCACCAGGCCAGGGCTTGTTTCTTGTTTTTGAAAAAAAAAAATTTTTTTATAGCTGCTAAGCCTTACAACAGAGTGAGCTCTCATTTGTTTTCATTTTTATAAAGATTTTGTTTGTTTATTTTTAGAGAGAGGGGAAAGGAGGGAGAAAGAGAGGGATAGAAACATCGATGTATGAGATACATCAATCGGTTGCTTTTCTCATGCCTGCCCTCAACTGGGGACCTGGCCTGCAACCCAGGTATGTGCCCTGACTGGGTATCTAACTGGTGACCTTTTGGTTCACAGGTTGGCACCCAATCCACTGAGTCACACCAGCCAGGGCAGATCTCATTTGTTTTTAAACACTGGTTATGCTGCCCTGGCTGGTGTGGCTCGGTTGGGCATCGTCCTGCAAATCAAAGGGTTGCCGGTTTGATTCCTGGTCAGGGCACATGCTGGGTTGTGGGTTCAGTTCCTAGTCAGGGCGCGTGTAAGAGGCAACTGATTGATGTTTCTCACATCAATGTTTCTCCCCCTCTATTTCTCCCTTCTTTCCCCTCTCTCTAGAATCAATAAATGAGAAAAAATGGAAACCCTGGTTGTTCTACCTATTCAGTAGATACTGTGGAGTCTGGTGAAGAGAAGGTCACTTGTTTAAATTTTTATTTTATTGTTTTAATCTCATCTCATTGGAATATGGAGGGGGAAATGGGAAAATTTCTTCATTGACTTTACAAAGGATCAGGAGGTTTCCCTGCCAGAATGGGTGCTCGGTGCTTCAAGGCTGATGCACAAGGAGGGTCAGGCCCTGGGTGGTCTGAACTGGGGGAGGGGTGGATAACTTGCTTCCACTTGGGTGTTTGGAGATGTTGCATGGGGGAGAAGGGGGCATTTGGACTGATGCTGATGAGGGAGGGAAGAGTGGCAGACAGAGGCAAAGCAGAATTAGCAGAAGCCAGAAAGTCAGAATTCCAGCTCTGAGGGCCAGGGCTGGGACTCTGGGGTCCACGTCCCTCTTTTAATTAGGATGACTTAGAATAAAGTGCTTGGTAAATGAGACCCAGGAGTCTGTGCCTGGCCTACAAATTGGCCTGAGACAAAAGGGATTGATGGTGTCTGCTTTCCCAGAGAGTGGCTGATGACAGACATGGGGAGGGAGACCTGCCAAAGTCTACTCCTGTGTATGGCGGTGCTATGCCCACCATGGTAGTGCCAGCTCTTGGTGCCACAAGCCATTGGAGAGAAGTAGAGGCACAGATGACTGCAAACAGCTATCTCCTGACTTCCTTTCAGCTCTGCCTGCTGGGTGAGATTCTTGTAGTCTTGCTAAGCAGAATTGGTTTATTGATTATATTTCAGATTAGCTGATAAAAAGTCACTTCTCCTCTTGTACACACTGGTCAAAAGCAAGGAGACGTGGTGCCAGGAAACCTGGCTGACCCTGTCTGTGGGCTGGATCAGGCCTGTGCCCTGGCTAGCGTGTGGCCCACCTATATTTTGCAGCTCTGAGACCTGCCCTCCCCATTCACTCTGCTGTGGCCCCTTGGCCCTTCTTTCAGTTGCTTGCATAGTTGACACTCCCATAGTTGACACTCAGGGCCTCTGCACATGTTATTTATTGCCTCTCTTTAGGGTGTTCTTTCCCCTTTCATCTCTGGGTTAATCCCCACTCCTCTTCATATCTCAGCTGGCGCTTTAGTTCCTCAGGTCAAGCCTTCCTTGACAGACTGGCCAGCCTTTCTGTCACTACCAGTGGGGGTGCCCTGTGCTTTTATAAATACTAGTTTGTCATTTTGTTTAGGGATCATTTGATCGATGGTCTCTCTCCCCCACCACCTAGATTGGGTCCACAAAGGCAGGGGCTGTTCCTGTTTAAATTTGTACTTGTACCTCAGGTACTTAGTACTCATCTGTTGAATGAATGGCTGAATGGTAGGGCAGGTCCACATTATGGGAGGAACTATGGCAGGCTTTTGAGGAGTGAAGTGACATGTTGCAATTGACAGCTTATGCAGGGAATGCCTGGAGTTTGCTGTGGTACGGGCATGAAGTGGTAAAGAGCGACCTGGCCTGAGGTGGTTTCTGGAGGAGCAGAGGGGGCTGGAGATGGAAGGAATATATAGGATGGCTACTTGGCCAAGGGCACTCTAAGTGGGGGGAAGAAACAGGAGGAAGAAGCGTGTGTGTGTGTCTGTGTGTGTGTAGCCGGCAGGATAAGATAAGCCTGTCAGGTGGATGGTGCCAGGTGGGTGACTGTGTTAGTTGAGACAAGACCCACCGCCTTGAAGCCTGGGCTGGTGTGGCTCAGTGGATTGAATGCTGGCCTGTGAACTGAAGGGTCACAGTCAGCACACAAACCTGGGTTTCGGGCCAGGTCCCCACTTGGGGGTGTGCGAGAGGCAACCAGTCAATGTATCTCTCACACATCAGTGTTTCTCTCTCTCTCTCTTTTTTTTTTAATTTTTTTTATTTATTTATCTTTAGAGGCGAAGGGAAGGAGAGAGGGAGAGAAATATCAATGTGTGTTTGCTCCTCATGTGTCCCCTGCTGGGAACTGGCCTGCAACCCAGGCATGTGCCCTGACTGGGAATTGAACCTGAATCCTTTGGTTCACAGGCCCGTGCTCAATCCACTGAGCTATACCAGCCAGGGCTCGCTCTCTCTTTCTTTCTCCTTCCCTTCCCCTCTTTCTAAAGATAAATAAATAAAATCTTAAAAAAAAAAGACCCACCATCTTGCAACAGGCCTTCCATGCTGGGTGAGATCCCCCCATTCAGGTGCAGTTGAGAAGCAGCCCAACTCCTGGGGGGAGACCATCACATTTGGTTTACTGAGCACCTACCAACTGACCAAGATGAACAGAACTGAGTCCCTTCCTTCAGATGGGCTCCTCTCTGCTAGGCATAGACACTGTGTGGCATACTCCCTCGGCTCGCAGAGGTGGAATGGATCCCTCCTCTGGGCTGGAGATAAGGAAAATGAGGGAGAGCCCTGCATCTCGCTTTCTGTTTCCTCCTCTGTTCCAGCAGGACCAGTGGAGGCAGACATGCACAGCCTTTCAGACCTCTCTACCACTCTGTACAACTTCCTCTGCCCATTCAGAGCCCTGTTCACCAACTCTGGTAACCCAGTGTCCCCTAGAACAGTGTTGGGAGAGATTTGGGGCACAGGTCTTGAACGGAAGTAAGGAAGTGTGGTGGGATACCCAGGTTGTATGTTTGTATCATTGACCTCTCTGGGTGTCACTGTCATCATCCCTGTGCCCATTTCTGAACAAGGCAGCTAAGAAAGTGAGAGGTAAAATGACTGTTTTCAGGCCTCCCGGGGAGGTGGATGCCACACCATGGGCTCCTGGGGAGGGCAAGGGCAGCTTTGTTCCTGTTGTGTCCCCCAGCCCCTGAAGCAGGCAGGTGATAGTAGCGTGGGGTGGGGTGGGTGGGGCGGTCTGTCTCTGGCTGCTTTTGATGGCAGTTGATCTGTGGGGAAGTCTTATTTATTTGGTGAAGAAACAGGCACAGCGTAGGGTTCTGCTTGCCCAGGCCCACTCCCCTCAGGACCACCCAGCATCCTGGGGCCAAGCCCCCACTCCTCCCTCTGGGGCTCCCTTTGTCTCTTCACTTCTGCTCTGGGAGGATGAGAAAAGAGGTTCTCTTTCTGCTAGTGCTTTACTAGTGACACTAATGATCGTGCCTGTGGATTGTTATATGGATCAATAGGAAATTGGCTTTTCTTAATCTGCATAGGATGTGCTTTTCAATTTTACATTTTCCAGTGGAAAAAGAAATGCTTTTGTAAAGGGAAAAGATTAAGCAGGACAAAAACTGTTGACAGTGAGGCCCTCATGTTGAGAACTTAACCAGGACTAAAGTTGTGAGGGTGGGCTGGCCCTCTCCATCCCCACCCCCTGGAAAGAGCACAGTTTGTGGAGGGGGTCCCCGAACCCCACAGACTCAGGCATGTGTTACTGTGAACATTCCTCCTGTTGGTGTTTTCCCGGGTAAAGATGAGCACTGCCTCAGTGCTGTGGCATCCTCTACTGCTATTTGGACACTTTCTCCACTGAGAAGAAGATGCCAGAGAGGCTCAGCCGACATCCTCACACACCAGGCTGGGGAATCAGCATTTCCTTTCAGGCCATATTTTTAGTGTTGGCATTTGACTTTGTGAATTTAATTTTTTTGGTTGACTTTTAGACACTAGAAAACACATGTTTTTTGAAAAAAAGTTTTATTATTTGTTCTCAGAGGGAGGGGGAGGAAGGAGAAAGGGAGAGAAACATCCATGTGTGAGAGAAATATCGATCAGCTGCCTTTCGTACACATGTTAGCCAGGGACTGAACCCTCAACCTAGGCATGTGCCCAGACCAGGATTTGAACCTACAACGTTTTGCTTTGCAGGATGATGCCCACCAACTGAGCCACACTAGTCAAGGCGAAAATATCCTTAAAGGAATTTTTTAATTGATTTTTTTAAAGAGAGGGAGAGGAAGGGGGAGAGAGAGAGAACCATTGATTTGTTGTTCTGTTATTTATGCATTCATTGGTTGATTCTTGTACGTGCCCTGACTGGGGATTGAACTCACAACCTTTGCATATGGGATGATGCTCTAACCAACTGAGCTACCCAGCCAGGACTAGAAAATGTCCCTTAATTCACAACTACCTACCATATTTTTTGGATTATAAAATGCACACCCCTCCCCCCCCCC
>CM052545.1:43466900-43551494 GCA_028533065.1 Trachops cirrhosus | reverse complement strand
GGATTATAAAATGCACACCCCTCCCCCCCCCCCGCCATTTGGGAGGAATAATGGTTATTAATGCTGCTGTTGAGTTCTGGTTACATTTACATTGGTGAAATATTATGTTATTAAATATTTTACCACTTTTTTTTTATAGAGAGGGGAAAGAAAGGAGGGAGGGAGAGAAACATCAATGTGTGGTTGTGTCTCACACATCCCCTACAGGGGACCTGGCCCACAACCCTGGCATGTGCCCTGACTGGAAATCGAACCAGTGACCCTTTGGTTTGTAGGCCCATGCTCAATCCACTGAGCTACACTAGCCAGGGCATTTTACCACATTGTTTTGCTTCAAAAATTCTTTTCCTATTTTCCTCTAAAACCTAGGTGCATTGTATGGTCCGAAAAATACTGGTAAGTCGGTTTTTATAGGTATGTGCTTAACCTCCTGTGTGGGAGATTGTACGTTTTTAAAAATTGGTGACTGAGAACTGGTAACAGACTGTTCTGTCCTGGGTGTTGAGCACAGCTCAGCCAACTAGTTGAGAGAAAATAACGAGTACAACATGTACTGTAGCGTATTCACTGTTTGGTGCAATATTTCATTGTTCGACAAAGATCGTTTGTGTAGCAGGTGCAAGGACTATAATTTGACACCTGCAGCGCAGTCTTGATTAATAGCTTTGCCCAACTTCCCTCTCCACCCCCTTGGTTCTTTGTAAATAAAGCCCGCTCCTCTGTCTCAATAGTAATATTATAATAATAGACGTATAGCACTGTAATAATAGATGTACAATGGCTTTCCATTGTAGAGTGTGCTTTGCTTAGTAGTCTAATTTGATGTTTACGGTAATCCTCAGAGTGGCACAGTGTTACAGTAGTTCCCCCGAGTCCCTGAGGGATACGTTCCAAGACCCCCAGTGAATTCCTGAAACTGCATAGTAGCAGATCCTATGTACACTATGTTTCTTTTCAATACATACACACCTCTTCTCTCTTTCTTTTTTCATTTTTATTTTTTAAAGATTTTACTTATTTTCAGAGAGAGAGGGGGAGGGAGGGAGAAAGAGAGGGAGAGAAACATCAGAGTTCAAGAGAAACATCAATTGGTTGCCTCTCACAAGCCCCCAACATGGGACCTGGCTCAGCCTGGGCATGTACCCGGACTGGGAATCGATCTGGCAACCTTTTGGTTCACAGGCGGGCACTCAGTCCACTGAGCCACACCAGCCAGGGCAGCTTTTTATTTTTATTTTTATTTTGAGAGTATGTTTATTAAAGTTGGGAACAGTGAAGCAAGGAAGGGCTTAGGATAGAAGAAGCAGCAGGAGAGAGCCGGGGGAGGGGGGGCGCTGCTGTCAGCTCACTGAAAAGGCAGAGAAAAGGGGGCCTTGGAGATAGGCCCAGGGGTTAGCTGCTGCCGCCCATTGCTCCCCTGGTTGCAGGTCTCATGGGGTCCCTAGAGTTTAGGAGATGCACACCTGAGAGGGAAGAAAGGTGTGCGTGTGCTCCCGGGAGGGAGAGCCCCCACACTTCTCTTGAAGCACTTTGTGGCTTCTCTTTGGCACATCCGAACTGCAGGCACCACTACTCTTGTGTTTTGGGGCCATTACTAAGTAAAGTGGGTGACTTGACCTCAGGCACTGCAGTACTGTGACCATCAGTCTGGTAACCGAGACAGCTGAGTGACAAATGGGAGGTAGTAGGTATAGCTTGGAGGCGCTGGATAAGGGGTAATTCATGTCCGAGGTGGGACAGAGCAGGGACAGTGTGAGACTTCATTATGCCACTCAAAATGGCACAAAATTTAAAACATATGAATTGCTTGCTTATTTCTGGAATTTTCCATGTAGTATTTTTGGACCACGGTTGACAGCAGGTAACTGAAACCACGGAAAGTGAAACTGCAGATAAGAGGGACTACTGTATCCCACTTTACAAATGGAGAAACCGAGGCCCAGTGAGGCTTTGTGAACTGTTTTCGCTCTGCTGCTGAGTGGTGGAGTTGTGTCTCCCCTGGCCCTGACCACTCTGCGCTCCTCTCACCCTCTCCCTCCTGAGGCTTCACCTAAACCTTACCCATTCCATGAACAAACACCTACCAAAGGCTGTGTATGGGCCCTGTGGGGCACAGGGTGGAAAAAATGTGAATCCCCCCCCCACCCCAGAAATTGAAAATATAGGGAGAGGCAATCATTACAGTCCCTTTTGCAAGTTCCAGGCTGTGGGAGTGGAGGGGAGAAAGACTTGTTTCCACTGGGGGGAATTCAGGAGGCTTCTTAGAGCTGGGGGCCTGGAAGGTGATTGGCTTTCAGCAGGCAGGGCCCCTCCTACCCCCAGGCAAAGGGAATAATTTGTGCCAAAACAAGGGCTGAAAAGTGCATAGTATGTTTAGTAGAGTGGGAGGGAAGGTGGGGATCGACAGTTGTGTGTGAGTGTATGGGTGAACGTGTGTGGGAGTGGAATTTGCTTGGCCGGGCAGGAGATAGCTGTGGGGCACATTGAGGGCTAGGCTGAGGGTCAGGATTTCTCGCTCCTTTAGCAACCGGGAAGGGTCTTTTAGAGCAAGGTAGTGACTGGGTGCCATTCGAATGGAGAGGGACACTGGCGAGGAAGGTGGGGTCTACGTGGGAGGCTGGGGCTGGGCCAAGGTGCATGGAGTGAGGAGAGGGTTGGAAGGCCGGGCCTTGCTGCTCTGTCTAATGCCTCCCTCACCTCCCCAGCAGGACAAAGCTCCACTCCTCTCCCTGTCTACCAGTGCCTTTGCTCTTCTGTGTGTGTGTGTTTGTTCCCTGACCAGACCATGACGCTCCAGTCTGTGGCAGCAGGGACTGGCTTGCTCACCTGGGAATCTGGGAGCCTAGCTAGGTGCCTGGACGGAGAGGATCCCCATGCTCTATGGAAGAGCACTGGGCGCTGGGAGTCTGAGGATGCCATCCACAGAGGGAAGTGGGGGGAGGTAGCAAGCTGACCTGACCTGTCTTGGGGGAACCTGGGAGTCTTCGGCACAACACTGCCTAATGGCCAGGAGCGCCTGAATCCTGGCGGTGTGCTCTCTTAAGGGATGGTGTAATGTTGGGCCAGGGATCAGAAGAGAGCAGAGACATTGGAACCCTTGGATGGCTGATGTAGGAAAGGAATTTTGGGAAGGTTCAGGGCATACTTGGGGAAGGTTGGGAGCACTGTGGGTAGTGGGTGTACTGCTGTGTAGTGGCCCTGACTACTGAGCCATTGTACCTATGAGTCTCTCCAGGGCCTTGTTCAGGGTGCATCCATCGTGTGTAGGAAGGAAAGACAGACAGAATGGAGCAAGGCTGTCCTCTGAGATACCTGGAGTAGCCATGTCCAGGGAGGGCTGTGGACAGGCCTTGGCCACTTTTGATCTTAAGCAGCATTTTCAGAAGAAAGTACTGGAATCTGCTCCCTGCTCTGCCTGGGTTGCCCGGGCAAGGTCCTGGGAGCTCCTGATCGCCCAGCCCTTCCAGTGCCATCCACTGGCCTTCTTTATGACTGCATTTGACCCCGTGCCCCTCCCCCCCCAACACCTGCCCCAGTCCCTCTGGGACCCCCACTTCCCTGGTGTTTTTCTGCTAGTGGTATCTCCTTTCATCTCTACTGTACATCTCTCCAGCACTTCAACACAGTGCTCCTCAGCCTTGGTGTCTCCTGTCCCCTTGGGTAGGCTTAGCTGAGGCAGTGGCCACCTCCCTGCTCTTGCAGGTATGTGTCTGACCTCGTCCTGTCTTTTCCGTACAGCACTTGGCAGCCCTCTGTGTGCATTGTCATTGCCAGTGATACTCTCCTGGCAGGGCTGGGGGAGGAGTCTCCTTATTCTCTGCTGCACCTTCGCTGAGGCCTGTGACTAGGCAGGGGCTCAGTAGATGCCACTCGAGTGGCAATGAGTTTCCATCCACCTCAATGACCCACAGGGGCACCAGAGAGAAACACATTTAAAGATGAACTGTCATTCCTCTTCCTTTCTCTGTGGGTTTCCACACAGTGAATCACTGCATTCCTTGGGCCTTGTCCACCAGGAGGACTGCAGCCATCTCTTCCTGATCTCCTCCTGGTCCTGCCCTCCTGTCCCCGCTTCTGTTCAGCTGAGTGCATGTTCAGGTCACGTTCTCCTGTGCACATTTGCTCAGGTCGCCTTCAGGATGTCATTCCTGGCTTCTCAGCAAGGCATTCATAGACCTTGTCATCTTACTTTGTCTACCCTTCCTGCCTGGCTGAAACTGTGCCGAGTGACCCGGAGTCCCTGCCTGCCCTGCTGCCCCAGTTCTGGAGGCCCCGACTGTGTCTCCTGCTCTTGTACCCCTTGGCACCCCATGCTGTAGCCCACTGTGCTCTGTGACTCTGGGCTCAGTCTACCCACCTGTCTCCTTTTCCTGAGCCCCCGGAGCACTGCCCCACCTACTTTTGTGTCCTCCACGCCTCCTCATAGTGTGAAAGTTTTCGTTGAGTGAGAGAATGAATTCACAAGTGTACAGTTGAGAACTTGTGAATCCAAAGGCAGACTACCCTTTCAGGAAGTTTTCTGTACAGGGTAGGGGGAGGCGGTAGCCTGATGTGGAACTGGGATGGGGGGACATTTCTGGTGCTAGCACACATTTTCACGTGGAGCTGTGGGAGGAGAATGACGGAGGAGAGAACAGGACTTGAAACAGCCAGCATTTGACCAGCGCTTACCTGTGTCAGTCTCCGGTGATGGAGATGCTCGTCCTCATTTTCCAAATGAAGATACCAAGGCACCAAGAGGCTGCTGTTTTCCATAGCATTCCAGTGGTGAGGTAGGACTCGAGTCCACATTTGTCTGGTGGTGCCGATGACCTCTAACCCTGTGTCCTGTGTCAGGGCAGTGTGTTAGGATGAGCTCTGTTTCTCCCTCACTTGTATTCCTGGTAGACGAGGCTGAGAGGGATGGTTTCTCCAGAGCACTGAAGCTTTCACACCTCGATTCTGTGTTCTAATCCTTCTTGGCCTTTCCGGTCCTTCCTAATGGCTTCTAGCCCTGAACCTCTTCCAGCGGTCTTGTTTGTTGTGATATTTCATTGCTCACCTAAACTTTCATCAGTGGTTCTCTTACCCCTTGGTTCTCCTTGGGGGACTATAGGTCTCCCCTACCACACACAATGTCAAGTCCCTACTGTAGGCCCTGAATTCTGCGTGGGTCGGATAGAGTCCTGTGCTAAATGGTGGGCATATGTTTTCAGCTGGTCTCTGGTCATGGGGTCATATGGGTCCCTGGGGAGAATAGTGTATTTTCTTTCAGATCCCTATTGTGCTTCTCCCCTTTCCTTTTCTGTCCTATTTACAGAAGCAGTGTGTGCTAATGTAGAACCCTGGAGAGCTCAGAAAGCCATGTGGAGGCCAGCGGCTTACCAGTCAGAAGTTCTGGTAGTACGAGGTGTCTCTTCAGCCACATTTAGATCCACAGGGATTTGATCACCTTGTGCTTACCACCCAGGTCATAACTGTGGGAGCTGGTTCACACTGGCTCTCTCTCACACTAGCAAATATCTGACAGTCACACCCCACTCAGAAACGTTCTGCCTGTACCGTTTTTACTGCTGTTTGGTTTTCCGTTTAGTGGAGACACAGTAGTTCATTATTGACTTCACCAGTCCTCAGAGGTTTTCAGTCTTTCACTGTCACTGCAGTCACACCCTCAGGCTAGGCAAACTGATGAAACCCTCTTGCCCTTCCCGCTCCTGCATAACTGATTACTTCTTCAGGAGGAGACCTTACAGTACTGGGAGGCTGTCCATACAGGTCTGTGCGTGCACGAGTGAGAGTGCTTCAAAGCAATGCTACTTTTTATTGTTTGACAGAAGGTGATCCCGATGGTGATAAAGCTGCTCTTTGTTTATCATATTTGACTGAGAAGCAGCTGGTACCTTAGGATCCTTGCTAGAGCAGAAACACATCAGATGTTGGTCTTTAATTATGTAAAAGTTTGAACACAGTAAAAGTCATAGGAAGAGTTTACTGAGCTCCCTTGTGCCCACCACCCATTTACCAAAGAGGCCAAAGTTTTGCAAATCTCTGCACCTGTGTCTGTATCTCCTGACTTCCCCACATTAATTTTTATTTCCAAATTTCTTAAGTCTTAGAACTTGTGTTGCAATATGCATCTCTTAACAGTTAAGACTATATTTCTTTACAGAACTACGTTGCTATATGACACCTTACACAATTAATGTTCCTTAGTACTGTCCAATACCCAGTCCACATTCAGATTTTCCTGACTGTCTAAAAATGACACTTTGCATTTGGTTGTGAGGTCTCCTAAGTAATTTTTTTTAGTTTTGAAATTTTGAGATGATTGTACAATAGATTTACATACAGTTGCAAGAAATAATGCAGAGACATTTGTGTATTCTTTACCCACTTTCCTCCAGTGGTAACGTCTTGGAGATCTTTAGTACACTGTCGCAACCAAAACATGGACATCCCTACAGCGAGGTGGTAACACCATGTATACTGTTGCAACCAAAACATTGACATTGCCACAGTCAAGTGCAGAACAGTTCTATCCCCACAGGAATGCCGCAGTTGCCCTTTCATAGCCACTCCCACTTCCCTCCCACCCCACCCCTTCCTTAACCCCTGGCTGTTCATTTCTATCATTTCAGCATTTTAATAATGTTATATAATGTAAGTATACAGTATGTACCCTTGGGAGATTAGCCTTTTCATTCAGCACAATCCTCTGGAGCTTATTCGAGATCATTGCATGTGTCAGCAGTTTGTTCCTTTTCATGCCATGCAGTATTCCATGGGACCACAGTTCATTTAACCAATCCCACTTATGGACATCGGGGGTGTTTCCAGTTTGGGGCCATAACGAGTAAATCTGTACTAAGTGTTTGAGTAAAGCGTGTTATGGTGACCAGGTCTTCATGTCTCTGGATGAAAACCCAAAACAGTTGCTGGGTCATGTGATAGTTGCATGTTTAGTTTTTGTTTGTTTTTGCTCCAAGAAACCGCAAAGTTGTTTTCCAGAGTAGCTGTACCTTTTTACATTTTCTGTAGCAATGTACGAGCCATCCAGTTTCTCGGCCCATTCTGATAGGTGTGTGCTGGCATCTCACTGTGGTTTTAATTTGTGTTTCCCTGATTGCTGATGATATGGTGGCCCTCTTTTCTGTGCTTATTTGCCATCTCTGTATTCTCTTTGGTGAACTGTCCCTCATGTCCTTTACCCATATTCTTATTGAACTGTTTGCTTTTTTAAAAAAGATTTTATTTATTTATTTTGAGAGAGAGAGGAAGGGAAGGAGAAAGAGAGGGAGAGAAACATCAATGTGCTGTTGCGTCTTATGTGGCCCCCCCCCCCCCGCACTGGGGACCTGGCCACAACCCAGGCAAGTGCCCTGACTGGAAATCAAACCTGGAAATCAAACCGGAAACCAACCCTTTGGTTCACAGGCCAGCATTCAACCCACTGAGCCACACCAGCCAGGGCTTTTTCTCTCTCTTTTTTAAAAGATTTCATAAGTACTCACATTGGAACTTTTTAAAAAAATTTTTGAAATTTTTAAAGATTTTATTTGCTTTTTTGCTTTTGAATTTTGTGAGTTGTTTATATATTCCAGATACTAGTTCTTTGTCAGATATATGATTTGAAAGCATTTTCTTTTTTAAGATTTTATTTATTTTTAGAGAGAGGGGAAGGGAGGGAGAAAGGGCAACATCGATGTGTGTTTGCCTCTCACATACTGAGTATTGAACCAGTGATCCTTTGGTTTGCAGCCCACGCTCAAACCACTGAGCTGCACTAGCCAGGGCTGAAAGCATTTTCTTGTCCTTAGTTTGGCTTTTCATCCTATTTTCAGGGTCTTTCTCAGAGTAAACATTTTTAATTTTGATGAGATTCAATTTATCAATTTGACTTTTGGTATCAAGTATAAGAACTCTCTGCCTGGCCTCTGATCTTGAATATCTTCCCCTATATTTTTTCTTAAAAGTTTTCTAGTTCGATATTGAAACTTGTTATCCATTTGGAGTTAGTAATTTTCGTGTAAAGTGAGAGTTCTGTTGAGTCCCATTTTCTTCCTTGGCCGTATGTCTGGGTGCTCCAGCACCATTTGTTGAACAGGCATCTTTCCTCCTGAACGGCTTTTACATCTTTGTCAGGACTCAGTTGGACACATTTGTGTGGGTCTGTCTCTGGGCTCTCTATTCTGTCCCACGGCTCTGTGTGTCTGGCTCTCCATCAGTGCCACAGTCTTGATTATTGTAGCTTTATAACAAGCCTTGGAATCAAGTAGAGTGATTTCTCCTACTTTATTTTTCTTTTTTCAAAATTGTTTTATTCATCTTAGTTTCTTTGCCTTTCTATTTACATTTTAGAATAATTTTATTGCTGTCTACAAAGAATCTTCCTGGAGTTTGGTGGGAATTGAGTTAATATTATGTGAGGGTGTACACATTTTGCATACTTTGTTTCACTGACCGTCAGGAAGACCAGTTAGTTTATCTGCCCACCAGTAGGACACAAGACATGTGTTCCACCTTGGCCAGCCCTGTGGAGAACCTTGCCAACCTGGTGACAAACACTGGCATTTTACTTCATTTTATTTTTGCAGTATATAAATTGAACATTTCCCCCTAAGTTTCTGCATCTCTTTTTTCTGAATTGGCTTTCTCTTATTCTTTGCTCATCTTTTAAGTGGCAAGTCTGCCTTATTCCTTGAGCTTTATAAAAGCTCTTTCTCACATTCAAGTTCTTTTCCTTCTCTTGGTAATGCTTACCTTAGCTGTGGTTTGGGAAGCTCTGATCGGCCAATCAGAGAGAGCCGTCAATTCTAGGAAGGTTTAGATGCCCCAGTGTTTCCTGATGATTTTTGAGTGGTATTGAGTTAAGTCCAGTTTCCTGCCTGCAGGATATAGCTGGGCATGCAGCCTAGGTGCAGCAAGGGGAACTCTTTCTAAGCGGAAGGCAAAAGTGAGAGGATTACCAAGAAAGCACTTCTCCAGGCTTTGTTTTTGCGTCAGTGTCTGGGTTTCCACATAGGAACTCAGAGTCTTTGGTGTTACATGCCTAACTTCCTGCAAAACTTGGCAACAGCATTGAACACACTGATTATGGGCTGTCAGTTTTCCTAGGGAGATAGCAGACTGTGTCGGTTTTCGAGTCAGTGTATGTGCTCAAGTTGTGTCTTGCATTTTGACCTCATCTGTTGAATAAAATGCACCATCACATGATCACATGTGTGCATTTTCTCAGGTGAGCACGTGCAGGAGGCCGTGCTATGGCCCAGCACTTGGCTGTCTCATGCCAGTGGTTTTTTGCAGGGGACACAGTAGCTTAAGGCCACACAGCCTGGGTGCTCCCTCTGGCTCTGGCACTCATTGGCTGTGTGACCCTCAGTCCCCCCACCTGTAATTTGGGGCTACAATACTACCTGCCCATAGCATTGTTGGGAGGACTAAATGAGATGCAGGGTAGGAAACCATGAGTGTTTAATAAATACAATTTACTGTTTATCAGAACAGTGAATTACAGATACTTTTCTAAAAGTTTTACAGTGAAAACTAATTTACTTTAAAAATGTCATTTTGAACCGAGCAAGGTCAGCAGTCATTGCTTTGTTTTGCATGAGCTAGCATAC
This sequence comes from Trachops cirrhosus, assembly GCA_028533065.1. Lineage (NCBI taxonomy): Eukaryota > Metazoa > Chordata > Mammalia > Chiroptera > Phyllostomidae > Trachops > Trachops cirrhosus. Next base: position 43,541,895 of record CM052545.1, on the reverse strand, counting down.
CTCTGGCAGACTGGGATTTGTCCTGGTTCCAGACAAAGATTTAGGAGTCCTGCTGTGGAAGAAAGTGAGGATCAGAGCTGGGTGGACCCAATCCTCTGGAGGTTAGGAATGGCTACAAACCCATTGTGAGAGCGTTTTTCCTCCAAAAAGGTTCTGCTATGCCCTCATCTCCAGCATTAAAATTGCGTGCACTCACCTAACCGGTATTTTAAGCCCTCCCAACAGAAGGATGTGAACTTGTTCTCCGATGTGCCCTCTCTTTTCCCCCCAATTGTAAATTGCATCTGGGCTGGAGGAACTTTTCACGTTCTCTTAGTATTTTAGAACATGAAGGCAGCTTCCAGTCAAGATGATTACATAAGTAAACATGATTCTTGGAACCTCCCACAATCACATCAAAATTACAACTAAACTACAGAGCAATCATACAGAACCACCTGAAATCTAGCTGTATAGATGTGTTATAACTAGGATATAAAGAAGCAGCCACATTGAGACTAGTAGGAGGTGTAGAACGGGCTCGTCTCACACTCACATTGTGTGGTGGTTAAAAATCAGGAGGGATATCTTGGCCTCAGAGGCCTCCTGATGGGCCAGGGGTCCCAGCCCAGGGGTTTCAGTGCCAGGAAGAGAAGTCCTCATAACTTCTGGCTGTAAAAACCAGCTGAGAATGTAGTGAGTGAGATGGAGGGCCCCTGGAGCCCTGGGCAGTTCCTCTTAAAGGACCTGCACAAAACTTATTTGGACTTACTTGCTCTGAGCTCCAGTGCTGGGGCAGCAGCTCAAAAGGCACCAGGGACATATGGAGAGGAACTAAATTGTCTGGCATCAGGGCAAGAGCTGGCAGGGAAGCTTTCTCCCAGACAAAGGTGCTGGCAGAGGCCATTGTTCTCCCCCCATAGAACTGGCAGGTGGGTGCCATATCTGAGTCTCCATCAACCTAGCTAATACAGTTTGCCTAGCCCTGGTGATTCCCTGAGACCTGGCCCCACCCAACTTGTGGGCCCAAATGGCCTGTCTTGGCTCATGCTGCTAACTTCTCTAAAATCTCTCAACAAGCAGCATCTAGCCTCTCTGAACCCTGGTACCTCTTGCTAAGTGGCCTGAGGCTTGGCACTAGTGGCAGCCAGCCTTAGTTCACAGCTTGGTCTCTCTTGGGTACCTTCAAACCCAGCACAAATACCAGTCATCTGCAGATTGCTTTGTAGGTCATGCCAGGTGGCCCTGGACAAGGCACAGACTATGGCTGACCTTGGCCTGTACTTCCCAGGAGGCTCCAGAGCCAGTGCACCTGATGGACAGCTTTAGACCACACTGAAGCACCGCCCAACCGCCTCCATGAGCAACAAAGTAAAGGAGCAGACTTGGTGGGTACCTGAGCCCTGCTGAAGTGAGTTCTGCTCCATGGGGTCAGCCCCTGCACAGCAGATCTCCACAGTGGTTGCAGCCAGTTCTCATAGTCTATTGGCCTGGGGATAAATCCCTCCCATTGATGTGCCAGTAGCAATCAAGGCTCAACTGTAACAGGAAGGTGCACACAGCCCATGCAGTGGGAGGCACATCTGGACACCCAGCTCAGGTGACTGGGGAGGCTGCACTACTGGCCCTGCAGGACACCTACTACATAAGGCTGCTATACTAAGACCAGGACATATAGCAACTCTACCTAACACACAGAAATAAACACAAGGAGGCAGCCAAATGAGGAAAGAAACGTGTCCCCAATGAAATAACAGAACTCCAGAAAAGGACCTAAACAAAATGGAGACAAGCCATCTACCAGATACAGAGTTCAAAACACTGGTTATAAGGATGTTTGATGAACTTAGGGGAAGAGTAGAGGAACTTAGAACACCAATGAAGAGATAAGAAACATAAAAATGGAGATAGAAAACATAATAACCAGTCAGAAATGAAGAATACACTAACTGAAATGAGGACTACATTACAGGGAATCAGTAACACGGTAGATGAAATAGAGGATCAAATCAGCAATTTTGCAGAGAAGGAAGCAGAGAACACCCAATGAGAACAGCAAAAAGAAAAAAAGAATCCAAAAAATGAGGGTCATGTAAGGAGCCACTGGGACAACTTGAAGTGTACCAACATTTTCACGATGGGGTTGCCATTAAAAGAGCGAGAACAAGAAATTGAAAACATATTTGAAAAAAAAAAATGATGGAAAACTTCCCTATCCTGGTGAGGAGATAGACATGTAAGTCCAGAAAGTGTGGAGAGTCCCAAATAAGATGAACCCAAAGAAACCCACACCAAGGCACATCATAATTAAAATGCCAAAGGTCAGAGACAAAAAAATCTTAAAAGCATCAAGAAAAAAGCAGTTACTTACAAAGGGAGCTCCCATAAGACTGTCAGCTGATTTCTCAGTAGAAACTTTGTAGGCCAGAAGCAGTTGGCAAGAAATATTCAAAGTGATGAAAAGCAAGGACCTACAATCAGAATTACTCTACCCAGCACAACTATCATTTAGAATCGAAATACAGATAAAGAGCAGCCCAGATGAGAAAAAGGTAAAGGAGTTCATCACCACCAAATTAGTATTACAGGAAACGTTAAAAGGTCTTCTTTAAGAAGAATAAGTAAGCCTGGCTGGTGTGGCTCAGTGGATTGAGCGCCGACCCGTGAACCAAAGAAGAAAAAGCTAAAGTAAAATAAAATAAAGTAAAAATATGAATAATAAAATGGCAATAAATACATATATATCAACAATTACTTTAAATGAAAACGGGTTAAATGCTCCACTCAAAAGACAGGGAGGCCAAATGAATGACAAAACAAGACCCTTACACAGGCTGTCTATGAGAGATGCACTTCAGGTTGAAGGACACACACAGACTGAAAGGGATGGAAAAAGACATTTCATGGAAATGGAAACAAAAAACCTGGGATTGTAATACTTACAGCAGGCAAAATAGACTATTATATTTTTAAAAATATTTTATTTATTTTTAGAGAGAGGGGAAGGGAGGGAGAAAAACATCAGTTACTTGCTTCTCACACCACCCCCAGGGGGGGGCCTGGCCTGCAACCCAGTCAGTCATGTGCCCTGATAGAGAATCAAACTTGTGACCTCTTGGTTCGCAGGTTGGTGTTCAATCCCTTGAGCCACACCAGCCAGGGCTCAAGATAGACTTTAAAACAAAGGCTATAACGAGACAGAGAAGGACCAGGCAATTCCACTTCTGGGTATTTATCTGAAACCCAAAACACTAAATCAATAAGACATATATATCCATAAGTTTATTGCAGCATTACTTAAAATGCCAAGATATGGAAGCAAGCTAAATGTCAAACAGATGAATGGATAAAGAAGTAGAGCATATATACAATGGAATATGATTCAGCCATAAAAAATGAAATCTTCCCATCTGGAACAACATGGATTGCTCTAGATGGTACTGTACTGAGCAAAATATGTCAAAGACACATGCCAGATGATTTCATTTGTGTGTGGTATCTAAAAAACAAAAACGAGCAAGCAGAACAGAAACAGACTCATAGATTCAGAGAATATTTTGACAGTTGCCAGGTGGGAGGGGGTTGAGGGGGATGGGTGAAAAAGATGAAGGGATCTAGAAGTACAAATTGGTAATTACAGAATAGTCATGGGGATATAAAGAGGGAATATAGTCAGTAATATTGTAATAACTATATGGTGTCAGATGGGTACTGGATTTATTGAGGTGATCATTTTGTAAATTACAAATTTCCAATCATGTGTACACCTGAAACTAATATAATATTGTATATCAACTGTAATTTAAAAATTATTTTAAAAAAGATGAAAGAGAAACTAAAAGGTTGAATCAAAACCTATTGAAGCTCATTAGTAATTCAGAAATTGCTGAGTTGAAGGTGGCATTTTAGTACAGCAGGCTGGTGAAGGAGAACGCCATTCCAGGCTGGCTCCATCTTGCTTCCATTCTTGAAGCCACCACAAGCCCTCTGCAGGCTCTCACACCGAAATCCTTGTCCCCTGGTGTGTTCTCTTTGCCCTGGGGGTGGCCCTGGGCTTGCTTTAGGGTCAGACAGGCAGTTCAGAGGGCTTCTCCCCAGTAGCTTTGATGTATCCTCTGGGATCTGCTGTCCCATTGGCCACCTGGTTGTGACTGAAGTCTCTGTTTAGGAACTGGCCACACAGACTGCCTGTCATTTGAGAGATTCATGGCATTGGCAGCATGTGTCTTCAGCTTTGTTGCATATATAGCAACATTACTTTAAATGAAAATGGGTTAAATGCTCCACTCAAAAGAGCCCACTGTATTTCGGGTAGCTTGCAGGTGTGACCACCATGCTTGTGATGAAGAAGTGTGCTAAGAGGAAGTGCCAGTTAGACCTGGTGTTTTCCCTTCTTTCCCCCTCTTCTGCTTTTGCAGTAGCTGAAATATGTGTAATTAATTTCAAACCTCTATTTGCTTCATTGCCCCAGTTTACCCAAGTTAATTCCCATAGTTAGGGGTGGCAGAGGCACTCTCTTGTTTCTGCCAGTTGAGATGATTTGGAGTTGACACCTGGCCCTAGACTGTTGATGGGGTCAGCAAAGGTGGGTGGTGTTTTGGGTTTAGTGGCTTCAGACACTTTTCTGAACTATTCAGGGTCTTACTTCTCATGGATCATGGATCATGTAGGTCAGAAGCATTGTGAAGTTTGAGACAGCTGTTAACCCTGTCTGCCCCCAATACTGTAACTTTTTTCACTGGACTCAGTAGCTTGGAAACCTTTCTTGCCATGAAATCTTAAAAAAAAAACCAAACCAAACAAAACATGGGAAATACACTTCAGACCTGTGCCTCTCTGATTTTTGGCAGGAAGGAGACCTTTGTTTTCATAGTGGGGGCCTCTGGGTTTGTGCATTCGACTCTGGTGAGTCAGTGGCAAGTGATGTGCTGTATTGGCCTGACCACTGTCACCTTGAGGGAGAGAGGACAAACTGCCTGCTTGATTTTGCTTCCTCTGTCAGCCTTACTCCTCTGGGGAGATGGGAGTGTTTTGAAAGCATGTGGAGTTTGAAACCTAGGAGGCCACACAGTGTGATGATGGACACTGCTACCTAAGGTCATAAGGAACAAAGGGTGACAGCCCTCCCCAGAGACTGTCAGGCGAGGGCTCCGGACAGGCAGCTGATGCAGCAGCATACTTCTTAGTCCTCATGGTGTCATCACCTGTTCTTTCTCAAGCCCTTACTCATCACCTTCCAGCCTTTCTTGCTTAGTTTTTCTTGTTTTTGCTTAGTGTTTTCTGCCTTTTCAGGATTTCCCCTTTTTTCTTCCCTTTTTCTTTGTGTTTTAACTTTGTTCCCTTTCAGATCTCTATGCTTTTTTCCTTCTGTTTTCCTTCTGCAGTGGTATTGTTCTCATACTTTGCTTCTTCATATGTTGGCTGGTGCTGGCACCCTGCTCCCCACCCAAGAAGCTGACCATAATCTGGGCATTATTTTTGACCTAAAGTGACTTTACGGCACAGCGTATGCAAGTATTGCGCTGGTTCAAGTCCAGCGATTGTAACTGGAAGGAACCCACCTCCCTGTCTTACTCATTACGGGAAATTGCACAGTAATATTCAAAGACTTTTTAATAAATACTATAATCCCACCCCTCATCCTGTCCTTGTCTTTTCCACTTTCTTCTTTTTAGCTGTGTTCACACCTCTTCTTCTGTGTGATCATACATGTAATGGGGTCATCTTCATGTTTCTTTGCTCACTAAATCAACAGAAGGTTCACATATTGCTTTCCTCCTTGCATGCAGTAAAACACCAACACATATCAGCCTTTATAGCCCACATGTCAGTGGCTGCTTAATTCCTTCCCAGCTGCCACCTCCCCCACTTGCCATCTCCTCCCCACTGGGGTATGGTTCACTGGAAGAGAGGTTCTGCATGTGGTGGGAAGCTCAGAGGTTCAGCTGCCAGCCAGGCTGGATCCAGGTGTGGTCTTGACTTGCTACATGACACTGGACAAGGCAGTTAGTAGCAATGTCTTGGAGATCTGATGGTCAGAATGCAGAGTGTCTGGTGCTGAGCTGAGGACTTTGAAATGCCTGCCTGCCATAGTGGGAGCGGTTGCTAGCCAGCGCTCTTCCAGCGGGGGCTAGTCAGTGTGCACTTCTGCGTAGTCCTTTGGTGGCGGGTGTGGGCGAAACCTGGGGCTGGGAAACTGGTCTGAAGCTTGTGTGTCTGGTGATTCATGATGATGTACAGAGACTCCTGTTCTGATTTTGGAGCCAGAGGATGGTCTCAAAAGTTAAGGGTGTGTTTCTCTGAATTCCCAGACACATTGAATCCCACTGTTCTTCACGTGGAAGTTGACTCTGGGCTGTCACTCCTGCCTGAGCAACCATGTTGTTGACGCAGAAATTGAGACTTATTAGAGAACATTAACATTTCCTTTTCCTAAGTCGAGGAAGCGTAGTATCTGTGTCTGAAATAAACTGTAGTCTGTGTATAGAGGATGTTTAAAGTGCATATGTTTTATTTTTTACTATTGTATATTTTAGTAATAACACAATTGAGGAGTGTGTCCACTTTTAACCAATATCTGTTTTTTTTTAAAAAAGATTTTATTTATTGATTTTTACAGAGGGGGAAGGGAGAGAGAATGAGAGGGAGAAAAACATAAGTTGGTTGCTTTTTACACACGCCCCAGCTGGGGACCAGGCCCACAACCCAGGCATGTGCCCTGACCAGGAATTGAACCGGCGACTTTTCGCTTTTGGGATGACAGTCAACCAATTGAGCCATGCTCATTAGGGCAGCTTCTAACCAATATCTGGTTTTGTTTACAGATTCCCACTGGAAATCCATTATATGAATCTTATTACAAGCAGGTGAGTTTCACTGGTATCTTTTTGGCTGGAACAAGAGAATGAGTGACCCAGAAAGCTACAGGCCCTGTATTGAAGCCTGGTGCAACTTCTGGTTCCTTCCTTTCTCTGGATTGTCAGCCCCAGTTAGTGTGGTGGGTGTTGCCTTACCTGCTGCCCTGCTTCCTGAAGCGGCATCTGTGTCGCTCCCCCATTGCAGGTAGACCCAGCATACACAGGGAGAGTTGGAGCCAGTGAAGCTGCACTTTTTCTAAAGAAGTCTGGGCTCTCAGACATTATCCTTGGGAAGGTATGTCAAGACTGAGGGTGATTTCTGTGGCCGCCCTTGGGGCTTCCTTGGCTGGTGGAAGGCTGTCCTCTGCAGACCGCTCTTCTTGAGGACAGACCTTCTGGGGAGTGGGTGGGTCACTACCAGCTTCTCAGGGATATAGTTAATTGGTGGGTCCACATGCTCTGGTGGCAGTTGCTACCTGCTGCTTAGGTAGCAGACAAGAGGCCAGAGCATTTTAGGAGTCTTGACAGTTTATGGATTTTTGTCAGCCTGGGAGCCGAGTGGACCTGGGGTTCTTGGGGCTGTGCTGTGGACTGGCAGAGGGAGGGCACAGGTCCACCCGCTCCCAGCTAGGGATTGTTCCAGCCTACACTTCCCCTTTTTCTGGTGGCAGCAGTGGGATTAGCCTACCTTTAAGGCCTACTTACAGTGGTAGTGGCTCCTGTTTTGGGAATAAATGGGCAGTGATTGGCGGTTCGCACTCATGAGAATTTTTGTGTTTCCACAGATATGGGACTTGGCCGACCCAGAAGGTAAAGGGTTCTTGGACAAACAGGTATATACATGATCGTATGCTCAGAGCAAGCGGAGGGCCCGGCCAGATCCCCGGGCTGGCCACCTCTGCACTTCCTTCCTGTTCGCACCATTGACTTGTGTCACTAGACAAAAGTGCAGTTGTCGAGTTTTTTAAACAGGGAGGTTTTCTTTCTAAATAAAGGCCTTTTGTTGAACACTTGGAGCCATCTTTCATGGTTAGTGTATCTTTTCATATTTTGTGTGCTTACAAGTGATTAAAATATTTCCAAAACACTTTTTTTTGAAATAACTTCAGACTCTTGTGGAAGTTGCAGAAATAGTTCCGAGTTCCCATGTCTCCTTCCTCAGCTTCCCCAGTGAGAGCTGCTTATGTCACTGTTGCACCATGTTCAGCCCAGGGCAGCACCACACCAGAGGCCTTACTCAGAGCTGACTAGTTTTACATGCCCTTCTTCGTGGTTTTTTGGTGTGTGTAGTTCTGTGTCATTTTATCACTCATGTCAATTTGCATAGCCATCACCACAGTGAGGACCCAGAGGTGCCCCAGCACCCCAGACGACCCCCTCCTGCTGCCTTGGAAGTCACACCCCAGCCTCTGGCAACCGCTGGTTCCTAGTCCATAACAGTTCCGTCACTTTGAGAATGTTCTATAAGTAGAAATTTGTAGTACTTACAAATGCTTTTAAATGGTCATATTTTAATTTAGTTCAGCTTGTCCCTAAACTACATTCCAAGGGATGCTGTTTCTGGTGTCCCACAGTTCATAATCTGATCTATCAGGAAAGCACCATCAGCTGTTCCTCCCTTTCTTGGGATTTATGTTGTGTATCCGCCTGTATAAGGTTCTGAGGATCCTCATGGGGAAAAACCGTGTTACCTTTGCCTAATGTAGCCCCTAAACTTATGTCCCCTTTACTCTGCACACTACATGGGCGTTCTGTGGACAGCAGCCTGAGGAAGTCTAATCTATTACTTATCTCTTTGAAGACATTTTTAAAAGTATAATTGTAGTTCTAAAATGGTCCATGGTCTTGGTCCAGTTGATCACTTAAAAAAAAATTAGGTGGTGCTCTGTGAGTCCACTGACCTGTGGTGTGATTGGTTCATGGGTAGGAGGAGAGCAGGGAGGAGCCAAGGCTGCTGATGGCCTTGTTTAGGTCCTTTGTCCCTGCGTAGGAGGTGAAGTTCACCTTGGGCCACAGGAGGTGGAAGTGGGTGGGCAGGGCATGCCCTACTCAGTGAGGCCCACCAAAGGGATCACAGTGAATCCTGAATGTAAATTCTCCAACAGTGTGTCTATTTCAAACCATTTTTAAAAAGTCACATGTGAATCATAATTCATAGTCTTAAACACGTTAAGCTTGCTACTTATACAGTCTAGCATTTCCTAAGTGTTGGGAGCTCATTATTTTTTAAAATACATTTATTTGAAATTTTATAGCATATCAAAATGCAAATGGGCAAAGTCTGTTTTAGCATATGCATTTAAACATTGTTCCCAGCGTGAGACCGCTTCCACTCGACACTGTAATTGACTTTTGCACGCAGTCTTCCTTGTTAAAGGGAACTGAAATCTCTCTTTCCCTGGAGCCTGCTGCCACAGGAGGCTCTTCCTCTGCTACCACCTCCAGCTGGGTAGGATTTACACCTTACCCCTTTTTGGATTTTTGCAGGGTTTCTATGTTGCACTGAGACTGGTGGCCTGTGCGCAGAGTGGCCATGAAGTTACCTTGAGCAATCTGAATTTGAACATGCCACCGCCTAAATTCGTAAGTGTCAAAATGCTTCCAGTTCACCTTGTTACATCCCACATCTATTTTTCTCTCTCTCTCTAGGTTTTCTGCCCCGCCCCCTGCCCTTTTTTTATTGAGATGAAATTCATATAATCTAAAATTAATTATTTGAACAATTCCATAATATTTAGTGCATAAATAATGTTGTGCAACCATTACCTCTGTGTAGTTCTAGAACATTTTAATTGCCCCAAGAGGAAAGCCTCTACCCAATAAGTAATTGCTCCCAATTTCTTTCTCCCCCAGCCCCCAGCAGCCATTAATCTGCTTCTGTTTCTGAATTTACCCATTCTAGACATTTTATGGAGTCATACAGCAGAGTGTTGTCGAGGCTCACCCACATCGTAGCGTGTGTCAGTGCTTCACTTCTTGTCACGGCTGCAGAGGGCTGCATTGTGAGGTCCACCCGTTTGTTTAATCTGCACGTCTGCTGGTGGACCAAAAATTCATATACAAGGATTTGTTTGCACACCTGTTTGCACTTCTTTGGGGGCATACCTAAGAGTGGAATTGCTGGGTCCTGTGGTCATTGTGTTTAACTTTTTAGGTCTTCACCCATTTAAAAAGATTATTTTTCTTATTTTGAGAGTATGTTTATTAAAGTTGAGGACAGGGAAGCAAGGAAGGGCATAGGATGGACAAAGCAATAGGAGAGCGTAGGTGGAACTGCTTTGGCTCTCTAGAAACATAGGAAAGAAGTGAGCCAAGGCGAGACTGCTGTCAGCTCACTAGAAAGTCAAAGGAAAAGGGGACCATGGGGACAGGTTCAAGGGGTTAGCCGGGATAATCTGCCACTGCCCACTGCTCCCCTGGTCGCAAGTCTTGTGGGGCCCCTCAGGGTTTAGGGCACACCCGCCTGAGAGGTACGATAGGCAAGGGTGCACTCACGGAAGGGGGAGCCCGCCAGTTCTCCTCCCCCTCCTTGTTTTGAAAGTACTTTGAAATCTGTATCCTTTATATAAACATACCCTCCTGTAACTTGATTCTGTGCCATCCACAGTAGAATGTTTCTTTTTTTTTTTTTTTTTCCAGCATGACACCAGCAGCCCTTTGATGGTCACGCCGCCTTCTGTAGAAGCCCATTGGGCTGTGAGGGTAAGTGGTAGGGGTGGCACTCCTTGGCCGTCCTTCACATGCAGTTGTTGTAGCCATTTATCATGTTGATTCAAACATCTTACAGGACTGTTGTGCCACATTTTCTGTTTCAGAATGAGTATGCCACAGAATTTGGATGAAATACTTTTTCAAATGAAAGTTTTGAGAATAGCTGAGGCCTTTTACTATAGTTGTGTATTGCCTATGAAGGCAGTCAGCTCAGATTCAGGCATTGGATTCTGAAAACTTGAGAGTTTAAATCATGCATTTTTAGGTCATGTTCTGTGGTTTCTGCTGCTTAGGCTGGTTAATCAGGATAGAAGGGAAATGGTGAGAATTTATAAGCATGAGGACCTCCGGCATGTCTTTGCAACTCTTCCTCTCATCTCCATCTAGCTTATGCATTAATGTTCTTTCTTCTCTGATGCTCTTGTCACTTTTTTTTAATTCTCACCTGAATATATATTTATTGTTTGGTGGGGGAGAGAGAAGGAGAGAAACAGAAACATTGATGTGAGAGAGAAACCTCAATTGGTTGCCTTCCGTACGTGCCCCAGTCCAGGATCGAACCGGCAACCTTTTGGTGTACGGGACAGTGCTCCAACCAACTGAGCCACCTGGCCAGGGCCCTTGTTCCTTTTTGAAAAGTTGCTCTCAGCATGTAAAGAAAGAGATGTTATGGCCAGAAAACTGTCTTATGGTTTCTAGTAAGAAAAAAATGAAGTGTCATCTAGTAGGTGCAGAACTACTCATAAAGGAAATGCGCACTGAGGTGCAGAGATGGTCCCCAAGGTAATGAGACCACCTCACTCCCACACGCTGTGAGAGAGAGGGTTGTTACTTTTCCTCACTTTTATTTGGCTTCAAAACTGACATTAACAACGATTACTCTACAATAAAGACCATTCCCCTCCCTCCCAAGTACCTCTTTCCTGTTTTGATGTGAGTGGTCTGTTCTCTCCTTGGAAAGGGTTTGAATGAAGGGAGGTCTGTGCAAGGACAGGGCAGGAGGAGGCCTCACGTGACCAAGGAGTTGAGGAGGTTCCTCTGTGGGCCATTGAGCAGTTTGCTGGTGGCAGTCACTTTTGCTGGTGGCAAAGGACTTTTTCTTTGTCATCCAGTTTCATGGCCCCTACTTTGAAAAAGGGCTATTTTGTCATGAAAAACAGCACCAATGAGATCCTATTCCTTGAACATTTTCCAGCCCCTTCCTGGTGGGGGCCATGTGGAGGCCTTAGGAGAAGGGATGGCAGCTGAGGAGCCTGCGAGGCCTTGAGGAGGGCGGAGTGGGGCTGGGATGAGGTCAGTTTTTCAAGAGAGATGCCATTCAGGGAAACAGAGACAGGCAAACCTGAAGCAACAGGTGTTGTCTTCTGTTGTGAAAGTTTCTGAGCTTCTTGAAGCACTGGGTCAGCAGGCCTGATGGACAGTAGGAGAACCCAGATGCTCCAGGCAGACACGGGGTGTTTGGCTTCCTACTGTTCACAGTGACTCACATGTGCTGTGTCTGGTCATCTTCTTGTTTCTGTTCTTTTTCTTTGTTTTTTTTAAAGTTGTGGTAAAATATGCATAAAGTTCACCATCTCAATGATTTTTAAGCCTGCAGTTCAGTAGTGTTAAGTGCATTCACATTGTTCTGTAACCACTACCTCCTTCCCTCTTTAGCATTTGTTCATCTTCTCAAACAGACTCTGTCCCCATTCCCCCCTCAGTCCCCAGTACCCACCGTTCTACTTTCTGCCTCTGTGAGTCTGACCATCTAGGTGCCTCATAGAAGTGGAGTCACACAGTATTTGTCCTCAGTGTCTGACTTACCTCACTCAGCATAATGGCCTCCAGGCTCACCCATGCCAGCGCGAGTGTCAGAATTTCCCCCTCTGTGATACTGAATGGTGCCCCGCATTTGGCTTCCCCTTTCTTCTTTCGATGAACACTTGCTGAGGGTGTTTTCCTAGGGCCCCAGTGGCTTCAGCTTCTGGTCACAGTGGATGGTGAGAGGTCTGCTGTCCCCTGGTTCCAGTTGCTGTAGCCTCTGTTTCTGCAGGGGGCAGATTGGAGTCCCCTGCCCAGACCTTCCTCACCAACAGCCCCCTTTACACGCTGTCCTCATGTCACATTTCAAAACAGTAGCTGCTGCTCGGCCCAGACCTTCACTCTGTTAATGGGGAACCCTCATTTATTTTTTTACTGTTAGACACAGGGGAACTTCCTAGCTTAAAGCTGATTTGGGTAATTAGTTAAGTCTTTGGCTTACTCTTGTATTTGGTTCTTTAGTTCTGTTAGTTCTGTACATTGATATCCAGGTTTAGTTCTTAAAGAACTAAAAATCTATGCCTGCTCTCGTCCCAGGACATAGGTGGAATGTTTGTCTCCCAGGCAGGCCCTGTGGTCTGATCCTCTCTCCCATTGATCTTGACTGCTAGATTTTGAGTACCAGAGAGAGGTTTCCTTCGGGGTGTAAGTTTATTCTGGAACAGCTGTAAGACTCCCCTGTGCATTTAGGTGAGACCAGGGAGTGTGTCCTCGCCTATTTTCATCCAGCTTCCAGCTTGCTTTGGGCTCTCCCACAGGCCCACGTTTTTATTCACTGAGGCTATTTCTTTCCAACTAGGTGGAAGAAAAGGCAAAATTTGATGGAATTTTCGAAAGCCTCTTACCCATAAATGGCTTGCTGTCTGGAGACAAAGTCAAGCCAGTCCTCATGAACTCAAAGCTGCCTCTTGATGTTCTGGGCAGGGTAAGTGGTTCTCTCACCTCATGTAAGGCCACTGAGTTCTGCTGGCCCCATGTTGCTCCCCACAAGCGCTTGCGAGGCTTTCCACATGCTTCCATCATGGGCCTTTGTAAGAGCCCATGTGGATGGAGCACTTGCTGCGACCAGGCTGGCCCAGGGCTTCACGGCTGTGGCTCACGTACTTCCTGGCCTGTGGGAGATGCCGTTGTGTGGCCCATTGCACCTGTGGGGAGGCAGCCTCAGAAATGGACTTGCTGCCCAGGGCCAGGGATGGGCAGGTCTGGGACTCAAACCCAGACCTGGAATTTCCCCCTCAGTTGTGCTTCCAGGGAGAAGTGTGGGAGCGTATATCTATATCTTATTTCTTTTCTGTTTTTAATTACTTCTTTTCCCCTTAAGGTAAAGGTAATTTCAATTGTGCAAATTTAGAAAAAAGTTTATGCATTCCCTTTTTTTAAAAAAAGCCTCAATTTTGTTCCAAGTGAAAATACAAGTTTTCTAGGTAGAGTTTTCTATCCCAGAGTGTATTCGCTCTCCCAAGGTTTGTGTCCTGGCCCTGGTGTTGCTCTGCGCACAAAGCCCCATTCTGCGTAGCTGTCTCTGCTGATTTTCCCACGTGGGACTCCGCACAGTTGTTGTGTCTCTCTGGACAGGATTGCTGTGACTTGGCAGGTGCAGGCCAAGAGCAGGAGGACCTAGTATTTGCCCCTACTGCCTCAGGCCCCTGCAGGTGCCGCCTCTAGACCAGGCCTTTGCTGGGTACTTGGAGATGAGGAAGAAATTAGATATAGTCCAGGAGATCAAAAACATAAATGATGGTTAAGAGCCTCATATTTATGTATCGATGGCTTAGTACGTGCCAGGCCCTATTCTAGTACTTTGCTCGTATGAAGTCATTGAGTCCTTGTAGCCACCTGTGTTGGATGGTGTCACCCCTGTGTTGCAGATGAGGAAATGGGGGCCTTCAGAGTGGCTGGTAAATAGCCCAGGGTTGCCCAGAGAAGGGAATGAGGTCCTCGGTGGTCCCCAGAGCTGCTTCTCTTCTCTGGTGCCCCCCACACCTTCTGCCTCCCTGCTAATTATAGTCATGTCCAGTGAGGACCGGAGTAGTGGGAGGTGCCTGACTTACCTGAGCAGAGGGATACAGAGAGGTGGTGTCCTCTGGAGTGAAGCTATGGGTGCAGTCTACAGATTGAGATGGCCAGACACGTGACAGCATAATCAGAGGCAGCCTGGCCTGCTGGGTATGGCAGTTCTCGCCCAGGGGACATTGAACAATGTCGGGAGACAGTTTTGGTTGTCCTGCCTGAGTTGGTGCTGTTGGCATTAGGTGGGTAGAGGCCAGAGATGCCACACGACACGACAGTGCCTAGGATGCCCCATGAAGAATGATCTGACCCCATGTCAGAGGGGAAGCCCTGGGCGTGGGGAGGACTGCGGAGGCAGGAAGGCCCATTTCTGTGCTGGTTTCCTCGCACAGACACCGTGTCTTCTGGTGCCTCTGCTTCCTGAATTGAAAAGGCATGAAACACTCAGCCCAGTACTGAATACCTTTATTTTTTATTGTTTTCAGCTTATACTAACATTTAGAAATTCCACCAAATCATCAGCACTAGTTGTAGTGAAGCTTTAAAATTAGCTCATGTCTTATGAAAATAGTTTCATTATTAAAGTTTCATATAGCCATTTTCATGGACTTTAATGACCTCATTGTCTTTAAGGCTAGTTACATGGCTTTACTATCGCCAGCTTTCCTGAACACCTTTAAAAGGGCATTCACGTGCTTGAAGGGACTATTAATACTTTGGGGTACCTAGAGGTCAAGGTGGAGTCCCAGCAGGCTGGCCTGGGTTGCAGGACCTGTTAAGGGTACCAGGGGGTCTATGTGCCAGGCTGAGGAGCTGTCTGCAGGGCAGGGCACAGCAGGGTCAGAGTTTACTCTAGAGCAGTCCCTGTGGTAACCTTGGGGGTAGGACTAGAGGCAGGGAGGCCAGCTGGAGACTCTGGCCTCTGGAATGTCTGAGAGTCTAGGTCCAAGGACACAGCAGGGTGGAGAGGAGGACCCACGGGTGAGACACATCCGTGGGCTGAAGTCCCTAATGATTGATGTGAGTGGGAAGGTGTGCCAGCATGTGAGGCATCTCAGATGGATCCCTGGGTGTCCCCTTAGCTCAGGGCACTGGGCTGTGTCCAGTGTTGTCCAAGCTGGGCAGGCCTGCTGGTTCAGGGCAGCTGACTTGGGTCAGGAAGATAGTGTCTCACTTGTGCTTTAGAAAATCTGGTATGCAGCCTTTTTTGTAGGAACCCATACCTGTCTGCCTGGTCTTCAGGTGCTAGGTGGGCCTAGCACATTCCGTGGCACCTGACTCACCGTCCCCTGATGATGATGAGAGGAGATGAGACACCACAGACCTGCTCAACTGCATGCTCGTGACCCTGTGCATTGAGAATGCAGGTGGGGGTGTCTTACGTTTAGAGCAACACCTGTGCCAAAACCAAACTCTCTTTTCCATCTAAGATTTCTTTACAAGGTGGTAGAGGAAAAAATCAGGGAGGATGTGATTATAGTCATGATCATTTGTAAGAGAGAAATCAACATAATACGATGGGAGTGGTTCTTGGAACTCGTGATAGTTTGTTGGATGATAGTTTTTCAGAGAACCCGCAGACTGGTTCTTGACGTTTGCATTTAACTCCAGCAAGCACTCAGAATCTGAGTTCTGGCGACTCACCCGCTGCACAGCAGCCCCTTCCTACCTAGTAAGCCTTGCTTGGTACCTGCCTCCCCCAGTACGCCTTGGTACCTCCCCCCAGTAGTAAGCCTTATTGCCTGCCCTGAGTAAGCCTTGCTGTTCTTTCCTTGCAGGTCTGGGACCTCAGTGACATTGACAAGGACGGACATCTGGACAGAGACGAGTTTGCTGTGGTGGGCCCCCACTGTGGCTCTTTCCCCGTTCTGTCGTTCCTTTCTTGGGGCGGGGTGGGGAAGACTTCTAGATTCATTTTTTATTTTTTAATTTTTGAAAGTTTATTTTGACATAATTAAGATTTTTTTAAAAGTTGCAGTAATACTTCTGAGTACCCTTCGCTCAGATTCCCCAGTATTATACTATTTTATCACATTTTCCCTCCCTTTCTGTCTCTCTATGAGTGTATGTGTATGTGTGCACACATCCATGGATTTTTCTTTTGAGCCATTTTGGAGTAAGTTGCAGACGTGAAACATTTTCAGCCCGAAATACTTCAGTGTGTTTTCACACTGTTTCAGTGTGAAACAATACTTTGTGTGTTTCCTAAAACCAGGGAATTCTTTTGTATAACCACTTTCCATTTCAAAATCAGGAAATGAACTTTGACATTATTTAATTTATTATAGTATCTATTATTATAGGTTATATCTTATATGTAACTGTATCTATTATATTATCTAATCTAAGTATATTATTCAGATTTTGCCGTTTATCCCCAAAATGTCCTTCATAGTGGAAGAGATGCTAGCCTGGTATGTTATTTTCTGTAGCCCTGTCTCCGTTGTGTCCTCTGGTCTGGGGCAGCTGCGTCTGTCTTTGTGTCTCACGGCCATGTGGACATTTGGAGAGTGCGGTTTATGGTGTCCCTCAGTGTGGGCTTGTCTGCTGTTCCCTCTGATGACCCAGGCCATGCACTTTCACGGGGCGGGACCGCACCAAGGTGACTGGTATATGTTCTCCTGGGGTATCCGTAGGACATGTGATGTCTCATTACATGTCATCCATACGACGTGTGACATCTTATTACATGTCATTATGACAGTGTCAATTCTTGACTGAGGTCAGGGTGGAAGCTGGGGTTTCACCCTGCAGTTACTCTTTTTCTTTGTGCTCAGTCTGTTGTGAGAGACACGTGGAGACTGAACACCCTGATACCCCTCTGATTCTCGCCTGCCAGTTCTCCCATCCTTCCAGGAGTCTTGCCTGCATTAGTTAGGATTCCGGAGGTTGCAGGTGGTAATCATGTAATTCCATCATTCCTGGCACATTTTCTAGCTGGCCTCCTATACTGTCAGGAATTTGTTTGTATCAGAGTGGACTAATGGATGTGTCCTTTGCTCCATAGTTTATAATCCCTTACTGGCATGACTTATTTTGCCCACTGGGAGCTCCTCCTAGCTGGCTTCTTTGTCCTTTGGTGACATCCCATTATTCTCTGACCCATTGCTTCCTCATGACATGATAAGACTCCTGACTCCCCTGTATCAGCCTTGTTTCTGGGGAGCCCCAGTCCATGTAATGGAGAAAGATGCTGGAAACCAGGATCTGGGCACTGGGGTGCTCAGTCCCCCTAGGGTGTCCCTGCTCCCTAGTCCTCCCAGCAGATAGCTGGGAAGTAGGTATGCGTGTAGACGTGCCCACCAGGTGCCCCAGCGTTCCACCTGCTCCATGCCAGCTTCTACCCATGCCCAAGCCCAGGCACTCCCACCCTCTTCTCCTTTTAGTGACAGCAGGGGAGCTGTGTGTGGATAGGTCTCCCCTGTCCTGTGGGCCGCCTTCCACACCCCTGCAGCAGCCCCCAGCTTCTTCATCTACCCAGTGGGCTGGGCTCACCTCCTCATCCCGTGCATCTGGCATTCTGCCCTCCTCCTCTTCCTCTCTTCCTTCCATTTCACTCCCATTCATAGGATTTATTCACTCACCTCATTCCATTATATCTCGAACAAAGAATAAAATAGTTATTGCCCCTTGTAGTTAAGGGCAAGGCTTCAATAAACAGTAATTAAGTTCAACCACCCACACCCAAGAAAAGAACAATTTTGTTTTTAAAGATTTTATTTATTTATCTTTAGAGGGGAAGGGGAGGAGAGAGGGAGAGAAATATCAATGTATGGTTGCTTCCTGCGCATTCCCTGCTGGGACCTGGCCTGCAACCCAGGCATGTGCCCTGACTGGGAATCAAACCGTGATCTCTTGATTCACAGGCCCGCGCTTAATCCACTAAGCTATACCAGCCAAGGCAAGAACAATTTTTAAAAATATTTTTTATTTATGTATTTTTAGACAGGGGGGAAAGGAGGAAGAAAGAGAGGGAGAGAAACATCAACATTTGGTTGCCTTTCACACGCCCCCTACCTGGGACCTGGCCCACAACCCAGGTATATGCCCTGGCTGGGAATTGAACCAGGACCATTTGGTTCCCAGGCTGGCACTCAGTCTGCTGAGCCACACCAGCCAGGGCAAGAACAAATTTTTTTTTTTTAATTGTGAATTATCTGGGAATACCCAACCATGTCCTTAAGATACATCTTCTGTTTGAGGAATTGTAAACATCTTTAAAATGTGATTTTTTTTACAATATACACATGAAGTGAAGCTTCTTATTACATTTACTATGTATGTTAAGCCTTTGAGATTTTAAAGTTCTAGATGAACTCTAAACCATTTCACAAGAGAGTTACAGATTTCCCTTCCATTCCTCCCTTAATCCCTGACACCTGACCAGTCTCAGTTGTGTTTTCCTCACATGTGTCAACTCTGTTCTGCCTTTTCAGTGTGAGCATGTTCAGTGTTTCTCCATCATCCTGTTATTTTCACTGCTTATCCTTTGTTGTTTGTGTGTGTGTACAGTGAAGTACACACAACATAACATTTACCATCTTAACCGTGGCTAAGTGTCCATCCAGTCAGGGGCACTGAGCACACTCACAGTGTTGTTCCGCCACCGCCACCACCGTCCGTCCATCTCCAGGACTCTCTACATCTTGCAAAACTGAAACCCTGTCCCTGTTAAACGTGAACTCCCCAACCTCCTTCCCTAGTCCCCTCATTATTTATTTTCTTAATATTTCTTCTAACAATGCTTGACTTAAAGAGTTTATATCATTCACATGCCCTTGGGGTGGCCCTCAGGGATGGGATGATCAGCCAGAGCGAGCCTGGGGTGTGCCTCTCTCCTCTCACATCTGTGAGCCCCTTTTTGTTTCATTTCTGTCATTTCTCATCAGTCAGCCAAGATTTATGTTCTTTTACAAATGGGTCTTAGAATTGTGTCATTTTATGTTTTTTCACTAGCTGGGTGTACCATTTTGTAGAGGATCTGTTCTCTATGCAAATAGCAACTTAGAGTATTTTGAAGTGAGGAGGGTTATAATTGTGGTTTGATTTTGTTACATATTAAACTGAACTTTTAATCCTTGTTTTAGACAAAGTTTCCTTTCACTACTTGTCTCAAATAGAAGAGCCACCTGTCCTTTCCTGTAGTTCTCCGTGTCCCCAGAATATCTTGAAGTACACACAGCTCTCATGGCGTGTCTTTAGACTTCCAAATGCCAGTACTTTGGAAGTCATTAGCTGTGGAGCCAGTGGCCCTCCGTGTAGTGAAGGGACAAGTGTGGAGTCTGGCACATTGATCGACTTCCTTTTGTACTCAGTCTCACGTGATTAAACAAATGTCTTGGAAAATTTTGCCTTGGAAGTATAGCTTGTTAGAAGAGGTTAATTTTTACTGTGTTTACCTTAGAGGCGACCACTAAAAGAACCATCTTTGTCTTGTCACTGCAACGCTAACAGAGCTGTCCTTTCTCCGCCCTCGGCCTAGCCACCTGAGTGGGATTTTCTTTTGCACTTACAGGCCATGCACTTGGTGTACCGAGCCCTTGAGAAGGAACCTGTGCCCTCCATTTTACCCCCGTCCCTCATCCCGCCCTCCAAGAGAAAGAAGACAGTGTTCCCGGGCGCTGTGCCCGTCCTGCCTGCCAGCCCCCCACCCAAAGACAGCCTCCGCTCCACGCCTTCTCATGGCAGTGTCAGCAGCCTGAACAGCACGGGAAGCTTGTCTCCCAAGCACAGTATCAAGCAGACACAGGTATGGTGCCCTCTGGTACATGTCCACTTCTCAGCACAGCTGCTTGCGTGTGCAGAGCTCCAACAAGATGTTTCTTGGGAGCAAGTACTCTGTGACCCCCAAAAGGCAATACTTATGATTAAATTAAAAATATTTGTGACAGCTATTTTAGTCTATTTGGGCTGCTGTAACAGAATACTACAAAGTAGGTGGTTTGTAAACAACAGACATTTATATCTCATCGTTTTGGAGGATGGAAGTTCTAGGTCAAGACATGGGCAACTTGGGCAACTGGTGAGGGCTTTCTGGCTCATAGGCAACCACTCCTCGCTGTGTTCTCACACGGTGAAAGGGGTGAGGGAGCTCTCTGTGGTCCCTTTATAAGAGCACTAATTACATTCACGAGGTCCCCACCTTCTAACACCATCACATTGATGGTTAGAATTTCAACATAGGAATTTGGGGGGACACAAACATTCAGACCATAGCAGCAGGGACTTAGAATTAACTGTCTCACTCACTTGCATATGAATACCACCCTTCCTCACACAGACTCAGCAAGTTCCCACCGTGGAGCAGGCCCTCTCTTCAGGTCTCTGCCCTTTCTGCTTCAGGCAGTGCCTCTGCTGGGAGGGGTGTCCCCAGACTGCACTGTGGCACCTTGCTTCGTGAGCCCTCCACTCATGGGGGTACCTCATCAAGGAGCCTGGCGTGACCACACTGTTACCCAGCAATCCCCAGGTCCTGCCCACTCTGTCATTTGCCTCCCTCTTCCCCACATTCTTCTAGATTCCCACACCTGGCCTTTTCTGTAGTGAATTATGTGTGGTCTGTTTACACACACACACCTTGCAGTTTTATGAGAGCAGAGTTAGATCATTGTTATAACCTCACCATCAAGAACAGTCTCTGGTATTTTCATGCTCAGTGAATGTATGTTGAATGATTAGGTGAGTGAGAGGTTTCATGGGAAGACACGTGGGGGTTCAGACTCTCCACACATGTGGTAACATCTCATATAAAAAAGACTTTCTTGTTCTGGCCAGTGCAACATCTTTATAAAATCATACCTTTGAGATTGTCTAAAACACACAAGAACGTGAACAAGTTACATCTGTAATCATGTTTTGCTTTCTGCCTTATTTGTGGCTTCAAAGGCAAAGCAGTTAATGTGACAAGAAGGCCAGCTAGCACCACCGTGCAACTTCGAAATATGATGAAAATGAGAAGTGCATAATTAGTGATTTCTCTTGCTCATGATGTATTTGTAAAATTAAACCTCTGACTCAGGAGACTCATTTTCAAGGAGTGATAGAACACACTATTATACCGTAGAGTGAAAAAAGGAGATCAGAGGTGTTCAGGCAGCTTGGACATAAGGCTAACAGCTCCCAGAAGTGCCCTGGCTAGGCAGAGGGCGTGGGCCACAGCTGTTAACCTCTGGTTGGTGAGCTTTACATGGCTGTCTTCTAAGAAGCCCAGTGTCTACATGGCCCAGCCAGGTGTCTTCAGCAGCTCTCCACCTATGCCCGGCACGTTTTGGAGGTCCTGGGGGTGGGGAGTGCCACAGTGACTGTGAGATAGGCTCCTGCCCTTATGGGAAGGCAGGCAAATGACAAGTAAATCAGCAAACTAAGGAAGGTCTGGCGGCCATGATAAATCAGGACAGGGCCTGGCCTGGAAGTTTCTGGGTGAGTAGTGGGCATGCTCCTGCAGATGGGGCCAGCTGGGCGGTCACTGATGGAGTGATGTCTGGGTTAACATCTGCATGACAAGAACTGTCAGAGGACTGGTCTTTGCCAGGGCTCTGAAGTGGGAGCACTTGGTGTATTCTAGAAACAGGAAGAAGGCCAGGGCAGGGTGAGCAAGGTGAGGGCAGGGTGAGCAAGGTGACAGTAGGGTGGGAACAGAGAGGGGGTGAGGCTGGTCACTTAGGCCTGTACAGGCTATTGTTTTCCAAGATAACCTAGCACCTCCTTGAGTTTGCAGAGTTCTTGCTGAGAGTTCTTACTAAGTGCTGTAGGCCAGGTTAGTGGGTTATGTATTATGATAAGGAAACAAGTGGGACTGAATTTGCTGATGGACACAGGTCAGCCAACCTCATAACTCCCTCCTTGGGGATCTGGTGGCTCTCCCTAGATCCCAGGAGCACGAAGCCAACGCACTACCACCACCCTGCACGCCCCCACCCCCACCTCATACCAACTAGACTGATTTTACCAGTGGCTGCTATTAGGGTCAGGGGCTTGTGTGGCAGGGTGTGTCCCTTTCAGGAATAGGGTCAACTGGCAGAATCACAGATATGAGAACGGGCATTTCTGGGGACCCACAGTCACCATACTCTTTCTTCCCTACTTCTCTCATCTCCGAGTCAGCAATGCCCTGTCTGTGGCTCCCCCAAGGACCAGCTGATCCTGCTTTCATGGCCAGGTGTTGTGGGGAGCCTCTTCCAGCCACCAGGGTTTGTTACCATTCACTGGGGGCCTATGGCTACTGAGCTGACCTTAAACCCAGCACTAGGGGAAGGCTGTCCTGTGTGGGTTTGTAGGCATTGGGATTTTGCTGTTGACAAACCTGGATACCCCAGTAATCAAGCAGCAAGGTCATTCTGTGTGTACAGCAAACATCAGGACTCTTGTCCCAGGCAGAGACCACTCTCCCCTTCAGCTCAGCCTGTCTGATTTGCTCTTCCTTTTTCCTTGGGTTTTGCAGTATCTGAGGTTTAGCCAGCTCCAGCCACTTGACTTAAAACAGCAAGTGTCTTTTTTGTCAGAGCTCCTATATGTGCATCTCATCTGACCCTGTTCCGTAGCAGATGGGAAGCAGCTTGCAAAGGTCACATAATGTGACAAATAAAATGCAGGTCTGTCTCACTGCCTGAAGTTTTGCTTTTTTGCCTTTGGTCCATACATTCTGATAAGTTTTCTGATGCTTCCCTTGTGTACTGAGTTATTCTGCTCCGTATCCGAAAGCCTGAACTGAAAAAATCTGGGTGATGTATGTAGTGCCTTGGCTTCCCAGCCTCACTTTCGGGATTCCTGGTGCTCACATCAGGATCCTGCTAGATTTGGGTAACAAGGGAGACTTGTTTATGAAAAACAGATAAGGAGAAACTTCTCTAGAAAAAGGGGCAGAGGTGCTGTGGAACTTGGTGCCATGGGAGTGCCCAAGTTCAGAGGTGACATATCCAGAATTACCAATCCTAGGGGCCTATCTCCAAATGGTCAAAGGGCCTTGAAGCCCCAGAATCAGGAGGTTGCAGGCCCCAGTGGACTCTTGGTGGCACTTGCCCTTCTTAAGTAAACTTGAACAGGCGGTGTGAGAGGCCAAGCTCCACATACACCAGGGTTGCCTTGGGTCCGTCTGCCAGAGCAGCGTCCCTCCTCAAGAGTGCTGGGCATGCTTGTCAGAGGTCCCTGTCAGTGCTGCGTACACGCTGATGCCTCACCAGGGGACTACTGTGTCACAGGGTCAGGGTAGGGGCAAAGGATGGAGTACAGAATCCTGGCACCTTAGGCATCCAGATACCCCTGGCGGCTGCAGAGAGTGTTTGCAGGCAGAAGATTGCGGAGCAGGAAGGTTGACGTGAGAGCTGGGCTGGTTCTCAGGAGACAGGCCTCCCCTAATGGGTGGTCAGCAGGGTCTTGCCCCACACACTTGAAGGCCCTCCTGGATGATCCCCAGCATATCCTATCCCTGGCAGTAGGGATGGAAGGACTGCTGGTGGACAGACCTGATGGGTCTTTACCTCCCTCTCAGCACAAGGAGAGCGGGGTGCTGTGATGGAGTGCAAAGAGGTGTAGGCTGGCCCCTGGGCGGGATTGACTGAGTTGACCTCTCTCAGCCTCAGTTTCCTTTCTTATAGAACAGAGATCCTGTCTGCCCATTAGGATCCTGGAGTCCTCAGGAGGTTTTTCTGCTAAAATGCATGTGAAAGCGCTTTATTTATTTATTTATTTATTTTTGAGAAAGAAAGGAAGGTAGAGTAAGAGAAAGGGAAACATCAATTTGTTGTTCTACTTATGCATTCATTACTTGCTTCTTGTATGTGCCCTGAGTAGGGATCGAACCTGCAACCTTGGCATATTGGGACACTGCTCTAACCAACCGAGCTACCTAACTAGGGCTGTGAAGGTACTTTAATAGTGTATATTTGTAGGTGATGAAAAGCTTGAGGATTAACCATTTTTAAAAAACCATTTCAGCCAGCAGTGAACTGGGTGGTGCCAGTGGCAGACAAGATGCGCTTTGATGAGATATTTCTGAAGACTGACCTGGACCTGGATGGCTATGTGAGTGGCCAGGAGGTGAAGGAGATCTTCATGCACTCTGGCCTCAACCAGAATCTTCTAGCACACATATGGTAAGGACAGGTAGATGAACATCTGCTCTTCGCTATTTGGCCCTCTCTGTGAGGGGGCGATGGTTGTGAGTGACTCAAAAGGGCCCCATGGGAATGAGGCTGATGCTGGGTGAAGGACCAGAGGGCTGAGTGGGACAGGAGGGTGTGGCAGTTGGGGACCTGGGTGGTCAGGGTGCCTCCTCAGTCCTGCACAGGCCTCTGCGTCTGTCCCTTACTTTATTCTTGCCGGTCTGATGGGGGCTGAGCAAGGTTCAGATGTAAAGGCCTGTACCCTCTATTTCACTTTCCTCTAGCAGGAGGGTCTCCTCTCATCCCCCTAGAGAGCTCTGAGATGACCTGCTTGAACAGCTGTGACCAGTTCTTGCTGGTTTTTATGCTGGTTCTAGCAGGAGGTCCAGCCTGTGTCACAACCAGTTGGGGTGGAGGTGCTTGGCCCTGCCACCTCTGGGGGAGGGTGCAATAAGGACCTCGAAGGCACCAGCACAGCTGTGCCCTATGCAGGTCAGTGACCGGTGCAGGCTGTCAGTCTGCACCTCAGGGCTGGGCTGAGGAGCACTCCTCACCTCAGCTTTCCTCTGGGGCCAGGCAGAGTGATATTCATACCACTGGGGGTGGGAGGGAAGCTCCTTGTGTAACTGGCCAGTGGTGAGTTACAGAGCCAGGGTGGCTTTGTCTTCAGAGCGCAGGGCCTTAGACAGACAGCTTCACTTGGGAGTGACAAGGAGAGGTAAGCCCCCAAGTAGAGCAGTAATTCCATGTCGTAAAGTGAGGGCCCTGCCCCAGGAAGTGGGCCTTGCCATCCTAAGGAACACATGCCATCTCAAGTCAGTCACAAAACATCTGGGGAGGGCCAGCTGTAGCTCCTTCAGATCCAGTGCCCCCTTTATCACCTGGAATGGATGTACACAGAATTCAGAGGTAGCATGCCCTGATCATTACTAAAAGGGACAGTGCAAGAGAATAAATTTATCTCCCAACCTGGAAGTAGTGTAACAACATGTAAATGATGCAATGAAGTCATTAATCCTCTTGTAGTAAAGAAGGAACGCAGAGGATTGCATACAGTGAATGGAGGGAAAAGACAATGTGTGAACTCTAGAGTTAACTTTACTTCTAGGAAAGTGAAAGAAAGGACAGTCTAGTCTGCAGGTGGCCCAGGGAAGGGGACACAACTAAAAAGGACAGAGCAGGACAAGACGAGTTGTGGGGGGGAACAGAGTAGGCCTTTCCCCGAACAATGCCCAGCAGCACCTGTCAGGACCAGCATGGACCCTGACCGAGCACCTGCATGTGTCCTTGGAGCCCGAGATCCTTGAGGGATGGCAGGCAGGGTGGGTACTGGAGAGAGGAAGCCGATACAGCGCTGCTGCAGGACTGGCCCTCTCAGGCAGACCGAAAAGTAGTTGCACTGTGAAATGGTGCCATCGAACTGTGACAAGAATGAAGACTTTAAAACCAGCCCAGATTAGTGACTTTCAGCAGGTCTCCCTGCCCCCTGTGACCTTGTTCACTGACAGTGTTCGAGCCTGACCACGTTCAGCATTTCTAGCTCTCCTTGCTGTGTGTTAGAAAATAATCTCCTTTCTGCAGTGGCCGAGGTAGGAAAGAGGCTGTGTATTGAGTGGGTAGTGACTGGGCGAAGGGAAGACATTTCTGGAAGATGTGGAGCCTGCAACCTTACCATGCGAGGCCTCCCTTCCCATAGCGGCCTGCTCCTGGTTCCTGAGCATGGCATGGAGCTTGTGTGTTGCCTTGCATGGGAGACCAGGACTGAGCCTCGGAGTGGGATGTTTAGTAGAAAAGGCGTTGCTCTATGGTCTGTTTTTGTCATTGCCCACTTTTTAAAAGCATGGGTTCCATGACATACTGATTGCTTCGGGTGAATCCTCAATCTGAAGTCTGTGATGTGTAATTAGCCGTCCCCACATTTCTCCCAGGGCCCTGGCCGATACGAGGCAAACGGGGAA
This sequence comes from Trachops cirrhosus, assembly GCA_028533065.1. Taxonomy (NCBI): domain Eukaryota; kingdom Metazoa; phylum Chordata; class Mammalia; order Chiroptera; family Phyllostomidae; genus Trachops; species Trachops cirrhosus. The sequence goes on along the minus strand of CM052545.1, from coordinate 43,515,477 downwards.
GTTAAACAAAGACCAGTTCGCATTAGCTATGTATTTCATTCAGCAGAAGGTCAGTAAAGGCATCGACCCCCCTCAGGTCCTGTCGCCAGACATGATCCCACCCTCGGAGAGAAGCACCCCTATCCCGGTGAGTAGCCACTGGCACACTCCTGTCTTGTTTGAATCTCTTCCACAGCCCACCACCAGGTGGCGCAGGCGGCCTGTGTGAGCCTTCCCCAGGGTCCTCTGGTGTGTCTAGATGTCCAGATAGCTCCCAGGCGGCCACACAAGGGTGGGGGTGGGGGGGGGGGGAATAGATGATTTTATCCCTTGTTCTAAGACCTATTAGTCCGTGCTGTGTGGTGAGGTCAGTGTGGCAATACATAATCCCATTCCTGAATTTGGTTCCAGGACAGCTCAAGTTCTCTTGCATCGGGGGAGTTCACTGGTGTTAAGGAACTCGATGATATCAGCCAAGAGATTGCCCAGCTACAAAGGTATGTGCGTGTGGCTCCTTCCTCTCAGGTTCCTATTCTCACACACACCCTACCCCTGGTTGCTGTCAGAAGTATTAGAGAGAGGCTTCAGAGACTCCTAGAAAGTTAACCATCACTAGTTTGTTTACCGAAAGCAAAGGGACACAAATTTTCCTGAGTTTCGGCACTGGCTTAACAAGCTTGAATCGATAAGTATTTGGTTGAAGCCAGTGTGGGCTCTGGGGTCTCAGGCAGGTGGTCACCAGGCGGCACCAGCACCTCACTCCACCTTCGCCAAAGGCCTTGTTATCTCTGACACATAAAGCAACTGAGTCTCGGGTGGCAAGTTCATGGCTTAGGATCAACAGCTAAACTCTTAGAGGGGCCTCGCATCCAGGTCTCCAGCTCCCTTCCCTGTGCTCACTGCCTTAGTTTCCCCACATGTGAATAAGGGCTTTGGATAGAGCGTTTATACTCTCAGAACTGGCATAAAGAAATATGTCCACTTCTTGTATACCCCGTGATCCTCTTCAGAACTGCATCCTCTTTTTAGTTAATTTTGCAAAAGGGCGTGAGCAGAAGGGCCAGAGGCACTTTGCTCTCCATGGGAAAGAGCAGTTTGCCCAAAAATGAAAGTAGTACTTTGCCAGAGTGGACTGAATCCCACTCACAGCTGAGGGCCCTCAGCATAGCAGAGTCATGAGAAGCAAAGCCAGGTCAGGTATCAGGTAGGACCAGCTATGTGGGTTACAAAGCCTCAACCTGGGCTGCCTGCAGAAGCCAGACTGCCCCCTGCATGCTCAGTCCAGAGGACTGCTCCCATTCTTTTGCCATCTCCAAGGGCTGTGTCTTCCAAACCAGAGATCAACATGGGCAGCCTGGCAAGGCTGAGAGGGTCTGTGGAGACGGAGGCCAGTGTCCTAGAGCCCCAGTGGGCTGTAAATCAGGACTGCAGGCAGAGTAGGGTAGGGGCCCTATAATGCAAGGGTTGGGGTCTTGGGAGGGGCACCAACATCTGAATCTGGCCAGGGGAGCCTCTGCAGCTGTGTAGCCTCCAAGAGCTGGGATCGTTTCCTCTATGAAGGTGAGAGGCCAGTGCATACAGAGCATCTGTCTACAGGAGGCTGGGCCTGGAGCAGCCCCCCAGCTGGCAGCTTTGAGAAGGACTTAGCAAGCTGATGCTGGTGGGGGTGTAGCAACACACGCTGTGTCTCCTTTCTCAGTGTGATCCAATCATAATGGCTTGGGTCTACAAAGAGAACTACATTGTTAGGTAGTTCTCAGGCTTGTGGAGGTGAATACTTAGGTGGTCACAGTTGTTTTACCTCTGGCAGAATGTCCTAAAGAAAGTCTTCTTGTGCAAGTGTTGGGTTCTGGTGGAGGTGGCAGGGTATATTGGGCAGTGATGTTCCTGCCACTGAGGCAGCCTTTTGGACACAAGGGGAGTGTCTCAGTGCGTTTGGGTCCGCAGACTTCCCTAGACGGGTGAGGGGGGTGACTTAAACAACAGACATTTACTTCTTGAGGTTCTGGAGCCTGGCAGTCCAAGATCAAGGTTGCAGCAGATCTAGTGTCTGTCTGGTGAGGCCACCTCCTGGTTCGTAGATGGCTGTCTTCTTGCTGTGCCCTCACATGGCAATGAGGTGAGGGAGTTCTCTGGGGTCTTTTTCACTAGGCACTAACCCTGTTTATGAGGGCTCAGTCCATCCTCATGACCTAATCGCCTCACAAAGGCCCCACCCCCTAATACCATCACTTAGGGTTTCAGCATCTGAATTTGAGGGAGGGGCACAAACATTCAGTCCATAAGAAGGAGAGCAAAGCTAGATTCTGCCACCAGGGCTTGGGGGAGTTGTGTGTGGTTGAGGAGACAGGCACGGCCCCACTGAACACCTGGTGTGTACATAATGGCCAACCTCAGCCTCCTGCGCGGGGTTAGCCGGGGGCAGTGCTGGGTACCAAAGAGCCTCACTATTACTCTTTGCTGCCAGCCCTCTGGACACTGCCCCTGCACCGCCACTTGCATCTCCAAGCTTCTCACCATGGCTTTCCCAGCCAAGCTTTGCCTTCCTATCCTGTTGTCTAGAATGTTCTTCCACTATGTCTCCCATTCATAGGTCACCTCCCGAGAATCCTTCCCTTTTCTTATCCTGTTGGATTTCCCTTTGTGGTCCTTAGGTTGTATTCATTTGTGCACTGACTTGTCACCTGTCTGCCTCACTGGACTGTGAGCTCCATGAGGGTAGGGGCCGCTTGTGGTGTGTCCCTGTGACCTCAGCACCCAGTGTGTCTGAGCAGTAGGTGCTCACTACTGGGTGGGTGAGCGAATGTAAGATTTGGAGAGTGTTACTTTTCTCTTGTTATATAACAAATGGCCACAAGTGTAACAGCTTAAAATATCACACATTTATTAGTGCACAGCTCTTTGGACCAGAAGTCCCTCCCAGCAGGCTTGACGGGGCTCCCTAGTCAGGGTCTTATAGAGCCAAGGTCAAGGTGTCGTCTGAGGGAGAGAGAGGGAGAGAAGAGGACAGAGGACGGGGGAAGAGGTGGAGGCAGTGAGACGGGAGGGGAGCAAGAGGGGCCAGAGGAGGGTGGGAGAAAGCCGAATCCAGTTCATGAAGTCTCCTTTCCCGCTGGGTATGACGAGGGGCTCACTTGTTCTGCTTCTTCCCCCGCGAAACCTCAGTATTTAAAGCCCTTCTCACCATGGGCACTACTCTGACACCCTCTTTGAAAATCCTTTGCTTTAAAGGGCTCTTGGGGTCACAGAGGGAGTGATGTCTCATTGCACTCACAGGTGTCACCCATGCTCTCAGGGGAGGGGATTGCATAGGGCGAATGGCCCCTGGAGTCGTTCCTGGACATCCGCCCCCACTAAGAGGGTCAGTCAGAGTGCGTTTCCATCGGACGGACGGAGGTGGGTCTTGAGAAGTCAGGCGGAGGGTCTGCACTGTGGCTACGGTTGCCTTGTCGATGCTGTGCTTTCATGAATTGTCTTTAAACACGCAGGGAGAAATACTCGCTGGAGCAAGACATTAGGGAAAAAGAAGAAGCCATCAGACAGAAAACGAATGAGGTGCAGGTAAGCACGGTGCTCCTTCCGGCCACGGTGACCTGTGTCACCTGCAGCGCAGGGAGCTCCCCTCAGTGGTGGTGGGACAGGGCAAGGGGAGAGTGGCCCTCACTGGAAACTGGAGCTCTGCGGGGGCTTCCAAGTGAATTTTCTTAAGTTCTCTATAATCAGCAGGGGCTTTTTTTTTCTTGAGATATATAATTCACATAGTGTAAAATTCACTGTGTTGAAATATACAATAATCAGTGGTGTTCAGCATGTTAAGTTGCCTAATCATTGTCTCTAATCCCAGGACATGTTTATCACACCAGAAAGACACATCATAACCATTAGTTGTCACTCCCCATTCCCCTCCTGCAGAAGGCACTGATCTTCCTGTCTCTATGGATTTGTCTGTTCTGGACATTTTATATAAATTGGATCATACGACATGTGGCTTTTTGTGTCTAGCTTCTCTCAACGCAGCCAGAGTTTGTGAGGTTCAGACAGTGGCCTCTTACCTGTATTCAGGACATTCCTGCTTGGAGTGTTTCCTAGTGGGTGGTGGTGATGGCAGAGACTCAAACTCTCCTGAGTAGCTGTGTGACTTCGGGCAAATTACTTAACCTCCCCCGGCCTTGTGTAACATTGGTAATGAGTGTTCTAGTTTTTCGTTGCGGGGCTGGAGCATAGGGTCTGGCATGTGCTTAGCACTCACTTGGAGTCGACCCAGCTAGTCAGTGAGCAGAGGGAAGGCTCTACCAGTAACAAAATGGTCAGCACCTGGGAGCTACACTCTTGAAGAGACATAGGTTCCTGCAGTGTCTCAGATGTGAATGGATAGAGAAGGCACTGCGACGGGGAGAGGACTGGGGTCAGCTGTGGGGCCCTGAAAGTGAGGCTGAGCTGGGGCTGGCTCTGCTTGGGGGTTGAGTCCTCTGAACTCGGAGCTGGGGGAAGAGGAGCACAGCCGAGAGGTTAGTACGCCAGCCCACCACATCTCGCCTGGGTGACCGGGGATGGGTGGCGTGGCTTCTCAGCCTTCATCTCTCTCTGGGGTGGCAGTGAGAATCCGAGTGCGGGCTGCTCTGCACAGAGCCAAGAGCAGTGTCTGACCGCAGTGTGTGCGGTTCAGTGAGTGGCTGGTTTGATCTGGGTCCCTTCTTAGGGCGGGGGGCCTGAGCTGGGCTAGGGAAAGCCAATTTAGGCTCATGGGTTGCTGGGAAACCCTCATACTTGTTCCCTGCATTTACCCACGAGGCGTTGGAGGACTTTATGGGACACGGGGTCGATGGCACTTGGTGCGTGCCCACCAACCCTGTGGCAAGTGTCCTCTGTCATGGCTGCAGTCTGCAGAACAGGTGGTCGGGACTCTAGTTGGCTCATGCCGTGTGGCCCAGACCCTTCTTTGTGGGTTCCGCGCTCCCGGCGTCAGTCTGTCGCGTTGATCTGTATGTCTGTCCTGTGCCAGTGCCACACTGTCCTGATGACTAGCTTTGTGGTAAGTTTTGAAATCAAAAAGTATAAATCTCTCAACTTTGTTCTTCTTTTTGAAGATTGTGTTGGTTTTTCTGGATCCCTTGAAACTCCTTATGAATTTTGGAATCTGCTTGTCAGTCTGTACACAGAAGCTGCCTGGGGTCCTGGCAGGGGTTGCATTGAATCTGTGGGCTGCGTGGGTCATTCCGGCCCCCCCTTCGCTCAGACGCCTCCCCAGCTCTCACCCTGGCACCCCTCTTAAACATGAGTTGGTGGGCCTTCGTCCCCGGTGCTCTTCAGTGGCTCCTTATCCATTACAGAACAAGGCCCAGGCTCCCCGACAGGCCCAGGTGGTTGGCCACCTGCTGTCCCAGGCTGCCACACTGGGCCAGACTCTCTTCCCAACTTCGTCGACCCCTCCCCCATCGCCTGTCCTTCTCTCAGATGTGGTAAACCCATACATCCTACTCTCCACCCCAAACCTTCTTTTGGACATTCTGTGTCATCTCCCAAACTTGACAGACTGCAGATGTGCTCTGTGATTTGAAAGTCAGGGGCAGGGAGACTGGGGAGCAGAGAACCCAGCTCCCCGAAATAACTTAGAGATACAGCTTGCCTGTTGAGAGAAGAGAGAGCCATGATGTTCCTGTCTCCAAAGCAAGGGGAGGGAAATTCTGTACCTTCTGTGGGTTTTGTCCTGGAAAGGCACCAGCACCCACAGCTCAGGCCAGCCCTAGGGATCGGCCTTAATACCTGTACTCCCTCACCTTCCTAGGTTTCCTCAAATTCACACTTGCCTCTGATTCCACAGCTACCACCTTGCCCAGGCCACCATCACCTCTCCCTGGGCCCAGCCTGAATCCCCTCCCCATCATCCTGGCTCCCTGTCTGCCCCTCAGGCTACATTCTCTTTTGCCATCCTATTTCAGATAAAGAAGACACTCCATGTTACCTTTGTCTGGTTGAAAACCAGAGATAAAGAGCCTCCCATCCTGCCCTTGGCCCCCAGAAATACAGTTGATTCTCTGCCAGGAAGCTTTCCTTGTTCATGTTTAAGAAGAGATGTCTATGTATATTCTCCCCTTTCTGTTTGCACGAATGCCAAGGTGCAGCACACATGTGCTTTGTTGCACCCCTGTTCATTTCATATTGTAACTTGGAGCTTGAGGTGCACCGTCCCTGGTCCCTTGAGTGGGCCATGCCCTGGTCCCTTGAGTCATCACGAGCCCTGCCTGGCTGAAAGTGCACTGTTGGTGATTTTGCTGTTTCAGATGTTGAGGTTTTCACATGCCCCATATACCTCTAGGATTTTTTTCTTAAGAGTGTAGTTGTCGGGGCCAAGGCTTCCTGCACTGGCCATCTTTGTAGATACAACTGACTTGGAGGGGCTTTAGCGATGGAGAATCAGCAGGTCCCCTCCCACACCGAATGACCTGCAGGGACTTCCCGTTGTAGAAGCAAGTGCGGCCTCTGTGGCCCTTAACCTGTTGCCCTTTTCTCCACCCACACCCCACTCAGAGCCCCTGTGGCCCCTTCCACCAGGCCTCTCTGGTGGATCTTTGAATTTACTTGAGACTGGTGAACACAGGGCACATCTGAGATAACACGGTCACATTCCTGCCGCTTTTTCTGGCTGTCGCCTGCTTGTTCTTTGGGTCCATTCTAAGTGTTGCTTCCACTGGGGTCTTCTCCACCCATGTAGCATCAGTCTAGTCTCCCCATTGCCCCCCATGACTCTGATGGTACCCATGCTGTCTCTTGTGCCTTTCATCTCAGTTCATCTGTGCTCAGGTGATGCCTCCCCCTGACCACCACCAGCCACAGGTCACTGGAGAGCTCTTCTATTCAGAGACCCAGCCCCTCTCCTGGCACCTGGCCTCTCTTAGGCCATTGGTAAATATTTGCAGAGGGACTTAATGAAAGATCGAGCCAGGTCACCAGCTGAGATGCACACATTAGCAGAGGGTGTGTGCAGGGTGCCGCCCTGAGTGCAGATGTGCAGGGGCTGCAGCCCAGGCTGTGACCTGTTGTATCAGCATGGCCCACTTTCCCCAGTCTCAAGTACATTCACACAACCCTTCCCTAGGAGTTACAAAATGACTTAGACCGAGAAACAAGCAGTTTACAAGAGTTGGAAGCTCAGAAACAGGATGCCCAGGACCGCCTGGATGAAATGGACCAGCAGAAGGCCAAGCTCCGAGACATGCTGAGTGACGTCAGACAGAAGTGCCAGGATGAGACTCAGATGGTAAGTCACGTCTGTGTCCAGCATAGGGTGGGAGCTTCCTGAGGACCTCCCAGAGCTCATGGTGACCTTAAAACACAATGTAGAGAATCCTGCTACTTTAATAGAGTAGTTGGACCTGTCATTTGGAAAAGTGTCATGCATTTGGTGCCTGACCTCAGTCTCACCTGCCAAATTGTCAGAGTGAATAGTCTTGATCCCCACCCTGGGCACACAACCCACCCTGGCCTGTACCTGACAGCACAGGGGTCCAGCATGCCTCTCTCCCTCCTTTGTTGTCCTCACTGCCCGTTACAAACCAGGGAGGCTGTCGCCTCAGTAGATTGTAAAACCCTCTGAGGCCTTGTATGGGGAAGTTCAGCCCACAGGGATGGACAAGTTACCTTGCATATTCCAGCTTGACCTTGAGCTTGTCTTGATCGTACAGTGACTTTCTGTCACATGGGGTGAGTGTGTCTGCTTTGCTGTTTCTGCCTTTGTTTTGGGTGTGGAAAGAGGGCCCATCAGAAAGTCAGGCACCCAGCCTCCCTGGGTTAGCGAATTCCAGGAACTAAGAATTCTCCCTTGGAGCCATGATTCCTCATGTTTCAGATTTCCTCCTTGAAGACCCAGATCCAGTCGCAGGAATCGGACCTGAAGTCCCAGGAGGATGACCTGAACCGGGCCAAATCAGAGCTGAACCGGCTGCAGCAGGAAGAGACCCAGCTAGAGCAGAGCATCCAGGCTGGGAAGGTTCAACTGGAAACCATTATCAAGTCCCTGAAGGCCACACAAGATGAAATTAACCAGGTATCTCCCTGGGAGTGGGCCCAGCCACTGCTGGCCAGCCTGGGGTCTCCTGCCAAGGGGAGCAGCTGCTGCAAGCTCTCCTGTTGATGTGGGGCCAGCAGGGCAAAGGAGCTGTCCTGAGGCCTCTTGTTCCCTTTGCTCTTACTCTTCTCACTTGAGTGAGGTATTCTTCTTGGACACTGTCCTGCTGACCTGGAGGTTAAGCTCCGAGGCCTCCCAGCACGTGTTCCCCCATCACGCTGATTTTTGCCTCACTGTTTTTTCTCTTCCCTGCCTGAGTGCACCTCATTTTCAGGGAGTGGGCAGGGCCAGGGCGCAGGGCGTTAAGTTAAATGAGCGGCTCACCAGGAGAGAGTCTTGGGTTCAAGAAATGATCTCGCCAGCCTGGTACTCACACAAGCAAGAGGGTGAGGGTCACAGCCTTTCTGTCCCCATGCAATTGGAAGACTGTTTGATCAAGGAGGCCCCACCCGATAATGAGCATTGCCAAATGCAGGGCCTTTGTCCAATTCTTCAAGCTGCCTGGGCAGCCCCTCCCCATCCTGCACTGGTGTGAAGGTCATTGACCTGCCGCACTGCGTACCAGCAAGAGAGCTCTTTTCCTGCTCCCCTATTTGTGACAGCCTTAGGACTCCCTGCTGGTCCTCAGGGGCCCCACCTGTAGAGTGGGGGTAACATGTGCCCTTGGCAATATCAAAACAGCTATTAGTGCTTCCTTTCTTGACTAAATAGAGCTCTTTGTTCTCTTTGCTAGTTTACAGACAAAAGTTGATCACAAACAGGTACTGGGAGGGATTTAATATCCAAATTGTACTTTGTTGTTAACATCTGTAGGATTTCTTAAATCTTTTTAGAATTTGTAAAAATCAGATAGGAGCTAAGACTTAAGTTAATAGTAATGATGATGATGATGATAACAGTAATGCCCACCCTACCAGACTCTGTCTTACCCATCATTTCCATTGATTCACTTTGGAGAAGAGGGAACAGAGAGGTTAGGTCAACAGCCTGAGGTCACACCGTGTGTACAAGACATTTAAAGTACACGCCTGGGTCTTTCTGCCCTCATAGATTGTCCTCCTTTCTTGGGCCTCACATGCTTTCTCCAGGACAAGGAAAAGCAAACAGAGTAATTAAAACCCCGTAAAAGAGAATGACCGTCAGATATCACTCTGAATATATTGTGAATCTGGGTTTTGTTCAGTTTTATTTTGTTCAGGATCAACAAATGTTTATTTGAACTCATGCCTCTCTCAGGCTGCGGGATACAGAGAGGTCTCCTGGGGTCCTGAGAAGGGACTCGTCTCGTAAACATGATGACATGGGTCACTTACTCCTTAGATGGGTAACTTAGGTGGGTTACCCAAGTGAATCGCCCAGGGTTGGGTGGTAGGAGAAAAAAAGTCTTGCGTGAGACTTTTTTCTTAAACCCCGTTTGATGCAAGTGATGTGTTTGTTGTGCAGGCAAGAAGCAAACTTGCCCAGCTGCACGAAAGCCAGCAGGAAGCCCACAGGAGCCTGGAGCAGTACGAGGAGGCACTCGACGGGGCCCACGGCGCCAGCCTGACCAACTTAGCCGACCTGAGCGAGGGCATCTCCTTGGCAGAGAGGGGCGGTTTTGGAACCATGGTAAAGGTTGAATAAACGTATTCTAGTCCTGGGACTAGGTCCACCCTGGGCTCCGAGGATGCCCCTCCCACTCGGTCCTGCACTTGCCAGCCTCGTTCTATCCAAGTGCAGGGTGTTTCTCATTTTCACTGCTGCTTTGAGAGTCCCCACCAGCCCTGGAGCCCAGCATTCATGGCCCTACTCCATCCAGGACAAAGCCTGGGATAGGCCCGAATATTTTGTAAAACCACTTTTTAAAGACTTCCATCTCCATGGGCCAACCACCCAACTGTGGAAGGCTTCCCAAACCTAACCAAACTTGGACTAGTCTCCCAACTGTGAAACCCACATCCTACTGATGGAGGGGCCGAGGGAATCTGTGTGTGTTTCCCCAAGGAGCACCTTGAAAATCAAATGTATTGATAAAGATCTAGAAAATGATAGCGCTCCTGGGACGTGACTGTCTCACCTGGGAATTGGCCTTTGTCCAGAAATTTTGGTTACGTTTGAAACCTCGGCACTTGAGTCCAAACCTCATGACCCTGGGGTCCCTGATCAAGGCCTGAGGGGCTGTTCACCTCTTAGGTTGCTGTGGGCTCTCAGGCTGCTTACTTTTTCTTTAGATTGTCACATCTCCCTGTTCCCAGAGTCTGTCTTTGTAGCCCTGAGCCCTGGTGTGTGTTGTTTCCAACGTCGTTTGGCTGAGGAAAGCGTCTCTGTGCTCTTGAGGGCGCCAGTGGGATGTGGTTGGTCTTGACGGATTTGGTGTGCTTTGCTCCCAAAGCCTTTAGCAGCTCACCCTACTGTACCTCTCTCTTCCTGGGCTCCCCCTTCGAGTCCTCCTTCTGCTCCCATCCCTGTTTGCTTTCTGGATTCCTTTCCTCCTTGTAATAATATAGCCTTTCTCTCTCTCTCAGGGCTCGCTTTTTATGTTCATTCCTTGATATGTTTCTTTTCTCAGTAGCCAAGTACTCATTCTCAAGAATTTTGGGGGAAGCTTAGCCTCCTTCCCCACATTGCTTAGAATGTGCTGGTGGTGTTCTCATCTGTCTCCTGCCATCGCTTCTCCCTCAGCCATTCAGATTCCTCATTCTTGTGGAATTGTAAATGGGTGACACTTCCCTGTTCGCTCTTGGGCTCATGTCAGCTTTTCCGTAGACTCCGAACATCCTTCTTCACGAACTGCCTTGAGGCAGAATTTCCCGGTGGTGTCTGGCTCCCTCTTTCACAGCCCTGCTCTAACTTACCGCCTTGTCACTGGTCCCCTCGAGGCTTTCAGCTTGTCTGGTTCTGTCCTAGTTCAGGGAACGCCTTGCCCTTAAACCCTCTGGCAGGTTTTGATAAAATCGGTTTCCTTGGATAAAAGTTGGCAGTGAAGTGCCAATTTTTGCAAGTGGCCAGTGATTTCTCCCCACTCCCCTAGGTTTTTTTTGTCTTTATTATTGTCCTGCTAAGCGGGGCAGTGTTTACGTGGTAGTCAATTCATCTGGGAATGTTGAGGTCAGATATGTTACATAGAAACTTGCAACTGGTGTCTGAAAGAAAAACTGTATCTTGTGCAAATACAGATTTTAAAGCATTTTTTTGGTTTGTTTCCATTTCTTAATAAACGCTTTAAAGAGGGCATTTTATTTACTCCTAAACATTTCAAGACTGCTCCAGAGGAGACAGGGCTCTTCGTTCTCTTTAAGGAGGGTGAAGGTGGGAGGGGTTGAGTCCTGAGATGAGTGTAATCACAGAGCTGCATCGATGACTTTCTGAGCCTGGGCACTGCTATAAAATTACTAACTTTAGTGTTAAGTTCCCACCATGTTACTTTGTCCAAGAGACACAGGATTCTTAAAACCATAATTATGTCTTTTCTCTCATCAGATGATGAGTATACTGGCTTCTTGCCCTTGATGCCAATACCCAACTAACCCGTCTAGTAGTGAGTAGGTTATACATCATCCTAGATTTCAGCTTTGCTGAGAATTCATCCCAAAAGACTGGGTTGTCTGTCACATCTGGTCCCAGCAGCACACGGGAGCCAGTGTTACTGACATTCCAGAACTGATTATAGGTAGGAACTTTGTAAGCTGGTTGTTCAACTTTTGGTAACCTGAAATTGGCCACAGTGTGAGTATTTACACCATGGGAATTGGCAGGCGCTGCCCATCAGGACTTTTTTCAGAGAGCTCATTCGCTCCAGCACCCTGCTGCCCAGCCCCTTATAAAGGGAAGGAGTGTCACAGAAACCCCTTCTGTGCCTGTCCACAGTTGTCATGTCTGTTTCCTACAAAGTACAAAACTTGAGACTGGTCACTGAACTTATGGCTGAAAGTATTTTACTTCTGCCAACGGATCTATCACTCACCCTGTGCTGTTCTGCTGCACTCACATCTCCCAAGTTGGCAAATGGCTCAATTGTTGTGGATGGGGGAGGTTATAACATCTCTGTACTAGGAGAAGTCTAGTTTTTTGATGTGAAACTGTGAAGTGGGCTCCAAACCCCTGGTGGTTACCCTAAGCACATGAATCTTGCTGGGGTCTTCTGAGGCTCCTCCTTTTAAGGGGAGAGAGTAATGGCTGCCTCAGGGAAATCATCGCTCCCAAGACAGAGAGTACAGACCCGACTTTCGGTTCAGGGTGCTCACAGCCCGAGCCCCTAGAATCAGTTTTTTCTCTGCCATTGTCCACTGCTATTTGGCAGTCTTCCAAGTGATGAGGGGGAACATTTAAAAAAACCAAACCAAAAGAAAAAACCCAACCAACTTGTAAACCATTGCCAATTAAAAATAGATGCTTCTGTTCTGAGGCTAAGCTGTCATTCTTAACATCCTACTTCCTCCATGTTGTCATCCTTCTTGATCCTTCCGGAGCAGGTACTTTGCTCCACGGTGCAGTTCAAGAGGCTTATTTCACTCCTGGGTGCCTGGCTTCCTTAGATTGAGATTCCATCATGTTTTCTGTGTCTGAGAGCTCCACTGGGTGCTCATTGGGACCCATCTTGTGGTCATTGGCATCACAATGTCCTCACAGAACCACGCTCTGCCACCAGACACGGTGCTTGCAGACCTCTGTACTTACCTAAGAACCTGGCGTGGCTTCCCCGCCTTGGGAAGGTTTCCCCACTCCCTGCAGGAGGCTCCAGATAATCTTTCCCAGGTAAGAAAAATTGCTTCATATTCTTCAGAGGCCAGGGGTGTTGGTTTGTTTTTCCAGAGCCCATGACTTCCTCTCCTGTTAGTCCAGCACCTCTGAGACCTGTCGCCTGCTGCCACCACGCACCCCACTCCCCAACCCCCGTCCACAGGTGAACTGTCCCACGTGGTGGGAAGCCTTGTCAGGAATCTTTCTTTGGCAGCTTTGATGTCATTTTCCTGTAATCACTTTGACCCAAGCTCCAGCTCCTTTACTTGGTTTTGGTTGGTTGGAATAATGGATTCATGTGCCAGCCCCATGGATGCCCACACATTCACCAGAGTCAAGGAGGACGTTGTGCTTTTTAATATCACAGTGAAACCTTCATGTTTTCACCACAAATGTGGCTTTATTAGCCAAAATACACTTAGTATTTCTAAACCAAGTGCATTGTTCCCATGTACATTGCAAACACCCCCTTTCAGGCCATTTCCACTATAAACATGTACTCTTCAAAAGCAAGTTTTTTCTTCTGATTTAAATATGCTTGTTGTTTCTAGAAATAAGCACTTTAAAAAAATGCAAAGTGGTGTATATGCTCTAGTAGTTCTAACTGCATAAGCACTCACTTCCTCCCAGCATGCAAATAGCCAGCATGTTTCTTGGTGTGGAAATAGCATGTGTTAAAATGCCCGCACACTCTGAGGTCAAGATGACTGAGGGAGGCCACACCTTTGAAGAGTCCCATGCTGCAGTTGGGTGGCCTACTGTATTTTCTTTTTGAGATTTCCAAAAATATGACTTTTTTTCTGTCTCAGTGGTTTTTTTTTTTAAAAAAAAATTCTAATTGTGGTAAAATGCACATAACAAAATTTACTATTTAACCATTTTTAAGTGCACAGTTCAGGGCATTTGGCACATTCACACTGTTGTGCAGCCATCACACCATCTGTCTCCAGAGCTTCCTCATCTTCCCACACTGAAACCCTGTCCCCATCACTCACTCACTCTCCATTCTCCCCTCCCCAGCCCCTGGCACCCACCATCTCCTTTCTGTCACTGTATCTGACTAATGTAGGGACCTTGTGTAAGTGGAATCACACGATGTATGTCCTTTTGTGACTGGTTTATTTCACTCAGCGTAATAAACTCAAGGTTCATCCATGTTGTTGCAGGTGTCAGAATTTCTTCCCTTTTTATGGTTGAATAATATTCCATTGCATGCATATACCACATTTTGTTCATTCATTCATCCATCCGTGGATGCTTGGGTTGCTTCCACTCAATGATTTTTAAATAAACTTATTTTAGAAGAGTGTTAGACTTATGGAATAATTGCCAAGGTGATACAGAGAGTTCCCATATACCCCTCACTCTTTGCATTTAACATCTGTTAATATGTGGTACGTCTGTCACAATGAATAAATCACTGTCAACTAAATATTAACTAAAGTCCTTCTGCAATGATTTTTTAGGGAATTCTTTTTAGGGTCATAACACTTAAAGAAAAATTATGAGTTAGATACGGAGTTCTGTACTTCACTTTAAATCTGAAATAATAAAATCCCTGTCCTATCTCTTCACAAAATTTTAGGATGATCCTTTCAAAAATAAAGCCTTGTTATTTAGCAACAACACCCAAGAATTGCATCCGGATCCTTTCCAGGCAGAAGACCCCTTCAAATCCGACCCATTTAAAGGAGCTGATCCCTTCAAAGGTATCTCACTTGGCTCCCGCTCTCTCACTGATGGGCTATTGAGTTTGTGCCATTTAGGGTCGTTCAGGGGCTAGAATAGTTGGGAGGTATCACCCTCTGAAATGGAGGAGGAAAGGAATTCTCTGAGCCTCCTGGGTCTTTTGAGTGTGCCCCTCCCCCAGCTGCCCGGAAGAGCTGAGGCACTGGGAGGTGAAGAGCTGAGGCACTGGGGGGTGGCTGGAGGAGCTCTGACTGCTTGGCCTGTAGGCCTTCCCTCCGCACTTCAGGCCCCTCCACCAGTGGGTGGCACAGTGTGGAAGGAAGGGTCTGTGAGATCACCAGATGCAGTAATGGTTACGAGGCGACCTACTGGATGACAAAGATCGCCACGCAACCTACAGTCTTGATTGGCAGCTTTACCCAGGGCCACATATGAGTCAAAAAATAACAAAGAATTTCTAGAAACAAGATTTTCTGAGTTTCTTCCTTTTTTTTTTTTTTAGAGCAAAATAGTATTTCCAGGAAGGCTATCGGTACATTTCTGAGAAAAATGCTGAGGCAGGGAGTGGCAACGGGAGCCTTTCCAGTTTCAGATTTGGAGGGGAGCACCTTAGGTCCCAGGGTGAACCAGGCAGCTCCTGAGGCTTAGCTGCACCAAGTTCACCACGGCTGCAGGGCAGACCACGTGGTTGAGGGCTGGGGCAGCTCAGCCCCCTGTAATTGTAGCCAGGGGGATTTGGTGGGGGGCATGAGATACAGGAGTGACACATGGCATGGAAGGGGAAGAGTGAACCCTGCCTTGTACGTTTTCTCTGACTTGGGCCCATTTTGATCAGCCAAAAATACGTTTCATTCCATGTTAAACATCCTCGCTACGGAAAACTGCCTCAGCCAGTGACCTTCCCTGCTCTCCCAGTTTGATAAGCCAGGGTCATTTTTACCATAGAGCTAAGTGTTCCTCTCTCCTCTAATGTAGGTGACCCATTCCAGAGTGACCCCTTTGCAGAGCAGCAGACAGCTTCCACAGGTAAAAGCCTTCCGTCAAAGGACATGTTTTGTGGACCCGTCCTCAGAATAGTCCTGTTCCTAGTGCAAGTCGAGGGCAATGGAAGACCCCTTCCAATCTCCTCCATCAGAGCCCCCGCCACATGGCAGCAGGGAGCTTCCTTTCTGAAGGAAACTGTCAGTGACTGTGTCCCTCTCTTTTACAGTTGGGTGCCCCTGTTGCCAGTCTCCCAACAGAAGCAGGAAAGGAGCTCCCGGTAGCCAGGTGACATGCACAGCAACTCGGTCACTTGTGCTTGCTTGTGTCACCCATGGCAGCTTCAAGGGGTCCTGTGTAGTACCTGCACACAGTGGGACTTCTGTCCACACACCCCAGGAGTGGCCGCAACATGTATTGGGAAGGACGCCCATTTGCATTGCACGAAAGCCTAGTGTCTGGTTCCCTCCTGGTGATAGTGATTTCCCCTCCTCCAGTCACTGTGCCCACTCCCCACATTTGAGGGGAATGAACACACAGTGGCGGTGGTGTTGGGATCATGCTGCCCATTTTTTTTCTTTATTTTTTACTGAGGTAAAATTCACATACCACAAAATTAACAATTTTGAAGTGAACAATTCACTGGCATTTCCCAACGTTCATTCCCAACGTTCTACAACTACCACAGTTATCTAGTTTCCAAATATTGGAAAGGGTGAAGGCCTTTTCCCCACTAGCAGCCACTCCCCATTTTCTCTCCCCTAGGCCCTGACAACCACTGATCTGCTTTTATGTTTCTGTGGATTTGCCCACATGGTTTATTTTTATTGCTTCTAAAGTCGGCTTTATTGAGAGGTGTAACTTATACACAACAAAACTCAGTAGTTGTAAGTGTGTCACGAGATGAATTTGGATTAGAGAGTGCAGTCACGTGGGAGACGGACGTTTTTGTCGTCCCGAAAGGCTCCCTGCTGCCACCCTCCTCCAGCCCCCAGGTCCCTGTCAGCCACTGACCTGCTCTCTGTCACTGTGTTTGTAGCTTTTCTAGAATTTCACCTACATGGCATCAGTCAGTTATGTGTTCTTTCATATTTAGCTTCTTTCACTAAACATAATATTTATTCATGGTGCATTCTTTTCTTCACTTCCCAAAACACTTTCTAGATCCATTTGGAGGAGATCCTTTCAAAGAAAGCGACCCGTTCAGTGGCTCTGCCCCCGATGACTTCTTTAAGAAACAGACAAAGAATGACCCCTTTACCTCAGACCCATTCACGAAAAACCCTTCCTTATCTTCAAAGGTGAGTGATGCAGGAAAGCAGAGGTGCAACCTGTGTGTGCCCTGCACATGTGTGAAGGCAGGCCGTCCTTGTCCTCCCCCCGGTTGAGTCAGGACTCCGTCATTTGAACTGTGCTCGCTCAGCCTGACAACTGTGGGCCGTGGGAGGCTGGGTGGTTCTCTAGGAGTTCTCTCATGGCCCAGCTCTCGTTACTGGGTGGTTGAGTGGTTGTTCCTATGGGTCCCTGCCAGGATCGTCCTGTGAAGCAGGCTGTCACATCCACTGGTTGAGGGAGTCCCAGTCGGGAGGCAGCTGGGTCTCCAACAGCATGCATTCGTCTGCCCCTTTCCGTGCCCCTTTAGGCTCAGGTGCCTGCAGGGATCTCTGCTGTGCCCCTGCCCCCACTGCTGCTCTGCCCCCCACCAAAGACAGAGCAGACCGAAGTGCCACGCTTCCACACACCACCCCGGTCTCCACATGACCACCTCTGCTGTCTTCCTAGTGCGCGGCACTGGGAGTGACCCTGGGGTCAGACTGCCCCAATGCATCCCAGTCACAGCAGGAGGAATGTCCAAACCTGCGGCCTGGCTACACTTACGTGTACGGCAAATGTGGACCCACCCCCAGCATCTAATGACCCATGTGTTACACAACATGAGGTCCAACAGACTTTGGTAAATTGATGTCAGCCAGGACTTAAAAAGCAAAAGTGACTTTTCATTATTGAGTAGAAAATTTTTGTGACTATGTGAGGGTGGTTTGTAGCCTCCCTTAGTGTTCTAGGCCGCCTCTCTGTGTCTACCTCGTACATTCCCTGGTTGTCCCCTTCTGCCGGACCCATCCGTCTGCAGCGCTGGACCCCGCGTTCCCCGAAGGCCGGGTTCGTTTGTGACGTTTCTGTCTGTGGACCTCTCTTGGCATCTCCTTTCTACTCAGTTTTGTTACCTTTTCCACAAGCCAACTTTTGGCTTTGTTAATGTTTTGTTTGTTTTCTGTTTCACTGATTTTTGCTCTTTATTACTGTCTTCCTACTGTGCTTTTCTATTTCTAACATCTTAAGATCCATCCTTAGGTCATTGATTTTGGAACTTTTCTAATGTATTTAAAGCTACACTTCTCTACGCACTGCTTTAGCTTGCATTCCACATATTATGATAGGTTGTATCTTCATTGTTTTTCAGTTTGAGATATTTTCTAGTTTCCCTTGTGATTTCTCTGTTGAACCATGGATTATTTTAAGTACATTGTTTTGTTTCCAGATACTTGGCTTGTTTTCGTTAGGTATGTTATAACATTAACTTCTAATTAATATCTGTGTGTTATTAGAGAACATGTTTGTATGTTTTCAGTTCTTTTAAATTGAACGAGACTTGTTTTGTGGTCTTGGTGAACATACTGCATGCAGCTGGAGGAATGTCCACAGTTCCTGGGTGTCACAGTATGAAGGCCAGTAGGTCAAAGTGGTTGATAGAGTTGTTCAGGTTATGTGTATATACGTATATTTTTTTTCTTCATGTATTTTGAGGCGTTGTCAGTTGCCTATACATGCATGATTGTTGTCTGATGCAATGAGCTTCTTATCATTATAAAGGGTTTCTCTTTTTCCTCTAATTATATCTTTGTCTTGAAATCTATTTTATCACACGTTTAAAGTAGCCACTTTATCCTCCTTTTGCTTACTCTTTGCATCATGTATGTTTTTGCACTCGTTTATCTTCAACTTATTTGGTGTTTGTTTATATATGAAGGGTGCCTTTTGAGTTCAATATGTAGTTGGGACTTGCTTTTCTCTCCAGCCTGAAAATCTCCACCTTCTAAATGGAATGTCTAATCCCTTGACATTTAATGTAATTATTGATATGGTTGGGTTTAAATCTAGTATTTTATTACTTGCTTGCTTTGAATCCTCTTTGTTTTGTACCTCTGTTCTCCCTTTCCTACCTTCTTTTGAATTATTTGAATATTTTCTAAAATTTAATTTTCTTGTACTTACTGGCCTTTTAATTACACTTCTTTTCATTATTTTTTAGAAATTGCTTTAGGAATTAACAATATACGCTCTTAATTTCTTCATAGGCTACTTGAAGTTAATATTATAATAATTAATGTAAAATGTAGAAAACTTGCAATCATATAGGTTCATTTATCTACCTCCCCTCAACTAGCAGCATCTCTTACGTCATAGCTGTCCTGTGAATGTAAAGCATCTACATGTATTATAAACTCCGTAAGACAGTGTTACAATTTTTCTTTTAATTCATTATATTTTTTAAAGAAGCTTTAAAGTTCATTAAAGAGGAGAAAAGTGTTCTTTTTTTTGTAACCTATAGATTTGTCATCTTTAACACTCTTCATTCCTTTCTCAAAATCTGATTTTCCCTCCATTTTCATTTTCCTTTAGCCGGAAGAACTTCCGTTGGCATTTCTGGTAATACTGGTCTGCTTTGTTGACGTTCTGGAAGGGTCTCTGTGTCCGGCCCGGTAGTGGCTCTCCTTTTGGCACTCTTCGGACGTTGTCCTTGGCCTTCCGGCCTTCGCTGTCTCTGGTGACACGCTGTCGGAGTTTCTGGCAGTTGTCCCCTCGATGTAATGTGTTGTTTTCTCTGGCTGCTTTGAAGAGCCTCTCTTTGTCTTGGCTTTTTGTTAGTTTGACCATGAAGTCTCTGGATGTGGTTTTCTTTGTAGGTACGCTGTCTGGGATTTGCTGAGGTTTTATGTCTATAAATTATGTCTTTCACCAAATTTAGCAAGTTTTCAGCCATTATTTCTTTGAATATTTTCTTTTTATACCCTGTTGTCTCTCTTTCCTTTCTTTGCGGATTTATGGTTACACATTAAGACCTTTTGCTAATGTTTCCACAAGGTTTTCTTGTCATTTTTTTCTTTTTCCTTCAGATTGGGAATTTCTGCTGATTCGTCTTCAGCTTCACTCACTTTTTTCTCTACCATTTATTGTTCAGCCAACCTAGTGAAGTTATTTCAGATGTTATACTTTTCAGTTTTAGAATTTTCATTTGTTTCTGTTGTAGAGTTTCTCTGTCTCTGCCAAGATCTCCCTATCTTTTTATTCGAGCATATTTTTCTTTATCTCATTGAACACAGTTATCACTGCTTTAAAGTTGTCATCGTCTGAGAATTCCGACCTCTGGATCGTCTTGGGATTGGCTCTATTGATTGTCTTTTCCCTTGAGAACTGGCTACATTTTTCTGGTTCTTGTATGTTGAATCATTTGGAAATGTTTCCTGTGCATCATGGGTGCTCTGTTGTGGACACTGGATTCTGTTACATTCCTCCAAAGAGCCTGAGTGGTTTAGTTTCACTTGGCCATTAACTCAGTGAGACTCACACTTCAAACTCTCCCTCTCTTACCGGTGGTTCCTTCCCTCTGGCCTTAGCTGTAGACTGCTCCGACTGCAGGGGTAAGCCTGAGACCTGGGCAGAGGTATCGTGGAATCTGGGGCTTCCATGCTCTTTCTTTCCTTCCTGGATCCCTGCCCCTTCTCTGTGGGTGTGGTTGCCCCTAGGCCTTTATCCCCCTGGTCTTCAGGCCAGAAAGATGACTTTGTTTTTTTATTGAAGTCTTAGCCTCCCTATACCTTCAGACTATAGCTGTCAAAATGCAAAACTCAACCTTGTACAGTATGTGGGTCCACCTGTTTCATTTATAAATTGTTTGTGGGTCAGCTGTGGTCGGGATTGGCATATGTGGAAAGTAGACTGTATTCATATGCTGATTTTCAACTGTGTGTGGGGGGGGTGGGGGTCAATGCCCCTAACACGTTGTGCAACGGTCAACTGTACTATTTTTTTCTGCCACATTTTAATTTTCCTCCAAAGCCTTACTGCTTTGGTTTACTTCCTGAGCCTTTATTTTGGTCAGAGTTTATAGGTGTTACCTGCAGGAGGGCGCCAGTCTGTTGGGGTTTTACCTTGCCAGGGTTTAGTTTTAATGGTTTTATCTTCCTCAAGACCCAGCACCAGATACAGTACGTGTAGACATCAGGAAAATTTGAATGAATGGGCAGTGCAACAAACAAACTGCTTTTCACTCTTTCCTCTTTCCTTTCACTCAGCTCGACCCCTTTGAATCCAGTGACCCCTTTTCATCCTCCAGTGTCTCCTCAAAAGGATCAGGTGAGACTGATAGCTTATTTTCCTTCTGACTCTTCCTCAGGCAGTGGAAGGAGCCCACCCAGTTAGTGATTTCATTTCCAAAATTGGTGTGTCCTCAGCGTTTATGTCATTAGTCAGTGATACCCAGACCCTTGCCTGAGGCAGTTCAACCAGAATCCCCCCGGCTGCTCATCTTCCCAAGTAAGTGCTGGCATCTCTCTGGAAAGGAAGCTTAGCAATAGGAATTAATTCGGTAGTAACACCAACATTATTAGTTCCTCTTTACTCATTCTTCTGTATAAATCTTTGGTTTGTACTTTGGAATTTTTTTGTAAAAGTATCCAAAGTTTGATCAAGGGTACTGGCTTGTACCTCAAGGGAGAGGAGTATTTGCAGACTCCCCCTTGCTTTTGGGAATAGGCCCCACCTGGTCCTGGTGCCTGGCCTGGCAGCTTGCTTGTCGGTTACAGAATTTGGCATCATAGGTGGACCATGGGGTTTACTCCAGGCAAATCACCCCACCAAAGAGAAGGCTCAGCAAAAACCTCTACCCACAGGAGACTGCCCCATATCAATCCCCTGGGTGGTGGGTTACTGTCGAATGGCCCTCTTCTCCCTCCTACTCCCCTCCTGAACCAGTGGGACCGCAGGCACCATCCCATCCAGATGCATGATCCCAGCAGACAAATGTGACCTCCTGAATCTCCTGCTTCCTGAGCTGTTGAGTAGCGAGAATCAACACTTCCCCTTGACCCCAGGAGGCGTGTTCTGGGATGTCCTGTAACTCTGCCTCTGTTGGTGATGCTTGCAGGTCCCTTTGGAACTTTAGACCCCTTCGGAAGTGGGTCCTTCAATAGTGCTGAGGGCTTTGCCGACTTCAGCCAGATGTCCAAGGTAAAGCCCCTCTCGTGGAGCACCCGTGCCTCTGCCAGGGTCCTTGTGCCTCTTGTTGTGGTCTTGTCATGGCTGCCAGGCGGAGTTGTTGATGCCACATGTGTATTTCCTTTGTACCTGTCAAACTCTGAAATGTGCCCTCACGCGAGGCTGTGAGTCAGCGGACAGGGTCTAGAAAGTGCCTGTGACTGTGGTCAGACCCATTTCCCTCCCTCGGAGCTTAACTGCCCGAGCCCTCAACCAAGGACCTCAGGCTGGCAGTCGGGAGGTGTCTGGGGAAAGTGGGCTGAGTGTTTGGAGCTGCCTTTGGACAGAACCCCAGAAGGGTTTGGGAAGTGAGAGCTCAGTGAATAAATACACATGTAAAAAGTAAACTGTTCAAGAAAGATGACATTTGTGCCATTGTCAGGCTGGACAGTTGTATCTGTGCGGTTCTGGGTATGTTAACTGACTGTGGCCATACCCTAGACACCCTAGACAGGGTGCTGCCGAAAGGGGCGTGGGGGAGAGATGTGGTTAGAGCTGCATCTTTTAACGTAGCAAGCAATCAGTAGATTATGTTCAAAAGGGACAGATGCAGAACTAACAGTAGAAGCCCATGATAATGAAGTAAATTCTAGAAGAAACTGCTAGGAAGTCAAAAGCATGGGCTTTGGCAAATGGGAAAGGCAACAGCTGAGGGTCTTCTGTTATTTTTATAACACTTAGAAAGTCCCTTGGTTTTAATTATGGGCATGTGTTTCTTTGATAAGAATTAAGGAGGTATTAGGCATGCTCTGTCTTGGCCTTTGGCCTTGAATACCCTGTTTCAGTCACCCATGTGTATTCTCCTTGGCAGTCCCCCAGGCAGATAGGGGAGTGGGTCTCTCAAAGAGAAAGAGCCTCATGCAGTACAGCCTATGGCCACAGAGCAGTAGAACCCTGCTTTCTGCATTCATTCCTCCTGCTCCTGCCCAGGTACCATTGATCCCTGGGTCGGGAGACGGCCACAAGCAGAATACATTCCCATTGGATCTTACTTTCTAGTTGGGGAAGGCTCACAGCTAGGTGGTGCAAAGGGGGCTGGGGAGGGAGCCCCTGGAGGATGTGGGAGCCATGCAGCCACAGCAAGGAGCACCCTACTCATCCCCACCGGTACCCCCACCACACCAGCTCTTCGGGACATCCTGCTTGCTTGTTCCATGTTCATTCAGCCCTAGGGCCACACACTGTCTGGGCACTGAGCGCTTGTGGTTAGCAATGTGTGATTGTGGTATGTAGCTTCCGAGAAGCATTTGAGATTCTGTTTAGGTTTTCAAAGAAGCGCGCGAGCCTAACTGTCAACGTAGCAAATCCAGCTTCTGGAAGAGGTAGAGCTATGTGCCCATCGGCCACTCCCAGAGGGAGCCCAGAGGTGCTGGTATTGCAGCCTTTTTTCTCCCGGTGCCTGGAGGGAGTGGCCCTCCATTCCTCATATGGAAGCACTGTGACCCTGATGGTTGGGGTGTTGTCTGGGATTGGCCAAAAGGCACCAGGTGCTTGTTCCTCACATTTGCCTGTTGCTTAGCGGCTGTGACATGTGCCTGTACTCCTTGAGTGGAGCTGTGTGTCCTCAGTGTCTATCCCGGCTTAGGGGATGGGAAAGCATCTTCTGAAATCAGAAAACCTGCCACATGGTGGCAGCCATTCCCAAGGACGGGTTTGCATTGGATTCTCAAGCTGTCATGGTGGGTCATCTCCCTGCAGGAGGCATGCCCCAGAGGCAGAGGGAATGAGAGCTAGCAGTGGTCCGATTAGGGCAAGGATGAGTGCACAAGGGGCACCGCTATTTTAAGAAGTATCTGATTAGAGGCTATGCGGACTCTGAGGGCCAAGGCAGGACAGCCAGCCTGGGGGTCCCAATGGCAAGCACTGCCACCCTGCCCTCCTCCAGGCAGTCTCTGCAAAGACCCCAGAGCCAGGCAGTTCTGAGCCTGGGCCTTCAGTCTTTCTTCCCGTTCCCATTCTAACCTGCAGTTGCACTTTCCCTCTTAACAGTCCTGTTCCCCGCTTCCTGTTCCCGTGTCCCTGTCAGGCTGCACACACACGTGCACTGACGACTCCACAGCCAGCGCCCCTTCCCGTTGGCAGCTCTGTGTGGGACGGAGTTGGACGGGGCCGTGGAAAATCTGTCTGCAGTGCCCCATTGTTTTGTTTCCATGATCCCGTCAGCTCCTGATCTCGTGCCACTGGTCCTTCCAAATACCGAGCCCTAACCTTGTAGGTCTGTGTTTCCCTTTTGGTTCTCTTTCTGTTTTTCAAGAACATCGTGTATATAAATAAAATGCTGAGGGAAACGAAAGTAAAGTGACAAGAGGCGGTGGGGTGTGTTTTTTTTTGGCTTCTTCTTTTTTTTTTTTTTTTAACATTGCCAGCTTTTCCCCATGTGAGCAGGGTTGCCCACCCTCTGCATGGCTGCAGGAAGGTGGTGGCGGGGTAGGGGGGGTGTGCCTTCAGGCAATCCCTGTGGGACCCCTCTGGGCTGCTTTCCTAGCTGAGCGCCCCCAGACCCAAGGAGAGTTTTCTAGACAGTATCAAGCTTATGTTGCTTTGCTTTCAAAACAAATTCCCCAAATAGATTTCAAGGAACATCTGAGAGTAAAAACAAACCCCAGCTTAATTATTTCACCCCTCTCTCTTGCAGAAAGGCCATCTGTGAAATACTTGGCTGATTGTCAGCCTGTTTCCAGTTTTTCTTTTTTTCTTTTCTTACTAGGTATTTCTGTTTAGGGCTTTTTTTTCCCCTTCTCCAAGTACATTTTTTTAGAGCTGCTTTTCTCATAGTAGCTTTCCTGTCTTTTTTTGAGCAACTTTACTGTGGGTTGGCCCAGAGAGCCCCTGCCAGCTTACTGAAACCTTCTAAAGATAATGATTTTCCCTGAAGTCGCAGCCCGAGAAGGAACGGTCGGATTCCAAAGGAGGCTTCTTGAGAAACTTGAAGTTGTGATAATTGGGATTTGGAAATGACATAGGCTTTTCGGTGTTAGAAGTGATACAATTCGCTGGTGTGGGCGTCCCAGGCATTTACAGTTGGAACCCTTTCACGTGGGAGCAAGCCGCCGGGCTCTCTGTGTGTGAACCCGAGGAGCGGAGTGTCAGCCTGGCCAGTGGCAGCTCCAGCTGGGAGAGTCATCGCGGCACACGGACCAAGTGGACCGGGGGGGGGGAGCTGTCCAGAGGGCTCCAGGTGTCCCTTTGCACCCTTTCCCCAGAGCTGAGACATTGCTAGTACTTGGGACCAGGAATGGGGTCCATTTGGGGGCCTCAGGGCCCGTCATGCTGCCTCTCTGCTCGGGAAGCAGTCTCGATCCCTGCCCGCCTGTCTCAGGTGTGGTGGAAGTGTGGGAGCCGCAGGCTGGGGCACGTTCTGTGACTGACAGAGGCAGAAGCACCAGTGCTCCCTCTCCGTCTCCTCTGCCCCTTACCCCATTGTTCTTTCCCAGACAACAGACCCTAAACCACCTGTTTTAAGCTCAGCTCCAGGTCACCACTGCACCCTAGTTCTTTTATGCTGCTGCCCCTGGGAAAGACCGTGTAGATAACAGGGAGCGGCAAAGTGTCAGGAGCTGATGGGCTGTTTGCAGATTCTGTGGCATCTGAAAGAATTCCAATCACATTCACATCTTTGGCATGTTAATAACCATGCTGTCTTTGTACCAGTTTTGTCTGAGGGTCAGTTGCAGTGGTAGACGCATGACCTTGTTGTGTTCTGGCCCATCATTATTGTCATCTTCACAGATGAGGTGGCTGAGGCCCTGAGGCTGTTAGGAGGTGGCAGGGCTGGGCTTCCAGACTCCATCCCTACACCGCGTTCTGTAGCCCGTCCAGGTACACGTTCCAGAAACTCGAGCAGCAGATTTTGCCAACAAACTCCCTGACTTTATCTAAAAGAACACGTGACCATAGAGCCTGAGAGAGGAGAGCAGCAGCTGTGGAGGAGGGAGTTTGCCCTGCCTCAGCCCTGGCAGCCCCGAACACCTGGAACTAGGGTGGTCTTGGGAGAGAAATGAACCTGCGGGAGTTGTAGATCCCCATCTTCCTCGGGGCCTTCTACCCACTGAGTGCTTGGCCTGCTGTACCTCTTGCCTGTATCCACGTGTGTCTCCTTCACAAGCCTAAGGACAGGGACACTCTGCCCAGAATGTGGTCCGAGACCTGCCATAGGGGGCAGACTGCCAGCAGCCTAGGGCAGGGTCCAGGAGTCCAGTCCCGGGAGGCAGATGTCGTGGGTTCCCACCCTGACTCCACCAGTGAGGTGCCGTGGACTGGCAGGCTGCATCTTCTCTCTGTGCCTCAGTTTCCCTGTGTATAAAACAGAAGTGTTGACAGTAGGACTCCCTCCCTAGGTCATTGGGAAGATGGTGTGAGAAGATCAACATAGAGTCAGCGTTTCCTACGCAGGTGGCATCAGAATGTTGGGCGTAGGAACAGGGTGTCCAGTGGGGTCTGCTGAGTGTGCAGAAGCCTCTCCCCCACCTGGGACTAGTGGCTATGACTAGATACCAGAGACAGAGGAGGCTGAGCCCTTGTCCCTGTGACAGCCCTGGAGGAGGGGCAGCCGCACAGCACATGGTGGCTGGAGGCAGGCCCTCTCCCTGCTCCTCCAGTGGTTTGCTGGCCCAGCTTATCCGAGACAGTCCCACCAGTGTGCTCTGTTTTCTGCCCCTAGGCCTGCCCTCCTGGGGGGAGAATTACAAGTGCCCCTTATTGCCCCATCTCCTGCTGTGTGTAGCCCACCCTGCTCTGCCCCACCACTCCTTGCATTTGCTCTTTGAGGAACATGTTAGTGACTTTCCCTGTTTCCACTAATTCCTTTTGTTTCTACTACAGTAATCCATCCTTACCACAGGGCATGCTTTCAGGTGGATGTCTGAAACCATCATAGCATTGGACCCTATAGATCGTGTGTTTGTTCCTGTAAATACACACCTTTTCACATAAAGGGAGCACTTTACAGCTTCTCTGGTCACATCCAAATTGCCTGCATCACTACTCTTGTGCTTTGTGGCCATTGTCAAGTAAAATAAAGTTGACCTGAGCACAAGCACTGTGATGCAGTGACAGTCGGTCTGGCCACCGAGACAGCCACTAAGTGGCTAACTAGGGTTTCCTGCAGGGAGCATCTAGAGCGTGGAGATGCCCAACGGAGGGATGATTTACATTACTCAGAAGGGTATACAATTTAAAACTTAAACATGGCTTATTTCTGGAATTTTGCATTTAGTATTTCATACTGCAGTTGACCGTGGGTAACAAACTGGAAAGTGAAACGATAGCTATAGATCTCCGTGCTCTACTTTTTTCTAGTTATTTTCCATTTTAGTGAAAGTGGTACCCATACCCGTAGAAAATGATCTTCTCCTTTTGGGGTGCCCATCACAAGACACAAGCCAGCCTCTCAGCAGCCACCCATCCGTTGGTGGAGGTGTGCTGTGCTGGTGCTCGAGGTGGGGGTGCGCTCAGTGGTCACTGCTGTGGAGGGCTTGGCCAGCTGGCATTGTCCCCATCACCTGCTCTCACTTGCAGCAGATTCGGAGAAAGGGGGGACTCAAGCTTGCCCTCCAGGCCACTCAGTCAGGTGGGACGGGGCTGGAAACCTGTCAGCAATGGTAGCTGTCTACAGACACAGCTGGCAGGAAGGAGTGTTGGGGGGAGCTCGGGGGGTGGCCCTGAAGTCCAGCCAGTCTCCGAGGAAGCAGAGGGGTTCCGGTGCCAGACTGGGCAGGCTAAGCTCCCTGTGTGCACAGGGGCCCGGAGATGGGGCCCGAGGAGTTCCAGGGACCAGGGAGTCTCAGGAGGAATGGAAGAAGGGAGTCAGTAGGGATGAAGCCAAAGAATTAGGTGGTGGGGATGGGATGAAGAGTGCTTGGAGGCTGCCTGTGGGCTGGGGCAATGCAGTGCTACCTGCCTACCCATGTACTTATCTCTGCTCATCTACCTGCCTACTCACCTATCGGTCATTTCTCCCACTTACCTACCTACCCAACTACCTGTCACCCTAACTACCACCTACCTACCTGCCTACCTGTCATTTCTGTCTACCTGTCATCTTCATTTAAATACACCTACCTACCTGTCTCTCTACCTATCATCTTCCCACTCACCCACCTGCTCATCTTCCATGCACAGATCTTTTGCTGGGGAGACAAGGTCTAATTTGGGTTTGAGGCAGTGGAACAGTTTGCTGGTAAGAGCAGACTTGGCAAAGGCTGGGGAGGGTTCAGGCCAGAGGTGATAAGAGCCCCATAGAGGCAATCTTGTCCCTGCTGATGGGGGTGGGGGTGGGCCAGATGTTCAAGTGTGGGCTCTGACCCGAGTCACTAGGTGGGCACTGGCCCCTGGGGGCACAGAGAGGGTCTGGTGTGCATCTGACCTTTGCCCGGAGCTGCCTGTCAGTGAATGAAGGATGTGAAAGTGGGGCATATCTCTGAGGCATGAGCAGGAAGCTCAGGGGACCCTGGAGTCAGGAAAGATGTTCCCATGCAGGCAGAATGGTATGTGTGGCAGGGAGTACTTTCTCATAACATGAGGCCTTCAGGGCACAGGGCTGCTTTCACCTGCTCTGTGTTCTTGCTGGCGTTCCTCTCACAGGCCAGGGGACCCGGCTATTGAGGATGGAGCAAAGTGAGGGCTTGTGAGAGACCCCAGGCCCTAGTGGGGGCCGAGCTGCACAACCCCAAGGGTGGGGGCCTCATCAGGCGCTTGGTACCCGTGCTGGCTTGGTGAACGTCCGCTGCTCCATGTTAACAGTTATTTTTGCCTCTCTTTCGTGTCCTTTCTTACAGCCCCCACCTTCTGGTCCTTTCACCTCCTCCTTTGGAGGGGCAGGATTCTCCGAGGACCCCTTTAAAAGTAAACAGGACACTCCCGCTCTGCCTCCGAAGAAACCTGCTCCTCCACGGCCTAAACCGCCCAGCGGTCAGTACGCTTTCTTCTCTCGCCACCACCCACCCACCCACCGTCATAGGACAGTGGGGCTGAGGGCCCAGAGTAGAGCTTTGCTGTGAGGTTTGCACACGGAACAAGAGGGTCTCCCCTCTGCCCACTTGCCTCAGTCTGCTCGAGGTGTGTGCTTGGAGCGCGCCTCCTACCGCACCCTGTGGGCCAGGTTCTGTTCGCGGCCCAGGATGGTCTCCCAAAGGCCCAGGGCTCAGGGCCCTCCTTGATGCCAGCAGACATGCCACACAGCCCCTGGCTGAGCATGTGGTCGGGGCTCTGTGGTCCCTCTGGCCTCTTCACCTCACTGAGCTTTTCCCAAGTTGGCTTAGGGTGGCCCAGGGGTACGGACGGCAGCTGAACCTGCCCCCTCGATCTAGTATCTCCAGACTGGTTAAGGAGTCAGGATGGGGCGTCAGGGGTTAGGGGGGTCTTCCTTGGCTGCGCCTGACAGAGGAGGCTGGATCTCCTCCACTCCCACCCCGGCATCTCAGCAGGTGGCTCCCAGCAAGGGGTTTCCTGTAGACCCCACCTTGCCTGGCTGTGACTGGTGCTGCCGTTTCACTCAGCCTTGGCCCTGGTTCCCTCTGATGATTCTGGAGTCTTTGAAGTCATATGTGAGGCCTCTGTGTGGTAGTCATAGGCCCACAGGCCAGGCACCGACTCGAAAGCCACGGAGGGACTCATTGGAGTTGCCTAGTCCCTTTACCCATCCCATCCCGAGGTCCTCAGCACCCTGGCCAGCACGCATCTTTCATTCCCGGGTCTTCAGGCAAAGTCTCACCCACACTGTCTGTAGACTGTGGCGCTGTTCCCCTGGTCCTGCCTCCTGCTCCTCCTCCTTCCCTCCTCAGCCTGCTCCTTCCCTTCAGTCTGCCCGGGGGCTCCGCTTTGTGTCATCATTGCAGCTTCCTGAGTCTGTAGTTACGAGTGGTCCCTGTTCCCAGGCTGCCTGTACTTCCTACGTGAGGTGCACTTGGCAGTAGAGACAAACAGAAGACAAGTTATTCTTAATAACTTACTGCCTTACTCCCCTGCCATCAGGGCCAAGGCTTTCTCTCAGGAGGACGGGCACCCTGTTCGCAGAGCCCAGTTTGCCCTGCTTGCGGATGAGGTGTAGAGAAAGTTTGACCATGGGCCTGGTGGATTTATAACTGATTTTCTGTGAGCTTTGAGCAGAAACAGGTGCGTAAAGAGGTCACTTCCATCAGCCACACATCAAAGGCATTTACCATAACACAGAAGAGAAAAGCAAAAACAGGAATTCCCTCCCATCTCTGAGAGGCTGCGTGTGCCTTAAGACAGAGGGAGCAGCTCCAGGGGACCCTCGATGACAACCTGATGGCTTAACCTCGAACCTCCTCACTCGCCTCAAAGATAGGAGCCAGTGCACGTACATGCATAAGTTCTCACATGCGTGTAGGCACACACGTGTACACGTGTGTATGTGTTCACATACTGCTTGCGCACAGGGGCGCATATTCACATGCATCTACCCTGGCGTGTGTACTGCACAGGTACACACCTGCAGAGCATTGCAGCAGTTACGGGACCTCAGGGAGGAGCTGCTGCCCTTACCTGCTGCCAAGTGCGAGCTTCATTCTCAGGGTTCCTTGGAGACGCTCACCCCACCCCCTCCCCTTCCCTGAATCAGTGCTGGCTCTGTATTGAACTTGCCCTCACTCTTCCCTCGGGTCTCCATCTGTAAGCCTACCCCTCCCCCATGTTGGCTTCTTCTTCCCGTGTGCCATGGACTGAGAGACCAGGGCGTGGTGAGCCCCCTGGAGTTGGTTTCAGAGCTCGGGCTTTGTAGAGAGCTGTCGGTGCCTTGGGACATCTGGGCCGGTATCCCCCGGTCTTAGGCTTCCTTTGTTCGTGGCTTTGGGCTGCCACACCCGCACTCTGGTTGGCCTGTAAGGTGCCCCAGATAGCCTGTTCACGTCAACAGACCTTTAGGGAGCTTTCACTCAATTGTTACCTCTCCAGACCCAACCAGGACCTGGAAGTAAGACAGGGCAGGCATTGTGACACCCTTTACTTACCGTGAGCGGAAAGGGAAGTGAGAGAGGCCACATGGGCCACCCAAAATCATGCATCGAGGTAGCAGCAAGGGCAGCCCTAGACCTGCTGACCAACCCCCCCCCACCCCCCCGCTGCCCCCACCGGGCCTCCCACCCCCATAGACAGCTGTGATGAGAATCACGCTGTGAGGTTCAAGGTGCTCTGGAAAACCGTCAGCTCACGTGCAGTGTTTACTCTGTGACCAGCCATGATGTGTCTGCGTAGAGGCCTAAATGCCCTGTCTGATTCCTTTACCTAGAAGCGATGGCTGAACAGAAAAGCTTCGCACTATATACGCTACTCGGTGGTAGGTACATTCCTGTGGTGGTTGTGTTTGAGTGCTTCCGCTGGCGTTTTGCTGTGATTGCATACTAACCTCTAACACTAGCTGCAGAACTCGACATCAGCCCAGCAGTCGACTTTCTTACAAGCTGCGTTTTGGGGCAAATGTCTGACAGTTTGGGGATGCAGAGCAAAGTGTCTGCCCCTTGCTGCTTTTCTGGTTAAGGGAGTTAAGTCCCAACTGCACACCACATGGAACAAGGCTGCTTAAACCGGGCGCAGCCTGGTGGTTACCTGGGTTTCGCAGGACAGGTTGGCAGATGAGTGGCGGGGGAAGTCCTGCTTGAAGTATTCATTAGGGAAACACTGAGCATCCCTCTTATTCTGTTGGTTGCTTAGGATGGGAGGCAGCCAAGAGTATGTCTGAGTGTTGGGGGGCTTTTGGGTTTTGTTTTTAAAGAAAAATAGAATTCAACAGGTTGAAAGTAAGAGAATGGAGTGTGCTTTTCTGCCCTTTTCACTGACTGGACCCTTCCTTGCTTGGTGAGGCCATGTGACCAACATGAGGGGTGGCCGCCTTCACCTGGGAACATGGTGTGGGTGTGATCACATTCAAGGGCCCTCCTGATGTGGGGCGGGGTAGGGGGGTGATCCCAGCATGGCTCTGTGGGGAGGAGGTGGAGTGGGCACCCTGATCCAGGGGTTCTGTGCCCCTGTGGACGCAGAGTGAACAGTCCAGACTGCCCAGTGATGATGGTTTTTCTTCCAAATCCAACACACCTTCATACCTGCACTCACAGAAGCCAAGGTAACAGGGCCTGCTCTTCCAAAACCTCACTGCCCTGCACAGGGCACAGGTCTGAGGTCGCCGCTTTCCCACCTGGGGCAGGCTCATCCAGGAAGCACAGAGGTCCCTACCACCTGCCGGGTCTCTGCATCTGGAGTTGGTGCCGTGTGTGAAGCCAGGACAGGCTAATCTGATGCTGTTCCCCTTGGCCGCTGAGCTGCCTGTGCCTCTAGGTCCCAGGGAGCAGGCTGGATCAGGCAGGTTTTTCTGGACAGGTGTTAGCGGGAAGCCCTGGGTTCGTGTTCTGGCCCTGCTGCTCATCTCCCTCAGGGGCTTGCGGCAGGAGTCTTAGCCTTGCTGAGCTTCAGTTTTCCTGCCTGAGCACAGGACCAACTGTGGCCGAGCAAGTGCCCGTGTGGGTAGAGTACTGGCACAGTGATCACCCACATCACCCACAGTGTGACGTGTGTGACACGCATCACCCTGGGCGCAGGACCAGGACTGGGATCCCCCTTCTGTAGGCTTCTTTAACCGGGAGAGACCAGGGGGTGGGCTGTATGTGCACAGGGTTTATTAGGGATCCTTTCTCCTCACCAGGCTGCAGGTTAGCAAGACCTTTTTGCTGTTGAATAAAGTCAGAGTGTGGTTAGCTGAACTACAAAGAGGGCTCCAGGGGCCCCTCTAGCAAAGCTAAGCGTTGCCGCTCGTACAGGACCAAATGCATGTTTGGGCCTGAGTCATGCATGGTGTTTTGCATGCACTAGAGGCTGCAGTGTTCACGTTCTGGGGTAATTGTTTTTTATTTGTTCTTTTTAGCCTGATTGAAGTTTGTCTTGTGATAAAAACACATATGTAGGTGTCAGCCTGTGTAGTCATGGCAGGGGGACCCTGGGAGCCTTGCCGAAGTTCTCCGGAGATCTGGTGTCGTATTGTCAACCTGAAATCCTCAGTTCTCTTCTGACCCCAGCCAGAAAGTACACCCTTGGGGACCGTCATGTCAACCTTTGGGGCTCTCACAGGGCTTTGGCACCAAATTCTCTGTACCTGAAGGTCTTTTCTAGAAAGGTCTGTCAAGCTATTGAGTAACCAGCAGGTGTCTGTTTGGGGTTGAGAGAATTGGTTTCTTCCACGCAGATGCAAATCAGACAGCTCCGAAACCTGTCAGTTGGAGTCTGTGCACACACCTCCCCAGGTAAACAGTGTGTATTTTCTGCAACGGGCAGAGATCAAGATCAGTCAGAACTCACTGCTGAAGAGTTTCTAGGTAAAAGTTGTTGATTTGCAAAGGGAGAAACAGATTTTTTTTTAAGTGCAGGAAATGGCTGTGTGGGTGTCAGTGATTGGGCCTCCTGCCGCACAGCGACAGATAGTGGGACCCTGTGCCCGGCCCCACCCTTGCCACTTCCTGCAAGTGCAGCCCTGCTTTGCGGTTCCTGCAGCACCCGGTGACACCAGCTAGCACGCCTTCACCACTAACCAGCCAGTCACCTTTAACCTCTCCACAATTTAATTGTCCTTTTATTACTGCTAATGGCCTTTTCACCCTCAGAATAAAACCATGCACACACTTAACGAGGTCCTTTTGCCCCTTTCCCACTTCCCATAATCCTTGTGATGAACGTAGGCAAACAAGATACTATTTAAGCTGTGTCCTGTGTGATTCAGATAATTCTCAAAAAAAAAGAAAGAAAGAAATCATTTTTTCCTGAGATATGAGTCCACACAGGGTGAGTGGCTGGGAGGGGTTTTTTGGGTAGTTTTCTGGTTGCCACCCACCCTTGGGCCAGCCCGCCTGCTCAGTGGTCACCTTACCAATCCTGGGGGAGCTGCCACGGCAGGACGTGGTCACGCAGGAAATCCGAGTCGCCAGCTGGGTGCGTGCTCGGCTCTCTCCCTGTGTTCTGAGAGGCCAGGCCGAGGCGAAACCAGGGTGGTCATCCTTCACCCACATGGGTCCTGACCTCATGTTTATCACACAAGATCCACTTTTAAAATGGCTTCTCCAGTTGAGCCGTGCGGTTAGCACCTCAGCCTTGAACTTAACTACTTTAATTCCGTTCCCACGATGATTTCAAAGAGATAATCAGTGGGTACTTGTGAAGTTCTAGAATGGGACAAGTGGTTCACTGCCAGCTCGAGGAGCCTGGAGGATTTCGGCACTGTTGGCCAGCCTTTGGAGCCGCCTTTCCCACCCACTGGCGGGGTCTGTGTCAGGCTGGGCGTGACCCCTGAGAATGAGGGCTCAAGAGCTGGCGGGACCCTGCCTACAGCAGAGGGAGACCCTGTCATTTTACTCTCAGCCTCTTAACAAGTAAAGTGCCTGGAGATGGGCTGTTCTTTGGGTGAATTTCTGTTCTGCAAAGTCGGCTGAGTTTGAAAATAGAAGCATTTGCCTATCTTAGCACACACCCACCCTCCTGCACCCAGAAGGGTGGATTGAGTGGGAGTCAAGTGACATAGTAGTCACCTGTTGTTCAGTGTGGTGCAAATGCCCAGGCTTGGGGTCCTGGAGCACGGAAGTCAGGGCACAGCTGGCTCAGCCCGCCACGATCGTGGGGGGGTGGTCTTAGGGTGGGGGACAGAGCTTGAACTCTCATCCAGTATCTGAGCCTGGGGATGAAGAGACAGGAGCCGCTGCCCTGCCCTGGGCCTCTCCCCAAACACTGTGGTGCCTTGTGTACCTGCCGCCGTCCCTCCCTCAGCCCCTTGGTTCCTGCTACAGCAAGGTGAGGGGCCAGGAAGCTGCTCCCTGTGCTGCTCATGCTTTTGTCAATGCAGTGTGGTTGCTCATTTCTTCTTGTTTGTCTTACATTGGAAGCACTGAGTAAACCCCTGCTCCTTCCACCATTGTCAGCTGAAAAACAGCACGTGTGTGATTGATTGGGAGGGAGATTGTCATAAAGAGAGTGAGAGTTGGGGGTCTCCCATTCTGCTACAGGCTCTCCTGACTCCTGAGCTTCCCCCACAGCAGGAGGAAGTTCCTGACGGGCTCTTTACTTTGCCCTGTGATGCGCACATGCCTTCTAACTGCTTCCAGACCCGCCGCGTGGCACCCTGGTGATTTTCTTAAATGTGGGCACGGCACCTCTCTGCCCAAGCAGCAGCGGCCTTCTGGCAGCAGCAGCGTGCCTCTGTAGGGAGGAGCAAAGGCAAGGGCCCTGGTGGTGCAGACCCAGGGCCCCGCCACCTGGTGCAGCTAGTGTCTCCCCATGTCCCCAAGGCACCTGAGGCCCCAGAGGGTGCAGGCAGGCTGGTAGAGTGTGTCGAAGGTGCATATCAAAGAACAAATATGCTATTTCAAAAAGCAGAACTGTGACACCTGCAGTTTGTCTTTTTGTTGTGAGGACTGAGTTGGGGTTTGTCAATTCATTTGTGAGTCACACAGCCCCCTCCCTGTTGTTGCTACAGAACTAATGTAGCCCGTGCTGGGTTTCTCACAAATAAATGTCATGATAGCCTTTCCTGGAAACCTCGAAAATCGTATTTCTCACTCCAAAGGGTATTTGTCTTTGGAGGACCAGGACCGAGTGGCTAGTTTGCCCCATTTTTCCCTTTTCCCTCTGATGCTGGTGACCCCACACCCACCATGCTTCTCACCCAGTGAGATTTCCATGACCTCTGAGCACCCCAGATGCCTCCCAGAGGATGGGAAACACCAGTTGTGGGGGGCCTGGTGGATAATAGTAAATATTTGTTCAGCTTTTCTCAACAATTCAGAACCAAACCTCATCCTGTTCCCTTCAATGCATTAAGCAGATTTTCTTAAAATTCGGTAAATATTTTTAGTGGAAAATCTCAATGCTCTGATGGTGGGACCTCAGATTTTATCTGCAGGGCTGTGCTACTTGGCACGGCTTTGATCTGCCGCTCGCCTTCTCCTCGAATGTGCAGCAGTGAGCGCAGGGCTGTTTCTGCAGGACTCCCCACCTGCAGGCCAGTGGGACGGTCCTGTGTGTCCTCGCCCTCCACGGCCCCCCGTCGTGGGAGCCTGGGGGAACATGCCTGCGTGTGGGTGAAAAGCAGTCTTTGCCAGTGAAAAGTTCTCTAAATGGTCATGAATTCGAAGGATGCTCTAGACGGCCCGCTCCTCTCTTTCTCTGCCCACCCCTAGTCCACCTGTTTTGCTGGGGTAGTGGGGGTGGGCAGGGAGGGGCCGAGGGGATGAGGAGCGCCCCCGCCCCCAGCCACAGCTCCCTGTGTAGGGTGACTCTAAGAAGCCTGGTGGCTGTGTGGGCGTCCCTTGTTGTATAGGATGCGTGACAGTTCTGTGAGGATCCCCTGTAGGATGGGTGACAGTCGTGTGGGACTCCCGGCTTGTGTAGCACGTGTGGCGGTTGTGTGGTGTCCCGTGTTGTGTAGGGTGAGTGATGGCGGAGTGGACACCCCAGGCAGGGGCACATGACAGCGGCGAGAACGTGCTTTGTTGTGTGCGTGATAGCTGAGGTGGGGCAGCTGTCCTGACCACAGACCTTTGTTTTTTATTTTTTTATTTCGTTTTGTTGTTTCTGTATTTCTCTCTCATCTGCAGAACTGCATATTTCAACTCCCGTCCTGAATTTTATAAATAGAACCAAGCAAGTGTCTGGTTGGAATGAATATACTCATTCACTCTCACATGTATTTGTGATATTTTTATTAGTCAGATTTGTTGAGACCCTAAATCATCCAAAACCTCTCACTCTCCTCCTCAGTTAAAAATTTCGAAAAAGAGAGTATGCCTTCTTTCAGAGTTCTCAGTGCTCACATTTTTTTGAAGCTTGGTTGGGGGCGTGTGTATTTGTGTTCCGTTGTTTTTCCATGCACCGGCTCTCAGGGACCCTTCCTGGCCAGGGTTTCCTGAAAAGCGTGTTGGGAAAAGCAGAACCACGAGTTTCGCTGCCAACAGCTCATTCTGAAGTCACTGTGCTGGTCCTGGCCACTTGGCCGATGCCGGCTCCAGGGGCTCTCTGGCCTCGAGAAGTTAAGGAATAGAAGAATTAAAGACATTTCTATCAGGGTGGAGCCGGCCACCAAGTTTTTTTTAACAGCACACACGCTGTGGTAAACCATCGGGCTCGTATTGTTTTTGCTGAAGGCAGTCCTATGTGCGGTTTCGGTGCACCGCTTGGGTAACTGTTGAAACTGCTGCGGTTTGAAATAAGCCCTATTTTGCCTTCTCTTCAATCTTGCATCCCTCTCCTCTTGTTCATGAAAACTACAGTGAGTGTTGGAGAACCCCAGTGGGTGCCAGGTCAGCAGCTTGCAGCCCCCAGGGGGGTCTCTCTTCCGTTTGACTTCGGGCACCGCCTTCTGCTACCCTGAGGGATCGGTGGTTCCCTGGGCAGAAATCTAGGAACATGACACCAAACCATGCATGCTGGGCATCGTCCTGGGTAGCTTTTATACCAATTTTCAAAAGACTTTTGTTCTCTGAAACATGCCTCAGTCGTGACCCTTCCTTCCTCGTGATACCTGGAACCGTAAAAAGGCATAAAAACTATGTAGTGGGTTTGCTCAGGGACATGGAAGCAACTTAAAGTTACTCTGTCACGTTTGAGATAAGCTACACATCAGAAAATCGGAAAAACGATTAAGGAGCTAGCAGAAGTGGTTATGTAAAAGCAGGAACTAGACCCAGAATTGTTTTAAAAGTGCAGCGGCTAAAAATAGTGGGGATGCAGAGAGGGAAGTTTGGGCTCTGGGCTGCCCTGCCGTGCGTCCTCCGCAGAAAGCCTCTGGTCGCAAGCAGAGTGTCGACCAAACTGCAAACACCCGCGATTTTGCAGGCGTCCTGTACAATAATAATTCATCCTCATGCTGAAGCACAAAAACAGACAACCGAAAAAAAACCGTTGTTTTTTTTTCCCCCTCTGAAAACAAGAGCAGTTGATGTGCCCTGGTTTCATGTTAACACAGTCATGATTTCTAAATAACAACGGTTTCAGCAACAGCAAAACCAGGCATGGGCGATTCTCGATGTGAATGATGCTTTTCATCTCCCCATTATCTCTTTGCTTGTCAGAAACCTCAGCTTCAAATCCCAGGAGGCTGGATCCTTTAACACCACCCCACCCCCGCACCCCACTGCCAAAGCAACTTAAAACAAAAAACAAAAAACAAAAAACAAAACAAACCAGGGAGAAAGTCCTTAATTGCAAAGAAGGAAAACACAGAAGTGGATGATGGACTTGGCCACTCAGACCCCTGGTTGGGTCGGCTGACCTCTTCAGTCCACGCAAGACATTTGTGATCAGCTGCCCCTAGGACTTACTGCTGGGACCAGGGGCTGTGCCCTGCCCTGGGGCTCTCCAGCAATCTCCTACCTTTTCCTCTGTTAGAATTCTGTTTGGTCCACAATCATTTTAGCTTTGGGTAAAAAATTAGCCTGAGAGTGCAGCAGTGACTGTTGCTGTTTTTTGCAAAGGAGGAAAGCTAGATCCCCTTTATATCCTCCTCGATCCTCAGAGCTGTTGCCCCAAAGGGCCTTGAGTCCCTTGGAGGGTCCCGTGGAGCCCGTGTGGCGGAGTCTGGCCCATGTATACCCCAGAGGCTGGCTGGCCAGCCCCAGGGATGGAGCAGGATTTACTGGGACCTGCAGTTTGCTGAGCTCCACCACCCACATGGAACTGACCCTTCGGGACCCTTGGGTGTGCTAGAGGCTGGACCAGGACAGAAGTCAGTGTCATGGAAGGTGGCCAGAGCAGTGGGGGAGTGTGCAGGGAAGGACTGAGCCATGGAGAGGGTGTTGGGGAAGGGAGAGGTGTGAGAGAGACTAGCCAAGCTGGGCAGCACAGGGTAGTCAGGACAGTGGAAGTGGCTATGGAAGGGAGATCAGGGGTGGCCAGGCCACGAGATCAGCATTTGTCCCCTCTGGCACCCCTGCCTGTGGGCTTGGGGGTTCTCACTCACACTGGCACAGTGTACAGGTGAGCGCTGGTCTCCTTGGGCCCAGGAGTGGCTGCAGGTGCTCCAGGCCACGTATGCACGCACACACACAACCTCCCGGTATGCTTTGCATGAGAACACTTTTGTTTAGCCGTCATCAAACCTTGGATGGTGCCACCACTTGGGGTTTGGCACTCTCCCCAAGGCAGTTTTTCGGGGCTGCAGGACCTCTGAGCCAGCCACTCCACAAGAGGACCTGCTGTGTGTCCTCTCCTAGGGGTGACACTTGCCATCCTCACTCGTGGCGCTGTTCTGCAGTGGGGAAGGGGTGCAGAGGGTGGGAGGAGCCTAGACAGGGGCAGGGACAGGGAACTCTGCAGATCCTGGGTGGGGGTCCTGGGGAGTGGCCTGAGGGGAGGATGCCTACGTGTACCTGAGCACCTGTGGCAGAGCAGAGCTGTGGTTGGGGTCCTTAGTTTCCTTTGGGAGGTAGCAGGGTGCCCAGCAGGTCTGACTTCTGGGTGGCGGAGCTGCACTGGCCTGGCTACAACCCAGGGGCCTGGAGCATCCCTCAGTCTCTCAGAACAGCCTGATCACATGAGGCTTGCTTACTGCCTGCCAGGCACCAGAGCTAACCATCTTCTCCATGCCTGGGAGGGATACACAGTTTTTTTTTTTGTAAAGGGCCAGATAATCAATATTTTCAGCCTTGCAGGCCTTACATTCTCCATCCCAAGTGCCCAGCTCTGTTGTAGATGAAAGAAGCACAGGGGACCGCAAGCACATTGGCACAGCACATTGGCGTTGGCGGGTTCAGAGGGAAGGAGGTGCTGCTCGGGCCCTGGAGAGCTGTCGGGGTGAGATTGGGCAGAGTCCAGTGTGAGCTGTAGGGGCCTTTGTCATGGTGCAGGGTGGGGGTGCACGTGCCCCGCTGTTGAATGGAGCTTCGCTCATTGTGCTCCCACTATTTGCAATAACCTGGCCCACAGATCCGGCAGATCCCGGAGTCTCCCGTTGCCAAACAGGCCTGGAGAGGTGTCTAATTCCTCATTGAACTTTCTGACAGGGTGGCAGGGCTTATTGGCAGAAGCCACCTGTCCTTAAGCCACACACCCCCAGCCACTGTCTCACAACCCCATTTCCCTCTAGTGCTAAACACCTCGCTTGGCCCTGTTGGGTTCACCCTTGCTGGGACCCAGGTATCCTTGAACCATTCTTTTGGCAAGAGCCCGGAAAGGTCCAAACCCTGTCCTTTGGTGTCACCAGTACCAAAGGGACAG
Source organism: Trachops cirrhosus (assembly GCA_028533065.1). NCBI lineage: Eukaryota > Metazoa > Chordata > Mammalia > Chiroptera > Phyllostomidae > Trachops > Trachops cirrhosus. Next base: position 43,475,528 of record CM052545.1, on the reverse strand, counting down.
GAGCAGGAGCTGAAAAAGAACTTACACCCCAGGGCAGCACAGCTGGGGGGCAGGGGCGGTGTCTGTCTGGTAAGGGTGAGCTGCCTACAGACCCTCACAGTTATACAGAAGTGTGGAGTGAGTCCCCCTTTCATTGTAAACACCCCCCCCACCTTTTTGTTGGAAGCCTGCCATGTATTTTTGTGCTCAGCCATGATTGTTTTTGTTTTTACTCAGCCTGATAGTAAATGTTGCCACACTGAAATGAATCACTTTGGAACATTCCCGTGTGCAGACTTTTCAAGGACGACTATACATTTTAACTGCTGTGGGTGGGGAGGGAGAGGAGGGGGTCATCTGAAGTGGTTTTCTGGTATCACCCACAAACTGTTAACCCTGGATAAAGCAAGAGACCAGCCATTCCCCCACCCCTTGGGCCCGTCCCACAAGTGGCATTCCAGATCTTTCCAAAAAGGGGAAAAGATGTCCCAGTGGGCGCTTACCCCACAGCCTCCTCAGTCAGGACTCTGTTCTGTCTGTGGTCAGTAACTTGCATTTCTTTTTTTTTTTTTTCTCCTTTTTTTTTCTTTCTCCTAAACTTTCCAGGTAAAAGTACACCTGTAAGCCAGCTCGGTTCTGCAGACTTTCCCGACTCCCCCGATCCATTCCAGCCACTCGGGGCTGACAACAGCGACCCGTTCCAAAACAAAAGGGGGTTTGGGGACCCATTTAGTGGAAAAGATCCATTTGCTCCCTCCTCTTCAGCTAAGCCTTCTAAAGCCTCTTCCCTGGGCTTTGCAGACTTCACCTCTGTAAGTTGAGTTCTCCACCTCCATGCCACCTCCTCCCCCTCCGCTTGCAATTTCTTTGGGGCTGTTTTTTTGGCTTATGTCTCCTGGCACCTCATGCCATTGCTCATGTTATTTATTCTGTACTGCTGCTTTCTGTAAGAAAAAAGTGTTTCTCAAATAAAAAGGCACTGTGGTTTGGATACTCGGTGACGAGGGCACATGTCCTTCTGGTATGGTGGCCAGATCTGGTGGCTGCACCTGTCCCTGTCTTTCCCTTTCCTGGTCAGTTCTGGATTGTTTATCTCACCCAGAGGTGCTTGTGTTCATTGATTTTTCGGAAGCCGAGATGTCAGACCCTTCCAAATTATGAAAACAAAATTGCTAAAGTTACTACACAAGGGTCTTGCTGTCCCCAAAATGTCTCTGTACAAGAGTTCTAACTGTCCCACCTTAGTGCATTTGGTGCAGCAAGTACAAAATGAAGGACCCAGGTGGGGTGCAGAAAGAAGAGCAGTTTGGTTTTTTAAAAACTTTTCTTTTAGTTACCAGCTCTGACAAAAAGAGAAACACAACCACTCTGAAACTCTGCCCTTTTGCAAAACAAACAAACACCTAAATCCTCAAAAAACCTTTTAGCAAATTCAGGTGCCTTTTCAGAAGCTCATCCTGGTATTTTGTAAGTCTGGCTCTGTTTCTTGGTGTGAAAAAAATCCCAGATTCTGAAACGCTGTCACTTTGGGGTATTTTCAGCACCCTCATCAGTGCCCAGCATCTTGTTCTCAGAGAGTTTCAGAGTTTGTCTTCCCAGAATCGGTTTCACTGTCTGTTGTGCACCCATGTTTAAAAAAAAAAAAGTTTTCTTCGTTCACATTTGCCAAGTACCTTGTTTCCTGGTTAGGTGTGACATGCATTATTTATAGATGCTTTGACTCCTAGAATATCCTTCTTAAAACAAGCTCTGCTGTCCATATCCGTGCCCCGTGAACACTTGATTCATTTCAGACCCACCTCGCACCCAGCTACCCTGTGGCTTATTGAAGCCGCCCAAGACCCTGTTCTGTCCCTGGCTCTTGGTGACCTATGAATATTTTACAGCTGCAGTTAGCTAGGTTTTGTTGACAGGCTGTGCACGCTGTGGGTGTGTACAAATGGAGACATTGTTAATGAAAGCCAGGAACAGAACCCGCTTTATCTATAGTTTCTTGAATAGCACCACGTTTGTTTTTTCAGTGGAAAAAAATATTAAATGCTGATGAAAAAAAGCCATTCACGCATGACTCAGGTACTTTGTTTGGGGCAGGGCAGAGAGGTGAGTGGATTTGAACGGCAATTTGAAGAAATGACTGTTCTTTTTCTGAAATGCATAGATCTATTTCCTGTAGCCCCTCTGTTCCCCTCCTGGCGGCTGGTTTTTGGAAAACATTTGAAAAACACACACACCCAATGTTTCAAGCTGTCATTTGGCTCAACACTCCTGATTGCTCTAGAATAGTTGGTAACTTTGATTTTAAAACTCTCCGGGTATTTAATCGCCCTCATTTCCAGGCAGGGATTCTGGTTCTACTTAGTTGAGTTTGCAGCCCTGTTTTCTGTTTAAAATCACCTTTCCCGCTTCAGGTGTCCCAGTTTTTCCAGAGGAAATTGGAAATCAGTGAGATTCGGCCCCTTCTGATGGGATGGGATGGAGGAGAGGCAGGATACCTAACTGGTTTGGTTTGTCCCCCCTCTGTCATACCATAGTCCAAAAAACATGGTCAACACTTGCTTTTTCATGGCATCTGGGGGTTCAGCCCATCAGCCAGTGGTTTCAGGGTTCACTGGACTTTGATTTGTGCTAACTCAAGAAAGGCCAAAGTCGGTTTCTCTGGTTTGTATATTTTAGCTCCCCCAGTAATACCGAGGGGTCTCTAACCGCCCAGCAGACTGGCAGCGTGACTTTCAGGTCGGGTGTTCTGAGTGCCGCCAAGACATGGTTGGTTACCTGCGCAAAGGCAGCTTGGTGTGTGTTGGAGTTCAGACGCCAGTGTCACACACACACACAGTCCTCCTTTGGTGCCCTGGCTATGCCGCCCTGGAACCCTCTTAATTTACGAGCCCCAAGTTTCCTTCAATGGGTTACTTGTGCTCGTTCATGGGAAACCTCTCTGGGATTTCTTTAAAAACCAGCCTTTCTGTCTCAGGCAAATGTGTTTATTAGCAAGTAGTATTATAGGTTAGCAAGACGGCCCTTTTTTCTGGAAGTCTGCATTGAGAGCAGAGCAAATGTCAGATGGGATAAGCTTTGTGTTGTGGAGTGAGGTGGATGCAATTTCAACGTCAGAATAAGTGAGTTGATGGGAGGAAGCCAGAAGTGTCCCCTCAGGTGATGTGGTAGCAGTGCCATTAGATGTCTCAGGGTGCAGGTGCTGTCCCCAGCGAGGAAGGGCATCCAGGCTTCATGTGAGGAGTCCTCTGAGTCACTGATCAATAAACACCCTGAGCGGACACCCTCGGGCAGGAGTCTTGGCAGGGCAGCACCCTCATGCCCCACCTCGTCTCAGCCCCATGACAGTACAAGAGCAGTGAAGAGATCAGAGCTGCCCACGGGCATCCCGGAGTCTGGCCCTTCGTGTGACAGACCCCTCCAGGTCAGAGGACTAGCAAATAGCCTCGTCCAGGTGTCTCCGGCAGGGTCCGGAAAGGATTGTCAGCTGGTTTGAGACAGAGACCCCCTTCTTCCAGCTTTCTGTCGGATGTCACAGCCCCCGGCGCTTCTCCAGTGTGTGTAGACCACACGCTTCTGCAGGTCTCCACATGGCGGCCTACACTGGCCTCACACCTGTTCACTCAGAAGGCTTCTGGAATGTTCCTATCAGCATGTTTCATTTGAAAAGGTAGACCCTTGAGCAGGTGGCTGTTCCGAGACTTGGGCTGAGCGGGGACCATGGTGTACCCTCAGCCTATCACTTGACTCCTCTGGGCCTTGGTTCCAGGCTTTGACCCATCTAACCCGTGTCATTGCTCTTCAGGCCCCACCCACCCCTGCTTTGGGCGGGCAGAGGCCAGGACCCCTGTCATCAGACTTGTGCCCTCTCTCAGCTGCCAGCAGCACCCTGGAGTCATTTCCACCAGCGCTTGTTGTTTTTTCCTTGTTTTTCTCCTGTGGAGGTGTTGGAAAATTCCCCACAGAGTGCAGGAGGTGATGGCGCTTATCTGCGACCAGTGGTGGGAACATGAGGGGTGGGGACCAGTTTTCATGGAGACCCATTAAACCTCTGAGCATTTTTCTCGGTAGTTTCTCTAAGAAACAAAGACAGCCTTTCCTCCCAGAACAGTGCTTCACGCTGACTCCTGAGGCCAGATGGGGAGAGGCCTCCTGGGCTGCCCCACCTCTGCCTCCAGGCCACCTCTGCTCCAGACTAGGCTCCCTCCACCCAACCCACCCCGATTCCCTGCCTGGCTCCCCCAGCACCTGGTGCTGTCTCACTCCCACACCAGCCATAGAACCGTGAAACGTTCGGAACTGCCAACTTGGTCACCCCACTCCCTGGCTCAGGGAGCTTCCAAGGGGAACTCTCAGCTCCTTTCTGGGGCCTACAAGCGCATTTCAGTCCAGCCCCTCCCACCCCACCCTCAGTTCTGGCAGCACCAAGGTTGGGCACTTGGTCCCTCCATACCCAGAGCTGCAGATAGACCCCGGAGGCCTGGGTACCATCCTGTACCCCAGATCTTCCTGCAATGACAGCTGACAGCTCCACCTCGAACCAGGGAGAGTCCAGGATGCTGAGGACTCGGGCTCTGCCTTCACAGGCCTTGGTGTTCCCGTCTGTCTCGGGACCCCACCTCCTGGGCTGTCACTGGGACTCACTGTGCAGACTCCTTGTGAGAAGAAGTAGCTGTGAATTCCCGTCACACTTCCTTGTCCCAGTGCCCAGGTGGGACCTGTAAGCGCCTCCACAGAAGCCTGTGTTGGACTGGGATTGTCTCTGCACCACGCACACCCGTCAGAGGGCCAGCCTGCCTCTTTGCCTCTGGTGTCATCCAGTGCTTGGTGTCGAGACCAGAGGTGCTGGCTAAGGGAGGCCAGGGCCCTGAACAAGACTCATCTTTGCTCGCGTGTCTGGGTCCACAGGGCCTGAGTTGTCCCACTAGGAGGCACTGCGGAGTGACTGAGGACCTCCTGGGGAGCCACGCCAGAAGGAGAGCATGTGAGATCTGGCTCTTCTTTCTTTAAAGCAAAGGGACCTCAAGCGAAGGTGGTTTGAAATCACCTATCTGAGGATCAAAACCATTTTTTGTTTGAAAAAATAATTTTTTTAAAAATTGAACCTTTTGGAGAAGGACCCCGACATTGAACACCGCATGGAGTGAATGGCAGCATAAATGCCAGGGCGAGTCCAGAGTGAGCTGCTGAAGCAAGGCTGGGCAGGCGGAGAAGCTGCATTTTAAGACTTGTCTCCACAGTTTTGGCCTCCAGACCCCTTTTCACATTTGGGTTGAAGATCTATTCAAGCCTGGCCCTGCAGTCCCAGCGCCTGTCACCCACCAGTGTCAGCAGCCTACCATCAAGGCCCAGGCCTTAGGGGAGCACCATCCTAGCTCCTCAGAGTTCGGCTGACCTCTGCCCCCCAGCTGCTTTCAGACACCCCGCCAATCCTGATAGAGGGCCAAGCTGGTGCTTCTGCCACGCTCATGCTGCCGCGTAGACTCAGTCCTGGGGGGTCACTGGAGTTCTCTCAGTGTCCCTCGCTGTTGTGTCACATCATCTTTCAGTTCCCTGCAGGGGACAGGTGGCTAGTTTCTCTGAGGTCCAAGGTGGTGGGTAAGGTCGGACTCAGCCCTACTTTTCCATGCATGTGACCCCTCTCAGACTGGGTGTCAGGGCTGGGGCGTGCATGTGCCCACCCCACCCCCAACCCAGATACAGGCTTCTGGCTTTTTCTGGTTTTTCACCCCAGCCGCCATGCATCCCAGCATTACGTGCAGTTCCCTGCAGCCTCCCTGCCTTTGACAGGACTTGTCTGGGTCCCTGCCCCTGCTCCTGCGCACCTCCCCCTCAGTGGGTGGCTGCAGCTCCCAGGCTGTGTAACCCAACCTTCCTTTTTCCTTTGCAGTTTGGCAATGAGGAGCAGCAGCTGGCGTGGGCCAAGCGGGAAAGTGAGAAGGCGGAACAGGAGAGGCTGGCGCGGCTGCGGCGGCAGGAGCAGGAGGACCTGGAGTTGGCCATTGCTCTCAGCAAGGCTGACATGCCCACTGCCTAGGCGAGGGCCACCGAGCACGTGCACAGGGGCAGGACCGCCGAGGGGGTGGGTTTTCAAAAGGAGAAAACTCCGAAGTCTGTATATACACACATATACACTCAGTGGTCCCCGTTTCACGTTGTGACATGCCACCGCCACTCTGAGGTCAAGGACTTTCTGGTCAGAGGGCCTCAGGCTCTGGGTGGTGCACCCCAGGTGAGGAAATGTGACTCACCTTGCAGAGAGGCCTGGAAAGGCACAGGCCGCTGCCACCTCCACCACCTCTCCACTGTGACATCCCTGTCTGGTGACAGTGCCCCCACCTGGAAAGAGCAGAGGGGGCGTGTGGCGTCTCCCAGCCTTCGGTCCTCTGCTCATAGCTGCTTCGGTCCCAGTGCCAGGGCGCACCCACCCTGCCGTCTCCCTGACCCAAGGCAGACACCTGCGATGTATGCATTCATTGTATAAAAATTAAGTTTGAATGATTAATATAAAATATTTTAATACAAAACAGAAGAGTCTCGTTTTCCTTTTTATTTAAGTGTTGTTTTCCTTGCAGTAATGTTCTCACGTGATATCACAGAGGCAGGCCAGCCCCACAGTGACTTGGAAAACCAGGCCGGGTGTGTCTGTTTAAGTCGTGTTTGAGTAGATTCTGGGACCACAGAGAAAGCCAATTTGGGACGTTCTCATGGGTGCCCTGTCCCCCTGGGATGCAGCCCTTGGTCACCCTGCTGCTATTGGAAGAGGTTCCCCCACTTCACTGAGGCCTGATCGACATGCGGGGGCGAGGCCGTGGGGCAGTCTTCACGCCCTGCGCTCAGGAATCTGGAGACTGGGAGAGCTTCCCACTAGGACACAGCAGCATTTCCCTAGAACATTCCAGAAGCTTGGACAGATCTGTTGGGATGACCTGAGGACATGCTGTGGACATTGCGGATTTGTCCCTGCTCTGCTTTTCCCTGTCCCCAGGCAGACAAAGCCGGCTTCTCTCAGGTAAAGACGATAAAGATTTGAATCTCAATGACCTGAGCACAGCCTTGGAACAACCTTTATCCAGAGACCCCGAGACTGTGCAAAAAGAGGGCAACATGCCAACCTAGGACTAAACAGGCCCAGAATGTTCCAGAATCAGCCTTGACTGGAAATGGGGACACACACAGACGCAGCCCCGTCTGGCCCAGATAGACTCCAGAAGCCCCTTTGTGACGTGCCTTCTCAGTGTGCTGTGTCGGGGCCCAGTCCCTGCCTCGTCCCCTTCCTTCCCCAGCTGGGGCAGGGCTGGTGACCCTGAGCCCCTGCACACCGGCTCTCGGCTGCCTGATTCCAAGGGCTCGATCCCAGCAGGAAATCATTCCGAGAGGTACCATTGGCGCCCCCATGCCCGCGCATTCTGCACCTGGGGGTTCGATCAATTGTGGATAGAAAATACTGGGGGACAGTGACGCTGTCGCTGTGTGTGTACTGCGTAGCTTGGCCCTCACATTCGTGCTGAACATGTGCAAACTTTTCTTGTCATGCTGTAAACAATAGTATGACAACTGTTTACATAGCGTTTACATCGTGTAGGGTGTTATAAACAGCCTAGGGCTGACGTAAAGCATGTGGGAGGGTGTGCGTAGGCTGCCTGCATCGTATACGTGAGGAACTCCAGCATCCAGGGGTTTGGGTTTCTGTGGAGGGCCTGGAACCAGTCCCCCGTGGGTAACAAGGGATGACTATTTATTTGCTCCTTTTTGCACTTTAATTTTTACTGTTCAGACCCAGTCTGAGATGTGCAGAAAAATCACAGAGGTACTACAGAGAGTTCCCATAAGGCCCTTAACAGTTTCTCCTGTTATTCACGTACTGCGCGTGTGCGCTGCATTTGTTACAATTAGGGAACCAGGACTGAGACGTCATTATTGACCAAAGTGCACACGGTACTCAGACTCCTCAGTTTTTTCCAAATGTCCTTTTCCTGTCCCCAGTCCCACATTACACCCTGTCTCCTTAGGCACTTCGGGCTGAGACAGTTTGCTTGGCCCTGATGGCCGTGACTGTACTGAGGAGCCCTGGTCGAATGTCGTGTAGCTTGTCCCAGCTGGAGTCGGCCTGGTGTTTTTCTCCTGGTTACTCTGCGGCGATGGTTGTGGGGAGGCCCCTTCCTGCCCCATCATCCGTGGGTCCGTGTCTTCAGCACGGTGGATCAGTGCTGATGTCGCCCTCATCCCCTGGAGATTTTGAAAGACAGCTTTTCCACCTCAGGAGTTTTGTTACCTGCGATGTCTCTAGGTGATGACTCAGGAGATTGAAAGGAAACATAATTACATTAGCCAAGGTAAAAATGAAGGAGTGAATCCTAGAAGCAGCAAGAGATAAGGGGACAGTAACCTACAAAGGAGTTCCCATCAGACTGTCAGCTGATTTCTCAAAAGAGACCTTACAGGCAAGAAGGGGCTGGAAAGAAGTATTCCAAGTCATGAAAGGCAAGGACCTACATCCCAGATTGCTCTATCCAGCAAAGCTTTCATTTAGAATGGAAGAGCAGATGAAGTGCTTCTCAGATAAGGTCAAGTTAAAGAAGTTCATCATCACCAAGCCCTTATTGTATGAAATGTTAAAGAGACTTATCTAAGAAAAAGAAGATAAAAAACGTG
>CM052545.1:43384264-43466800 GCA_028533065.1 Trachops cirrhosus | reverse complement strand
GACAGGGGGAGGGCAAGAATAGTAGGGGAAATGTAGAAGCTAAAGAACTTATGACACATGGACATGAACTAAAGGGGGGAATGTGGGTGGGAGAGGGTGTGCAGGGTTGAGGGGAGTGAAGGGGGAGTAACGGGACAACTGTAATAACATAATCAATAAAATATATTTTTAAAAAAAGGAAACTGTAAATGGAGGTCTACGACAGGTGTGGGGGATGCGGAGATCAGTGGGGCAGTCTGAGCCCGGGGTAATCTTGTTTCCTGGTTACAGTGAGGGGCTCCTGAGGTTCTGGACGGGGTGAGGCTCCCCGGTGCCTGAGGCCCAGTGCAGTGGCGAGGGTCTGGGGCTCATCTTGAGGCTCACAGGCCTCCTAACCTGTGAGAAGCCCCAGATCCTCCTGGAAGAGTGAGCAGCTTCTAGAACATAGCTGGAGCTGATTCTTTCTTTTCTTTTCTTTTTTTGACAGATAGTGTAGGATGGTTATTTCTTTTTTTTTTATTTTAACTGTTGTTCAAGTACAGTGTTCTTCCTTTTACCCCCATCCCAGCCCATTCCCCCAGCCCTCCCCACCTCCCTCCCGTTTCCATCCTGCCCCCTTGTTTTTGTCCATGTGTCCTTTATACTTGTTCCTGTAAACCCTTCCCCTTTTCCCCTGAAATTCCCTCTCCTCTTCCCTCTGGTCACTGTCAGCCTGTTTTGGAGCTGATTCTTAAGGCTTCCACCTCCTGTGGTGCAGCCACCAGAATAAATCACAACGCTGTGTGCCACGTGCCCCTACGGTCAGCCCTTTAGGGAAGGCAACATGTCACCCCTTTCCCAGGCGGGTGCAGCTCCCTCCTAGAACATGAGACCCACACTGCCTATTTGGTGCAAACCTCACACTTCTCAGAGCGAGTCAACTTCTATCATTTTGTTCTAACCGCAGAGCAGCCTTGTCGGTGAAGAGGATGGGGTGTTAGCCCATTTTCCCGGTGGGGAAACCAAGGCATGGGGCCGGCAGTCATTTGCCCAGAGCCCCAAAGCCAGCCAGGGGTAGTGGCTCAGCATTTACCATGTACCCAGAAGAGACACAGAAAGAGGCTCTTCACATCTTAGTGATGGGAGACCACACGCGAATTGAAGACCATAGCTGTGAATTGAAAAATCTTACCCAGGGAAGTGGGATGGGCTTCAGGGAACCTCCCAACCCCTGAATGCATGTTTGTGTGTTGTAGTTACTTGTTTTTGTCCATGAATTTTTCATTCGACTCTTAGAGATTCCCAGACACCCCCAAAAAGGTTATGAACCTGTTTTAAAGCTTGTTTCCTTCTTCCCCGGCCACACATACCTAGCTGTGTACCTAGCCTCAAGTCCACCAACACATCCCCACTCCCACAGGCTCTGTGCTGCCTCTTCCTTGGCGGAGAACGCTCACGCCCTTTCCGGAAAAGCAGAGCATCCAGTCTGAAAAGCTGTGCTGTGAAACCATCCAAACGTAACAGCAGCCAGACGCGCACAAGAAACCCCCAAACCCATTGCCCAGCGTCGACTCTTTTGATTTTGCCACTTTCGTTTCACCAGCGCCTTTCTCCCTTTCCTCCTCTTGGCAGAAGCACCTTAAAGCAATTTGGTCGTGACATCATTGACCCCTCCAAGTTCAAGTCCGTGTCGCTAAGAAATGTGGCACCTTCCCCCACAACTGCCGCGCCATGATCACACTTAACAAAATGAAAAGTAACACCCTCCTGCTGTCAGTCACAGGCAGTTTTTGATTTTGTAATATCACTGACTTGCTGCCCCAGTTGTTGGAAGTCTGTGTCCCCTTAAGAAGGGACCACCCCGGCCCCACTGTGGAAGCTGTCTCCCCCAGAGGCCCAGTGATGCAGCTCCGGCTGCGGCTGGACCAGAACCCAAGGGCTCGGGATACCCGTTCTTAACATCATTTTGGAAACAGAATGATTATCTGCACCTTGCTGTAAGTAAACGAAATCACATCTTCAAAGTCATTTTCACTTACAACTACTCTCAAGTTCTGGAACAGTTGTGGAAAGCTATTTTTAAAACAGGAAGCGTCTGAGAAACAAAGAACCTGCCTCATGAAATAATGGAGTAAATATTTCTGCCCTCTTATCAGATCTGGTTCCTTTGAAACGTGGTCCTTTTTTTTTCTTCCCAAAATTTCCCCCAGTCCAAGTTACCAGGAGCTGTACAAATTGTATCATGAGCTGTTGTTGGAAAAATGTAAGGGGAAATGGAAATGTGATCCTTATCACAAGCTTATTCCAAAGAAATTACGTGATGTGGGCTTGCCTGGCTCCCGTTTTGTTTATGTTTAGTGGGCCTTTAAATATCTCTTTGATTTGCGTTCTGGTGGCTGTGCTGTGTGCACGCTCTGCTTCATGACCTTGAGCGCACCACCTAACCCCTCGGGGCCTCAGTTTACTCATTTGGCCAAGAAAGTTGGACCGACCACCAGTGAAGCTCTTAAAGTAGTTAAGATTGTTATTCAAGCTTCTAGAAAGGTGCATATTTTAGGATTTCAGGTAACATAAAAGAAGAAAATGGAATGGGTGTCCTGCTGCTAGCCCCATCTCTAGCTCACCTCTTTTGTCTGCAAACAGATGACACCATTACAATCACTAGACTCGCTCACAGACTGGAACCCGAGGATTCCAACCACTGGGAACAAGGAGAGTCATGTAACGCGACAGAGGTGCTGATGACGCTCCAGTGGCGATCATATACAGGCGTACACTATATACGTGCACCGAATTAACATGTGCACCTTACATTTACGCAAAGTTATATGTCAAATACAACTCATTTATAAAATGTTTTGTCCACTCTTAATAACCATTGGATAGTTAAGGGAGAAATGCTAGTTTAAATGAATATATAATATAAAAATATAATAATATATCAATAATATAAATTATATCAAAATCAATCATATATAACACATCAATATAACTATACATTTCTATAAACTTAAAAAACTTGTATATTATTTGAAATACTAGTTTAGTAAACGAACAAAATATGACTCCCCAGTGTTTTCCTACACTAACCTTCAGCTAAAGGGCGAGTGCCCGCCCTCTCTGAGGACCAGGAGCAGAAGGCCTTCAGAGACAGTGGTCCGCGATGGATCGTGTTTCTTCGTGCTCAAGACAAAGGGCAGAGTCTCCACACCAACGGCCAAAAAAAGGCCCAAGAGAAGGTGCAGCAATTGCTGAACCATAAATACAGTTATTTAAGATACCCTCACCTGAGGGTATATTTATTGGCTTTGAGAGAGAGAGAGACATCCCTGTGAGAAGGAAGCCTCGATCTGTTGCTTCCCATATGCACCATGACTGGGAACTGAACCCGCAACCTAGGAATGTGCCCTGCAACCTTTTGGTGTGGGGGACGATGCTCTAACCAACTGAGCCACCTGGCCAGGGTGTAAACACACGTTTTAAAGGAAATGGGGATCCTGGGTGTAAGAAAATAATCTGGGAGACCAGAACGCTATCTGATTCCTCTCTGGTTCTACATCCTGGGATAAGACTACTCTCCTGAGGGCCTCCGGAGAAGTCACAGAGCAGTGAGGAGGCTATGGGGTACGGGGAAGGGCAGAGCCCTGGAGGCAGACCGACTGGGTGTAAATGCAGCATCCCTTTTGATAGTGGGTGTCTCTGGGGAGCTCACTTCATCGCTCGGCGTCCTTCTCCCTCATCTGTAGGTGGAGATAGTTGCGCATCTCTCGGGGCCGCAGCGTGGGACACAGCAGTGTTCCAGGCGTCTCCTACACCCTCCTGTCGGGTCCCAAGAACAGCGGTACTTTTCAAATAAATTATACCAAAATCAATCATATATAACATCAATATAATTCTATATTTCTATAAACTTTAAAAACTTGTATATTATACGAAATACTAGTTTAGTAAACAAACTAGTTTTGGTTTAGAAAACAAAACAAAATTTACGATCTTAATGATTTAAGTGTGCAGTTCAGTCATGTTAAGTGTATTCATATTGTTGTGCAATAACTCTGTAAAATTTTTTGTCTTGCAAAACTGAAACTCTATACCTGACAGCTCCCCGTTTCCCTTCCCCAGCCAGTAGTAGTGGTTTTTGTTATTACTTATTCAGGCGGTCGCTGTCACAGCGAAGGCTGCTCTAACAGTGAGCGCCTCGCACTTTGACAGCAAGGCTGGCATATTCTGGTTCTATTGCCCAGGAACGGGCTGAGCGGTGGCTCTGTCTGCATTACATGAGTGACCACATGATTCCTCATCATGGGAACTTCCTTCTCCAGGGGAGGCAGGAGGCCACACCCTGGTGCTAACTTTCCATGTGCACGTGTGGAGGTCTTGGGGAGAGGGGGGCTCAGCGGACCAAGCCCGTGATTGGCCACCACTGGAAAATGGCGGTCACGCCCAAAGCCAAGATGTTACCTCTAATTCAGAGGTCTGGCCAGGGACTTTCCACTTGAGGGGGCAGATGCCATTGCCCTTCAGTGACACGGCTGGACTGTGTCATGGGCCTGTCACTGCTTCCACTGTGGTTATTTTTGTAGCTGACAATGAGACTTGCTGGAAACAGCTTGGCATTCATGCGCAGAGAAACCTGCGTTTAAACTGGAGGGGCTGGAGCGTGCGAGCCCTGGGGCACGGGCCGCCCCTCAGGCTGGACCGAGCCCTTCCAGCTAGGAAACCCCAGGGGCCCTCAGCCCCCGAGGGCCTGTTCTCTCAGGACGACTGTTCGAGGCCAGAGTCACCCTCTTCTTTCTCGTACTGCTGTCCTCTGACCTTCGTGGATGACCCGGGCCAGTCTGGTTGCCACCCCTGTCTGGCCCTCCCAGGGAAGGCCAGGGGTGGGGTGGGAGGAATTCTCTCATTTTTCTGCTCCACTTGAGTGGTACGAGCTTCCCAGTTGCATTCTCTCTCTCAAGCCTCCACTGCGCCCAGGAAGAAGGTTCAGTTGATGGAGGAGGTGACAGGACCCTGCTTTTCGGCTACGGGGCTGAGACCCAGAGCTCAGTGCTCTCACTGCGGACATCACCCTGCCCCCGAGCCCGTGTCCCAGCTGCGGCGGGGGGACCCCTGGGTGTGGCATTTTTGGATGTTTTGTCCTTAGGGCACTGGCCCCATTTCTCCAACTCTGTATCTCAGTCTTCCGTGGCCTCCCTCACATCCGCACCAGCCCCTTCGAAGGGGGTGACGGCTCACCCCCACTCTTGCCCCGGCGCTGCGGGTACCGCCGAGTTAAATTTCTTTGGGAGTATGGCTGACCAGGTGAGCAGGGGTTGTCCATCCGTCATGGACTGGGCACCTCCCTCTGAAGCAGACTGAGGGTTCCCCCAGGCCTGCTGTGCTCTTCCCTGGGGTACCCCAGACAGATGAGAGACTTTTTGGCAAGACGTCTATGAGTTTATGTCAGGCACTGACACTGGGGAAGCTACCCTGTTTGGCCTTCAGAAAGGGCCTGTGGTGGCCACGAAACTTCATCTAAAAATTCTCCCCGCTCTAGGTCCGTCAAACAGCAGCAGAGCCATTCTTGCCAAGTCGCCATCCTCCAGCTTCCTGAGAGGCCGGACCACGCTGTCCCAGCCCTGGGCCTCGGGGCGCTCGCCCCTGCTGCTCCTCCCAGGAGCTCAGGGGAGCGCGCAGGGCGGGCCCGCTGTGTTTCTCCAAGAACAGGAGACCCTCGCGTGCAGCTTGTTTCCAGACACAGGAGATGCTGCCAGCAGCCAATCCGCTTCGAATCAGAGTTAACTCAACAAACTTTTAGTGACACTCACTTGGTTCTAGACCAGGGGACAGCAAACTTTCTGTCAGGGCCAGAGAGTAAATGGTATTGTCTTTTAGGGCCATACAGTCTCTGTAGCAAGTACTCAAGCCTGCCTTTGTAGCACAAAAGCAGCAATAGAAGATATGTCAATGAATGCACGCGGCGTGCCCAATAAAACTTTGTTTACAAACACACCTGGGGGCCCGGGCTTGGACCGCAGGCCACAGTCCGCCTCCCCAGGTCCAGGTCCTGAGCCGGGTGCTCGGCGGTGCCGGTGAGCCACACGCTCTTTGCCCCTGGGGAGCTCTAGCTGAACTGGTTGTTTTCCTGAACCGTTTCTGATTTCTATGTAATTTGATTTCTCTCTTTCTCTAGGGTGCAGGTAGGATTACTTGGAAGCATAAAAATTATTCACTACATAGTTGTCAACAACATTAAACCAGAGATTCCCTTCCTGTTTCCCTGAATTTTAGTCAGTGTGTTTAAGAGGAAATGATGTGAAACAGGGGCAGTTCCTTCTGTGAATCTAAGGACTATGCTAACACCATTACATTTTTTACAAAGATTTTTATTTATTAACTTTTAGAGAGAAGGGAAGTCAGGGAGAAAGAGAGGGAGAGAAACATTGGCCCACAACTCAGGCATGTGCCCTGACTGGGAACTGAACCAGCGACCCTTCGGTTCGCAGGCCGGTGCTCAATCCCCTGAGCCACACCAGCCAGGACATTTTTATTTTGTTTTGATCCTTCACTGTTTGCATTAGGGCCTGTCTTCCCCATCTTGAATCAAGGCAGACAAAAAAAAATGTTTTAACCACAGAATGGGAAGTCCATTGTTTTTCTGAAGATCACTCATGTATCCGATTGCACGCGCTCCTAGCGCTCTCTGCAGTCTCGCCTGACGAGCATGGAAGGGTTTGAGCCGTCGCACTTTCTGGCGTCTGGTGTCAGCATGACGAGGGGCTGCCGGCCAGCTCTTTGTCTTTGTGTCTGATGTTCTAAATTTTCTTTTCTTCCTTCCTTTCCTCCTTTTAATGTATAAAATTGTGGTAAAATAGACATAAGATAAAATTCACCACCGTAGCCATTGCCGAGGGTCCTGGTCTGTGGCATGAGGGACATTCACAGTTTGTGCAGCCACCAACCCCATCCGTCTCCAGAACGGCTCTCATCTTGCAAAACTGAAACCCTGCCCCCGTTTCCCCGCCCCAGCCCTGCACCCGCCACTCTCCTCTGTCGATGAATCTGACTCCCGTGGGGGCCTCGTCTCAGTGGAGCCCCGTGGTGTTTGTCCTTTCGAGCCGGGCTTGTTTCACTCAGCAGGTCCTCAAGGCTCGCCTATGCTGTTGCATGAGTCAGAATTTCCTTCCTCTTTAAGACCGAATAATACTCCATTACATGTGTACATATGTTGTACATAGTGTTATACCATGTTTGTTGCCTGTGCCTCCCTCGATGAATTTTATTGTATAATCACATTCACAAAAAAGAATTTCATTTAAAAAAGTAAAGCTTTATGATTGAAACTCCTATTCCCAATTGTTTCTTTTTAAAAAACCATTTTGATGTTTGAGGTGAAGTTCACAGCCCATGAAATGAACCAGTTAAAGTGTATCACTCCATGGCATTCAGTGCATTCACAGTGTTGCACAACCATCACCTCTATCTAGTTCTAGAACATTCCATTACTCCAAAGGAGACCCTCATTCCCATGAGCAGTCACATGCCCTCCTCATGCCCCTCCCCCAGCCCCTGGCAACCACCAGCCTGCTTTCTGCTTCTGGATTTGCCTGCTCTGCACCTTCCACAGAGATGGGATCAGATGACACGTGTCCATCTGTGTCTGGCTCCTCTCCCTCAGCATCACGCTGCCAGGCTCATCCACACTGTAGCCTGTGCCGGCGCTTCAGTCCTTACGGCCGAGTGATGCTCCCTTGTGGGGATGGACCACATTGTGTTTGCTTGTTCATTCTCTGATAGACACTTGGGTTCTCTCTACATTTTGACTGTTATGAATAGTGCTGCAACCAACATCCCAACTCTTTCTTAACCAAACTGATCAACAACAGCAACAACAAGAAAAAAACTGAAAACTTCTCCTCCAGGTCAAACTCTTGCAGGGCCCCTCCCACTTAAAAAGGCACCCAAGAGATGCCCATTTACACTTGAGAAAGGCCCAGTACAAGGTCAGGTCCTACAGTGACACTCTCTCTAAGCAGAAGTCAGCTCAGGGGCAGACAGTTGCTGGTGACATTGGGATTGTCACTCCAGTCCCCCCACCCCCAATCCCACCCCATAGTGACCAGTAGCATTAAGTAGAATGAGCAGGCTGACTCCTTTAGGGTTCCGCCATCTCTCTCAATAACAGCTGCTGCTCGTCCCCTGAGCGCCTACCCTGTGCCAGGCGCAGTGCGCACGTGCCCATCAGGGTGTGCCCCGCCTAGACAGCTGCTAACAACCCCTTTTCACAGAGGACAAAATGGGGGCTGAGACCCCAGGTTGACCGTGGTGAACTCAGGAGCTCAGTCCAGACCTGTCAGTGCCCCCAGCCCCTGCCTTGCCGCCAGGGCTGCCCCACCGTCACCAGGTCCTGGCAGGCAGGACAGAGTCAGCGTGGACTCCACCAGCAAGCCCCGCAGAAGCAGGCAGAGGGCTGGTGGGAACCAACTGTGCTAGATGAAACAGCCACCTACTTCTGAGATGAGAAACCCTTCCTTCAACACACCTCCCTATGACTCAAAACGAACAGATGAACCCCCGTGAGCTGGCCTAAGTCACCCGGCCACGCTGAGGAAATGAGACATCAGGATGTGTTTGAGGTTTGGGGTTCAACGGAAACACACCGGGAATGTGGAGAATCCTGCTTGGAGCATCAGGATTGGCGCCTCTGGTGGGTTTTGAAGCCCAGCGGGAGGGTGGGGCTGGCTGGATGCCCGATTCCTGCTTCCCTCCTTGTTTCGGAACATCACAGAACCCCGAAGCCACAGACAAGGCATTTGGCCCAGGAGTGTGTCTTTCGGTCTTGGGACAGTCCCCAGAAGGCCAAGTTGGGGTCAAGGTTGAAATCACGGGCGACTGAGGTGGAGAACAATCAAGATGTACCGAAGAAGGCAGGACGGCGGCCTCCAGAGCTGTGTCTGATGTTCTGGGCGCAGAACTGTTTCCTGAATGCCCGCAGCGATTTAGAGCCAAGCATCCCAAAGTGTGGCTCACAGAGGGCTGAGCCATGTCCCTGGGTCACTGCACGTGTGCCAACGTTGGGTCCTCCCTAAGAGCCCCGTCTGGGACTCTACTTCCACTGGAGCGCAGAGGGGAGGAGGCAGCCGAGGATGAGCACCCACAGTGTTGAAACGTGACTCTCGGATGTACTCTTCTTTTTAAAGGAGGAAACACTGGTTATAACATTATGTAAGGTCCAGGTGTCCACTGCTGTAACTCGGTGTCTGTCTGTGTTGCAGCGCGCTCACCTCAAGCACCCAGTTTTCATCCGTCACCGTGTATTTGACCCCCTTTACCCACGTCAACCTCCCCCCACGCGCTCCCCCTTGGTAACACCAATCTGTTGTCATATCTATGAGTTTGTTTTCATTTGTTTGCCTCTTATTTGTTTGTTTTATATTCTGCCTATGAGTGAAATCATATGGTTTTTGTCCCTGGGGAGTATCTGGGGACACCGGAGACCTCACAGATCCCCCAAACTTACAGATGAGCCCTGGGGACACCCACACCCCTCTCCCCACCACCACCCCGTCCGAAGCCAGATCTGCCTTCCCCCACTTGAGCTCTGGAGCTCAGGCCCCGAGTGCCTCTTCCCCCCAGGGTGTACGGGGCAAGTCCCGGGGCAGGTTCCCCTGCACTACCGTTATCTCATTTCCACAGATTTCCTCACTGGCCGGATTTCTCTGTTGTGGATTTCTAACTCCACTCCATGTGGCCGGGAGAACATACTTTGCATTATCTCAGTCCTTTTCAATTGATTGAGGTTGGCTCTGTGGCCTGGCCCGGGGGATGCTCCTTCTGCACGTGAGAGGCATGCGTCTCCTGCTGCTGTTTGGTGGCCTGTTAAGTCTAGTTGGTTTGTAGACTCCCCATATCAGGAAGGAAGGGAGGAAGGGCCTTGGCCTGTGCGGCTCAGCTGATTGGAGTGTTGTCCCATAGACCGAAAGGTCGCAGGTTTTACATCCCGTCAGGGTACATACCTAGGGTGCGGGCTGGATCTCCAGTCAGGGCAACCGATTGATATTTCTCTCTCTCTCTCTTCCTCTCTCTCTGGAATCGATATATCCTCAGGTGAGACTTTTAAAAATAATTAAATTAAAATTTAAAAAAAGAGAGAAAGAAAATGTGGCAGAGAGGAGTGAGTGGAGAAAGGTTTGTCAATAGAATATTCTGTTCAGCCCTGGCTGGTGTGGCTCAGTGGATTGAATGCCAGCCTGCGAAGAACCTAAGGGTCGCTGGTTCGATTCCCAGTCAGGACATGTGCCTGGGTTGCGGGCCAGGTCCCCAGTAGGGGGCTCGTGAGAGGCAACCGAACAAAAAAGAACAGAAAATATTCTGATCACATCGTTTGAGGTTAAAGCGGAGTTGAGTCTTGGCAAGCAGTGTGTCCTTGGCAGGAGCTCAGCAGGGGTGCCCAGGTCCCGCAAGATCAGCGCTGTGGCTCAGGAAGGCTGAGGGACCTAGAGGCCGGGCTATTTGTCTCCGTGGTGGCCTCTGGAATGAGGGACGATGGCATCAGCCTGAGTAGGGACATGGATTTCTGGGCCTTGGCCCAGCTCAGGCCCTGCCCAGTGGAGGGTCTCCAGGCCTGGGGTCAGGCATCTGTGTCCCCTCTTAGTGAGGCTGTCCTGAGATGCCTGGGCCCTGGGGGGGCTCGCTGCTCACACAGCATCCTGCAGGCTGAGCAGGCAGTGGGTGTGCCGGGTGTGAGTGGCACCTCGACCGCAGGCCTGTCCAGCTCCGGCTGATGCTCTACTTCTCTGCACAGCCCCGGCTGCTGCAAAACCTAGGTTTCTGGGTACCCCCGAGCTGGGTCGCCGGCAGCACTCACCCCCCTTCCTGCTGCTGCTCCCATCACACCGAGGAGGAAACTGAGGCCCACAAAGTGGCTGACTGGAGCTGACAGAGGCGAGCTGGTAAACCAAACGTGCTAAGAGAGTTGCAGGGGCTGGTCTTGGCCAGAGGCTCCTGGGTGAGCTGCTCAGGGAAGAAGAACACTGCTGAGCTTCTGGGTGGCAGGAAGTGGTCCTTTAAAGAGAAAAACGGGATCCAGCTGTTCCACTTCTGGGTAGCCCCCAAGAGGACTGAATGTAGGGACCCGAAGAGATATTTGCACACCCTGTTCATAGCAGCATTAGTCACAATGGCCAAAAGGTGGGAGCAGCCTGGAGTGTCCATTGAAGGACAAATGGATAAACAAAATGTGGTCCAACCACACGGTGGAATATTACTCAGCCTTGAAAAGGAAGGGCATTCTGACACCTGCTACAACATGCATGAACCTTGAGGACACGGTGCTCAGTGAGATAGGGCAGTCACAACAACATGGATAGCATGTGATCCCACTCACAGGAGGTCCCTGGCGAGTCAGGTCCACAGAGACGGGAAGTAGATGGAGGGGGCCAGGGGCTGGGGGTAGGGGTGGGGAGTCAGTGCTCAGTGGGACAGAGGTTCAGTGTGGGAGGATAAACAAATCCTGGAGATGGACGGTGGTGACATTTGCACAATAGTGTGAATGTGCTTAATGCCACCAAACTGTCCACTTAAAAATGGCTAAAATGGTTGCCGGTAGTTTTATATTATGTGTATTTTACAACAATGAAAAGGAAAGAAAACACAGGATGGAAGGGAAGAAAACAGGCTGATGGGGGACCTAGAGGCCGAAGACAGCGCTCAGGCTGGGAGCTGGGGGCAGGGGGTGCGGCCTTGGCCTCTTGCCTCTTCCTCCCTCAGGAAGTGGGGGAGAAGCTGGCCTTCCAGCCAGAGGGCTGATGGAGACCCCACCTTCAGAGTGGGCGTCCATGCACCAGTGCTCTGGGAAACCCTTCGGGGCCTCAGTGTCGTCTTCTGCAAGGACAGGAGATGGCACCTCTGAGGGGCTTCCCCCAGCGTGCAGCCTGCAGAGGGGATGGTGTGGTGTGGGCCAGCCAGGGGCTACTTGCCCGCAGGCACGGACCAGGCAGCGGAGACTCCAGGGTCAGCCTCTTCCACCCCCTGCTTAACAAGGGCCACTGGGGCCTCGGCCCTCCGTCCAGCTGCCTCTTGTTCTCACCCGGGATCTGGTTCCTGGCTTCAATGCGGCAGAGATGTGCCTGTACGCGTGGGTTGGCTGCTACCAGTGGCATTGGGAAAATTTCGGGGAACCGCATTCCCGGCCCAGGGAGGAGCAAGTGGAAAGGCCCCACCTGAGGCAGGACTGCAGGGCAGCGTGGTCGGTGGGCAGCAAGGGGGCCGGTGCAGCTGCGGGGCCCGGGAGGGCGAGAGGAGAGGCACTGCAGTGAGTCTTTAGCTTTATCCTAGAACAATGGAGACACCATCCGATTTTATTGGGGAGACAAAATTGTCCTTAATTTTGTCCTTACTGGGGTCCATGTGGAAGGGCTATCGGGTCCAATGTTCTTGTTCTTTTTGGAAGGGGAAACCGAGGCCCGGAGAGACCCAGGGACTGCCCATTGCCGAGGTACCTCGCTGGGGAAAACTTTCCTTTCAGGCAGATTCAGGTTCAAAGCTCGGCTCTGTTATGTGGACTGTGGCCTTGACCCCCACCGCCCCCATTCTCCCACCTGGAAAATCGGCACAGACACCTGGAGTACACTCAGCCCAGGGCCAGACTCACAGGAATCTCACTCCCTGTTTCCACCTGTGGAGACTCCCAAGCCTTTTTCAAAAAACTGTGGTAAGACAGACATAACATAAAATTTACCATTTTTAAGTATTCAGTTCAGTTCTATTAACTACATCCATGTCGTCAGGCAAGCGTCCCCACCATCTGTTTGCAAAGCTCTGTCCCCGTCAAACACCAACCGCACTTCGCCCACCCCGCCGCCCGGCACCCACCTGCTGTCTCTGTGGATGTGCCTGTTCTGGACGTGTCATATCACCAGAATGACACACTGTGTGACTTTTGTGCCTGGCTTCTCCCCCTCAGCATCGTGTTTTTGAGGCTCATCCATGTTGCCTCACGTCGGTGCTCAGTCCCTCTCATGGCTGAGTGATGTTCTGCTCTGTGGACAGGCCACATCGTGTCCTCTGCTCATCTGGTGGTGGACACTGGGGTCATGTTCAGCATGGCCGCTGAGAGCACAGCGCACAGGCACCTGTTGGGTCCGTGTGTTCGGTTCTTTGCCAAGGAGGGGACAGCTGGGTCACATGATAACTCTCTATGTAGCTTTTTGGGGAACTGCCACCCCAGGCCTCCTTCTGCTCCCTATCGCAGCTCTCAGGGAACTTTGTTCGCCCAGCCAGGCCTCCCCAACCACCTGTGTTACCTGACCCTGTAACTTCCCACCCATATTTTATTGGAAAATGAGCTTTCTAGGGTGTTCAGACGGAGGCCTCAGGGGGACTCACTGGGCTTCTGAGAACCCCCTGATCATGTTCAAGGGGAAAACTAGGCAGCTTGATGCAGTTTGGCGTGTCGACATTTCCAGGCTCGGGTAGCAGCCACGAGGTCAGGACTGGTCTTCCTGGGCGCCAGCCCTGGCCCCACCGCCTGCACCGCTCCAGGGCCAGGGTGGCCTTCCCCTCTGGGGGCCCCACTCTCCGCCTCTGGACAACAGGCGCGGCTGTCCTGCCACTCCCCCAGCTTGTTGGGAGGGTCTGAAGCCACGAGGTGTGCAAATGCCTGGGATAAAGGTGCCTGCCCTTTCGAGCTCAGTTCGAGTCAGCACCAGGCCAGTCACTCAACAAACACTAGTGAACAGGCTCCCGGTGAAGGGCAGAGGCTAAGTCCCCTCTGAGTCACTTCTGCTCCACTTGGGACTAAGGCATCCAGCTCATGAATGAATGGGAGGGAGGGTGAGGGTGCTGAGAGAGGAAAGAGGGCAGGGAAAGATGGTGACACAGTGAGACGGGAGGGGAGAGGAAGGGGGGGAGGTGATAGACAGACAGAGAAAGAAGGGGAGGACAGAAGAAGAGATTGAGAAATGAAAAAGAGAGAAGAAAGAAGACTGAAAGATTATCTATGTATGTATGTATCTATCTAGACAAAGAGACAGAGACCTAGAGACTGATGGGGGGGCAGGGAGACTTAAAATGTCAGCACGCCGACCTCATCAGGGGAGACCCACAGTGCCAACCACAACCCCCTGCTGGGCGCTGGTCCCGCTCTGTCACTGAATCCTGGCTGCAGCACCCTCGCCTTCAGACAACAAGACAGGCTCCACGGAGCAGACCTGACGGCTTCTGGGGGAGAATGGTTTTGCTTAAGTGCCTGTCACCGCTGCAGGCGGTTATGCCCCCTCACTCTCCAGAGAACACAGTGATGTCTGCAGACATTCTGGTTGTTCCAAGAGGGCGAGGGGAAGCTACTGGCATCTAGTGGGTCAAGACCAGAGATGCTGCTCAATGGCCTAGAACGCAAGGAACAGCCCCCACCCCGGAGACTGATCCGGCCCCAGGTGTCCGCAGTGCCGAGGGTGAAAAAAGTGCTAATTGTTGGGGAAAAAAACTCGATTTAGGTCCCCAGCCCAGAATACACACCAGAATAAATTCCTGCAGAGTTGGATGGTGCAGACCAGGGAGATTCCCCAGTGTCTGTGAATCACCCCTCTCCCTTTCACTCAGTCTGTGTATTTACATGTGTGCAGTATGCTAGGCCCTCAGTGGGTCAGCTACTTACAGATGCAAAATCCTTAGGTGTCCACAGAAGCCCTCACCCAGTGGCTATCAATCTGGGGTGACTCTGCCTCCAGGGGACAGTTGGTGATATCTGCAGACATTTTTGGTTGTCACAGCTTGGAGGGTGGGTGCGGCTGGCATTGAGTGGGAGGCGGCCACAGATGCTGCTCAACATCCTACAATGCACAGGACAGTCCCCACCCCAGAGAATGATCTGGCCCCAAATGGCACACACCAGCCATCAGAGGGAGCTGCCTGGCTCTGGTGCCTTCTGACTCCCCAGGGTGCTAGCGGGTCTGGGTGCTCACTCAGCTTTGCTGATGGGGCAGGGTGCTGAGTCAGGCGAGTGCCAGGCTCAGCCTACCCCTGATGGCTTTCCCTCCCGCACTTCACACCACACCATCCTGCAGGATGCTGGGCCCCTGACACATAGTGAACTCCAGCAGAAAGTGCGGCTCCTGTGTCCTACCCCCGTCGCTGCAGCCACTCTGGGAGATTGTTTTGGCGCTGCCCAAAGGCCCCAGCCTTTATCCCTTCCAGCCCTTCCCTGCCCCTCCCCCGGGACAATCTGAAATATGGCCAAGTAAGTATCTGTGTGCTCAGTGCTTGTTTGCACAAGCAATTCCTGGCACCTCTAAATGGAATATTATGCAGCCATTTAAAAGGATAATAAAAACATATTATGGAGGGGAAAAAACATGGAAAAATGGTTATAACCTTGTCCGTAAAAAATAAGGATAATAGTCACAGCCATGTGAAAGCAATTCAACCTCTGACTGGCAATCTCTCCCTCAAAAAAAAGAAAAGATTGGAATTGGGTTGTAGAATGCAGGGTGAATATTTTTCTTTTTTCGATACTTAACGTGTTCTCTAATGGACTCTAGGACTTCATTCATGGGGAGGAAAAGCCTTCGGGTTCTGTGTCTTGCACAGGAACCTTGGACTGGGCCCAGGAGACGGACTTCATCCATACTTTTCTCCGAGTGGCATCTGCTACGGAAGCTTGCTTCCGGGACTGGGCCACCTCCTTGCTCACATCATCATAAATGATGACGGTCTTTTGGGAACCAGAGCAGATTTCTCAGCCTTGGCACTGTTGGTGTTTTGTTGATAGGGACCCTATCATTTTCTGTGGTGGGGACTTTCGGGTGCTTTCTAGAATATCGGGCAGCATCCTTGGCCCCTACCCACTAGATGCCAGTAGCCTGCCCCCCACCCCGTTGTGACAACCAAAAATCTCTCCAGACTGGGTCACCCCTGGTTGAGAACCAGCCATCAAGAAGCTTTTAGATGAAAGTTGACACTCGGGTTTCACAAAGGGGCAGACCAAACGAGGAGGGCTATCTCTGCCTCAGTCAGCGTTAGTGGCCCTTCACCTGCCGGCATGCATTTTGCTGAAACACACAGTTGTGCCAGAGTATGACAGAGTATGACACTTTATTCTATCAGTGGGGGGCACTCAGGAAACAGAAACTCAACAGCCTCAGTCCCCTTGCAATTGGGTTCTCATTGGACTTAGAAGCCTGGAGGAGGGGGGCTGGGGACACCTGGGAGCTGTTTTCAAAGAAGCAGCAAAATGGCTTTCTTTGTAAGTTTAAACTCAACAGGAAAGACTAGAGAACCCTACTGAAAATGATTGAAAATTCCTTGTCTTTCTTCTGCCCCAGTTCCTCCAAAACCAGCTCTGAGCAAAGAGGGGCATTTCTATAGGTCAGGGGGCCACTATCCTGCTCCGGAAGTTTTTACAAAAGCTGCAGAGCAAGAGGGAACAAGAGGCTCACACACAAACACGCACTTGCCTGCCACCAGTGAAAGGGAGGCTGGGTTATTTACTCGAGAAGGCTGAACCAGATTGTCATCTCCCATTTCTGCTTTTTTGGATTACCAAACACTTTCAGCTGTTTCCAGGGCTGCCCTGGGGGCCGGGGGAGGAAGGATAGAGGGAGGGAGGAAATCCCAGCCTCTGTCGCAATGGGTGAGAGTGTTTTAAAACGGGCGCTGCTTATGAGCTATTTTCACTTTCTGGAAAACACTTGTGCAACTGTTGGTGGCCATGGTAACCCACCCAGGGCCCTGAGAAGGGGGAAGACGAGGGGTGTCGGGGCCATCTGTCAGGGAGGGGCACCTCCTTGCTGACTGAGGCATGAGGGCTGGAAGGCAGTGTCACCCCTTGCACAGAAGGTAGGTTTCTGGAGTGGCCACCTCCATCCACTGGGGCTCTGAATGTGATTCCTTCACACGAAGGCACCTGCAAGGGGGCGTCAGCTCGTGTCCCTCCAATGCCAGCAACAGGTGCGTTACTTCAGAAAGCCCCCAGACCCCTCTAGGAGGGTCTCGGGACCCTCAGGAAGAACCAGAATGCCACCACTGCACAGCTACCTCTCTGGACCTCTGTTTCCCCGTGTGGAAGAAGAGTACCCACCCCACTTGGCTCTCCAATGTGGATTTCATTTTTTCCTAACAAGATGGGAAACTCATTCCTTAAAAATAAAAGAAAAAACAAAACAAAAAAAAAAACCAATCCTGCATAAAGGCATGATTAGTAAAAGGCAAAGCATGTCAGAAACTTAACATTTTGTCGTTTACCAACCGCCACCTCCCCACCAACCACTGGGGGGGAAAAAAAGCCTGCACACTCTAGAAGTTTGACTGAAACCTCAGAAGCTTCAGAAGACGGTAAGGCTTTTTTCAGCACAGAGAGGCCACGTCACTGGGACCAGCACTTTCCCCGGCTCTGGGGAAAAGGAGGCAATTTATGGCTCAGGGAACAACCTTAAAATAGCTCTCCCTCAGTCCTAAAATGCAGTGTTTAAATTTATAGAAAAACCCACAGGTTCCTGGCAGCTGGGCGCTGCAGCTGGCAAGCTGAGTGCTGGTGGGGGCAGAACCCACTTTCACCCCCCCACTGCCCTCCCATCAAAGCTGCCTGGTTCCCCAGCCTTTTCCAAGTGCCCCACGCCCCCAGCTTCCAAGCAGACAGACCAGCGCTGTGATTTTTTAAAAAGATGCAAAATTTTTTAATTAAAAAAACAGCAAAAGTCTTATAAAAAATGAACCAGGCAGCGAATGCCCGCCTGTCTCCTTATTTACAATAATACAATATCTGTCACAGTCACTATGTACAATATTATAAAAAAAAGTTGCAGACAGTACAAATTAAGGCTGTATTTTTTCACAAGGCATCAAGCCTCGATCCTCTAGTGTAGACCCGGTGGGCGGAAGACCACACTTAATTATTGCACCATTTTGAAAACAAAACTCGTCAAGGAGGATCGTGGTCTTCTCCAGCTGGGCCTTCAGTCTCTGACGGGGGCCAGGGTGGCGGCATCGTCGTCGTCGGAGCCTCCTCGTTGGCCACGCAGTGCCCGGCGGGGTCCTTTAGGCCCAATAAATACCAGTCACAGTTTGGGAGGGGACCGTGCCCGGCGCGTGGGACCCGCCACGGCCGCGCGCGAGTGGGCGGGGGCGTCCAGGCTACATGTGCCGCTTCATATGCAGCGCCAGGTGGTCAGAGCGCGAGAAGGCGCGGTCGCAAAGGTGGCACTGGAAAGGCCGGTGGCCCGTGTGCTTGCGGTAGTGGCGCGTGAGTTCATCCGAACGCGCGAACTTCCAGCCGCAGCCGTCCCAGTTGCAGTGGTAGGGCTTCTCGCCTGCAAGGAGGGGCGAGAGCGGGCCTCAGTTTCCCTCCCAGTGACCCGGCTGCCCACCTGTGGACCCTGTTTACACAGTCACCATATAGTGGCCACTTCTGAGCGCATAACTTACCCAAAACCAGGTCCCTGAGGCGACGACCCCCCACCTACATTTTGAGCATTTAAGGATCCTAGGAACTTATCTCCCCGCTCCTGATTCTAGCCTTCCGGGGTCCGAAACTCGCACTGTCCACTCCCCAGAGTTTGGAGCCACGCCCCCAGAGAGATCCTAAGTTTGCATGCATTCTGAGACAGTCTCCCTAGGGTCCCTAAGTGTTCAACCCCTGCCCAAAGTCCTGAGTCACACTCCCAGGAGGGTCCTAAACGTGCGCCCCCCAATATTCTGCGACAGAGTTCCCCCTAAGGTTCCTAAAAGCTGTCCTCTCCGCAACCTCCTGAGCCACGCCCCCAGGGGAGTCCTAAACGTGCGCGCCCCCTCCCCAGTCTTCTGGCTCACGCCTTCTGGGGGGTCCCTGATCGCTCTCCTCCTCTCACACCCGGAGCTGCGGCCCCGGCCCGCTCTCGCCTCTCACCTGTGTGCGTGCGCAGGTGCGCCTTGAGGTGCGAGCTCTTGGTGTAGGTCTTGCCGCAGCCCGCGTAGCTGCAGGTGTGCGTGGCGGTGCGCTTGCGGGGCCAGGAGCGGCGGCCGCGCTTGGGCTTGGCCTCCAGCAGCTCGAGCGGAGACGCGGGCGGCGTGAGGAGACCTCGGGCGGCGGGCGGCGCCAACCCCAGAGCTGCGGCTGCGGCGGCCGCGTCGTCGAAGAGACCGAAGGCGGCGGGGGCGGGCGGTGCGTAGTGAAGACCCGGCCCCGGCGCTCCGAAGCCGGGGCCGCCGAAGGGCGGAGGGAAGGGGCCGCGCGGGCCAGGAGCAGGCAGGCGCGCCGGGCCGTCGGGGCTGAGCGGCGGCGTGTCGGTCGGCGGCGGAGGGCGGCCCCCGGGGCCTCGCAGGCACGCGACGGCCTGGCCCTGGGCGCCCTCGCGCTTGAGGCCTCTCGGCCCGCGGGCCAGGCCGGGCGCGCAGCCGTAGCCGCCGCCGCCGTCCGCCTCGGGGGGCTCGGCCTTCACCAAACGGCCAGGTGGCGCCAGCAGGAAGCGGCCGTGCAGCGCCGGCCCCGGCGTCACATCTAGCTCCGGCGGCAGCAGCTCTGACACCAGGCCGCCCGCGGAGGCTCCGTAAGGAGGCGGCGCACCGGGCTCAGGGTAGTAGAACGCTGGCGGCGGGGGCGGAGGCGGGGGCTCCGGGGTGGCCTCCGAGCCAAGGCCGTCTAGCCCCATGGACAGGATGAAGTCCAGGACACTGTTGAGGTCCTCGTCGGTGCCGCCTGTCTCCGGCTCTGCGCGCGGCCAGCGCTGCGGGTGACAGGGCGATGGAGCGCGGGCGTGAGCGCGCGGTGGACCCCGGGGCCGCCGCCCCCCCTCCTTCTCTCTCGGACCTGAGCCTGCCGTCCCCACCGCCGGAGAGCTCGACTACCCTGAGCTCGCCGTTTTCGCCTCCTAGATTCTCCTACCCTGAGCCCGCCTTCCCCGCCGCCTGAGTTCTACCCCGGAGCCCGAGTTCTACTACCCTGAGCTGACCGCCCCCGCGGTCCCTGCCGCCCTCACCTCCTGCAGGCCACGCTCGCGACACGGGCTGGCGAAAGTGGAGAAGGACGGCAGGATGGGCTCGCTCAGCGCCATGGCCGGGACCCGGGGCTGACGCGGTTTCGGACACCGGTGAGCAACTAGTGGGGCACAGGCGGGCGGGGACGGCTCTGCGGGCCGCGGCTGTCCCGCCCAAGCCTTATAGCCGCGGTGCACGGGGGCCGGGCCAAGGCGGCGGCGGCGGAAACGCGTCCCGGATGGGGACGAGCTCCGGGCGCAGCCTAAATTTAGCCGCAGTATATAAGCCGGCGGGCGGCGGCAGCTCTGGCCACTGCAGCCGCCAGGGCCAAGCGCTCTCGGCCGGTACCTAGCACGTCTATAGGCCGCGCCTCCCGCCCGGGCCCGCCCCCCGCGTCTCCCGGGCAACGGCGTCAACACGCACTGAACAACAGCCGCGGGACGGGATCCCCGGGGCACCCCTTGGGCTCCCGCCTTCATGCGGATGGGGAGGACCTGGAGCGGGGGTGGCATCCGGGACCCGGGTCTCCGAGCTGGGCCCCGTGGCCTCCTGGGATCCCTGATGGATGGGGTGAATGGGTCCCAACGCCTCACAGGGCTCCCCAGAATCCCTGATGGGTAGCCCGATTGGCCCCACAGCCTTAGGGAGGGCCCCAGAATCCTAGGTGGGTGGGGTAACTAGGCCCGACTACCTCAGGGTGGGGTTACCCGGAAACCCTGATGGAAGGAGGGATTGAGGTTGTCAGGACTCATGATAGATGGAGAGACTGAGCCCCTTATTTTCTGGGGGCCCATTTAGCCTGCTCCACTGTTATGTCCATCAACCCCGGCAAAATCTTGCATACTGACATCAAGAAATGTTGTCTTGGAGACACTGTCCCTCAAGGAAGCCCTTCAGAGTGGGGAAACTGTGGCCCAGGAGACCCTGGGAGAGGCTGCGGGTCCTGCTGTTGCAGGCACGTCTGATGGCTTCACTGACTTGTGTGAGTGGAAGGACTCAGGACAAGACAACAATCTCTGCTCTGACACAGATGCAGCATCAGGTGGGGGCACAGGAAGCGAGCCTGCCAGGTGGGCATCTTAAATACACCACCTGGGTCCCCTACACCACTGGCCCTGCCAGTAAGGGGCTGTCACCCCTTCTGTCAGTGTATGGGCACTGGGTACACAGCAGCCAACAGGCAGATACAGCCCCCTGTCCTTGGAGTCTTCCACTCTAGTGGGGAGGGGGCTGTGAAATAAACAAGGATATTGGAGATAGGTGTGTTTTGGAAAAACGAAGCAGGGGAGGGAGAGAGGAAGTGAGTATGTGATGGGGAGGGAGGTGAAACTTTGAACCTCACCCAGGAGGAGTTGTGTGAGTTAAGACCTGAGAAAAGGGGAGCCATGTGGACATTGGAGGGATAGCATCTCCTGAGCTTTTGACTCCAGAACCCACATCCAGGCCTGGGTCAGCAGTAGTCCCTCGGCCAGGTGGCGAGCAGCACAGGCCACTCCTGACATGGGAGCCCTCCTTGGGAGCCAGAAGAGCTTGCCACTAAGCAGCGGGAGTTGCACAGACCAGGGCCACTGGGGAGGGGGAGATGGCGTTGGTGCCACACGGGTGCCAAGGAACCCCTTTTGAGCCCACAATGCTGGACCCTCCCAGCTGGAAGGAGCCTCAGAGGTGTGCCACCTCATCGGGGTTCACTGGCTGTAGGTTAGACAAATACTTGCTGATAAACCCTATTTGTCAGGCAGGAGGGACCCAGATGTGCTTCAGTGCCAGGCACAGCTGCTGAGCTCAGACACATCTCCTGTGGCTGCCACGGTGATGGTTGAGTCAGCTTGACTGCTGACCCCTCACTGTGTGACCTAGAGCAAGTGGCTTTGCCTCTTTGGCCTTGCTTTCTCACTTGTGAAATGCAAGCAATAATAGTACCTCACCCCAAACGGATATGTGGTCTCTTTCTGTGTTTGTGGAAGTGCTGGCAACATCCCACCAGCTCTCTTCAAGTGCTTTTCTTGTTGCCTTTTTCAGAGCCTCAGTTTCCCCATATGTTAATGAGGAAAAGATTTAGGGAATTGAATCTGGTCCCCAAGAGTTTGATTCTCAGGCAGTTGCAGGCCTTGGCCTTCTCCTCCACCTCCAACAGCTCCTGCAGCTCAGTCCAGCCCATCCCTGTCCCCACTCGCAGTTTCCTTGAAGGACCAGGAACGCATGGAGAACCTGCCCCTCTCCAGGCCTTTGTACTTGCTGTGCCTTCCATCACATGTTCCTTCCTCTCACTTTCCACTTGCTTGGTGCTGGCTCATCTCCTCCCACCTCTTAACTAATGAACTTTATTTTTTTTAGAGCAGTGTTAGGTTTATAGAAAAAAAAAATGAGCAGATAGTACAGAGAGTTCTCATATACCCCGCCTTACATGCACGGTACCCCCTATTGGTAACATCTTGCATTAATGTTGCACATTTGTCACAACTGAAGAGCCACTATTGGTTCATTATTATTAACTAAAGTCCACAGTTGACTTTAGGGTTTGCTGTTTGCGCTATACACTCTATGGGTTTTGAGGAATGCGCAGTGTTTGTGTATCTACTATTATACTATCACACAGAATCATTTCACTGTCCTCAAAGTCTTCTGCTCCACCTCTCCATCCCTCCCTCCTCCCTCTCCCCTGGTCGGGTTCCACAGTTGACTCACACAGGATGCAGCGTTTTCAGACTGGCGTCGTGTCCTTAGCAATGTGCATTTAATGTTTCTCCATGTCTTTTCGTGGCTTGATAGCTCATTTCTTTTTATCACTGAGTAAGGCTCTATGGCCTGGATGTAACAGTTTACCCATTCACCTATTGAAGGATGTCTTGGTTGCTTCCAGTTTGGGGCAATAGTTGCTGTATTGAATATATATTGAATATGGCTGCTACAAACGTTCATGATTTTTGCCAGGACATAAGTTTTCAAATTAATTTGGTAAATGCCTCGGAATACAATGGATGGATTGTAAGATAAGGTTATGTTTAGGTTTTTTAAGAAACTGCCAAAAAGTCTTCCGAAGCAGCTGCACCATTTGCATTCCTATCCGCAATGAGTGAGTGAGAGCTCCTGCTGCTCCAGGTTCCTGGCAGCGTTCGACGTCAGGTTGTCGTGTTTTACCCATTCTCATGGGCGTGTGGTGGTCTCTCGTTGCTGTTGGAATTTGCAGCCCTCCTGTGACATGATGTGGAGCATCTTTTCACATGCTTATTTGCCATCTGCATATCTTCTTTGGTGAGGTGTCTGTTCAGGTCTTTGGCCTAGTTTTTAATTGGGTTGTTCATTTTATTATAGAGTTTGAAGAGTTCTCTGTATACTCTGGACACCAGTCCTTTACCTGGTCGGTGTTTTGCAAAGATTTCCTCCCAGTCTGTGGCTTGTCTTTGGCGGAGCAGAAGTCTTTCATGTTAATGAAGACCAGCTCATCGATTTTCCCTTTCACAAATTGTGCTTTTGGTATTGTGCCTAAAAAGTCATTGTCAAATCCAAGGTCATCTCCATTTCCCCCTATGTCATCATTTAGAAGATTTATAGGTTTGCAGTTTACATTTAAGTGGAGGCTCCATCCTGAGATGGTGGTGGTGGTGGTGGTGGTGATTATTATTATTATTATTTGCATGTGCATGCCCTGGTTCCAGGACCATTTGTTGGAAAGGCTGCTCTCAGCTTATCTGCTGTGCATTTCAGCCTAAGTGCGGGCTTTCCGAGCTCCCCCGGCCCCACCCAGCCCGTCCCTCCCCAGGCTGGACAGTTCCTTTCTCCAACCCCTATGTTGTTTGTTCTACAGCACTTTCACCACTGGCCATTATTTTTATCCACTCCTTGGCTTCTTTTCCGACTCCCCAGCAAGTAGTGTGTGAACCGTGGAGAGAGTGGGACCTGGGTCTGTATGGGACAAACTGTGCTCTTCAAGCCCAGCCCAGCACACAGTAGGTGCTCAATAGAACGTCGCTGGGGGACAGACAGGCTGATGAGAGGATCTGTCTTTTGCAGGTTCTCAGAGAGCCTGAGAGTGGCTCTCCACTCCTTCAGGACTGTCTTTCCTTTCTCTTCCTCGGCCCAGGCTCCTGTGGGCTTTTTGGTCACCATGCACAATAAGTTGAATATATTCCCCCAAAGAGATGTCTAAGTCCTGACCCTTGGCACCTGTGACTGTGACCTTATTTGGAAAGAGGGTCTTTGCTAATGCAATTAAGGGTCTAGAAATGAGACCATCCTGGGTTAGGATGGGCCTGAAATCCAATGATAAGGGTCCTTATAAGAAAAGGGACACAGAGACACAAGCAGAGAAGACAGCCATGTGAAGACAAGGGCAGAGATTGGAGCAATGTAGCTGCAGCCAAGGACGCCAAAGACTGCCTGGAGCCACTGGAAGCTGGGAGAGAGGCCTGGGATGGACTCTGTCTTGGAGTCTCCTCAGAGGGGTCCGACCCTGTCAAGACCTTGACTTCAGACCTCTGGCCCCCAGAACAATGAGAGATGCATTTCTGTTGTTTTAAGCCACCCAGTTTGTGTCCATTTGTTGCGGCCACCCCAGAGGGCTCACAGAGCGTGGTGACCAGCTGTTCTGCCTGGCTTCCTCTCCAGACAGGGAGCCCTGCAATGCAGGGACACCCCTGGATCCACCTCTGTGCTATGGGCCCAGGGTCAAAACACAATAGGAGGGTGCTGGCTACACACCAGGACCTCCCAGGGCAGTGTGGACACTTAAGAGCGCCCAGTGAATGGAACCCACACACAGAGTCACCAGTGAATGGAAAGAGCATGGACTTTAGGTGCTATTTTTGCTGTGTGGCCTTGGGCATGTCACTTAACCTCTCTGGGCCTCAGTTTTGTTGTGAGACATGAGATGGCATGTATACATGTTTAAGAGTGCTTGCTGCCCAATTAAGGGCATGGGCCAATGAGCCAGAAAGGGGATCCCGGGCAGGGCACCATGGGAGAGGCTCAGGGTTGAGGGTGTGGGGAGGGCAGCTTGGAGCGTGGCCCCTGTCATGCTGCGGTCCTATCACCCTGCCATCCAGGCTGCACCTACTTGTATGGTGACATCTCAGGTGACAATGCTGTTTAAGAAAGGCTCTGGACTGGAAGTCAAGTTTCCAGTGCAGCTTCTCACTAGGTGGGTGACTTACCCTTGTCAAAGTTTTGAAGTCTCTGAGCAGCCTGTCTCATCAGCTGCTGGAGGGCAGGGCAGTGGGTCATAAGGCATAACTCCAAGAGTCAGTAAGTGAACTGATGATGCTCAAACACATGGGTGAGTGCCCAGTGTCGTGGGTGAATTCTGAAAGGATAGGGACAGGCTCTGTGTCTGTACCTTGCTGTCCCCCTCTCTCATTTGGGTCTAAGCCAGGGAGGCAGATCATTTTCTTGTAACCCATTCATAATGTTTTGAAGCACTGGGCTGACATAGATTCTGAAATTGCTTCCAGGTCCACTGCTGGGAAACACTCTGCTGTGATTGATTAGTGATGTCTTCCTGTGATTGATTGGTGATGTCTATCCCTGGCAGAGGCTTGTATGAATGGTATGTATGTCATGGCACTTAGCAACTCCTGCCAGGCTGTCTTTAAGGGCTCAGGAAACTTGCGAATCAGAAGTTTTCAGTTTGAGCAGCAAATAAACATTAAGCTCCTTTTCATGCTCTGCTGGACACAGAGAGGAAGCTTAAAAAGTACATGGCTCATTTCTCCCTATAAAGAGCTTATAATCTCCTTGAACTGGGTCCTGGTCATTTCTAGTTTCCTTTACTTATTTCCACTTTTCTTCTAGAGTTTAGCCTGCTTCTCCCTTTACCAGCTGTTCCACCCCAAATAGCTATTGTGTACACTTGGCCCAGCTCCCAAGAGCAAGCACTCAGGAATTCTACAGAAAACACGTCACCTAAAATACAGCTGACTTCCAAGACAAGTTATGAACGCTCTAGAGGAATCACAGTCACATGACATTGCCAACTGGACAACGACTCCCAGCTGGGTCGATTGGGGTGTTTCTGCTTAGGTTTGCGCAACCCTTTCACAGCATCCTGCCGAGCTGGGCTCCCCATGTTGCAAAGATGTTTGGCAGCTCGGCATTTCTGGAGGGTGGGAGAGTATTGCGGGCAGGGACGCCCCTGCAAGTGGGCTTCTTACCAAGGTCAGCACCTTGCTGCTGCCATGCTTAGAGCCAAGACCCAGTGAGAAAGGGCACCTTCCCATTTGTCTAGCTGTCCCTGGGGCCCTCTTACTGTTGCGAGCGATTGAGTAGTGACTGTGTGGGGAAGTTGCAGGGCTTCTCTGGTTGAGGACTGATGGATACCTAGGAAACTCATCATCTCCTGACTAGCCAGATGTGACTGCTTTAGTCTGGTTCACACAGAGGACAGGAGAAGGGGAGGGAGCAACACTGACTGAGCACCTATCACATGCCAAGCCCTACATGGAAGAGCTGCTGGTGTTTTCTTAGTTAATCCTCACGGCAGGTCTGTTCTGCATGGCGAGTGCTGGACATAACAGGGGGGCTCAGCCAGGAGTCCCAGGTCAGTTTCTGGCCTGGCCCTTGCTGCTCAGTGACCTTGAATGAATGGCTTTCTCATTTTGGACCTTGGTCCCTCATCCATCAGAGACATGAGAATGCCTGCCTTGTCCCATGTGGATTAGATAGGGGACACCATGTGTAAAGGACTTTTCTTAGAAGAAGAGTCTCTTCACTCCTGGGAGCAAGTTTTATTTACCTAAATCAAGGGCCAACCTACCCTGGCTTGCAGTAAAAAAATAAAAATATTGCCCAGACCAATGCAGCTCAGTTGGAGCGTCATCCCATAACTGAAAGGCTACAGGTTTGATTCCCAGTCAAGGCACACACCTAGGCTGCATGTTCAGTCTGGGCACGTATAGGAGACAATGAATCAATGCTTCTCTCTCACAATTGCTGTTTCTCTCTCTAAACACGCCCTTCCTCTCTCTCTAATAGCAATGAAAAAATGTCCTCGGGTAAGGATTGAAAAAAATCAAGATATCAATAGTATCATCCTTTATATTTCATATATATTCCAGTGTTAATTATGTACATGTATATGTATTTTATAATTTTTTTACCAAGGTGAAATCCACATAATACAAAATTAACCATTTTAATGTAAAAAATTCAGTGGCATTTAGGACATTCACAATGTTGTACAACCAGCACCTCTGCCTAGTTCCAGAACACTCCTGTCACCCCAAAAGGAAACCCTGTCCCAGTGACAGTCCCCCCGCACCCCTCCCCTGCCCTGACCACCGCTGCTCTGCTACGGCTGTGGGTGAGCGCGTTCTGTCACCGCATGGAGTCGGTGCTGTGTGGCCCTTTGTGTCCTGCTTCTCCCTGCTTTCGAAGGTCACCCTGCCACCACATGTGCCGTTCACCGGGCGGTGGACACTTGGGTTGTCCTGGTTTTGGCTGCTGTGAGTCGGGACGCATGAACGTTGTGTACAAGCGTTTGCCTGAGTCCCTGTTTTCAATGCTTGGGACACACATGTGGCAGTGGGGCTGCTGGGTTGTGTGGGAATTCTGAGTCTAACGTTTTGGGGAGCCAGCCAATCATATCCATTTTTTAAAGGCCCCACTGGGCTGGAGTGAATGCTGGGGTCTTTTAATTACCCCCCCCCCAGCTCCTGGGGTATTTAACCCTCTGACGTTTATTTTGAGCCTCTACGCACAGTCTTATTTCCTCCGTCCCGCCCCCATGAGGGCTCGCTCTCTCCTGCACGTGTTCGCTCTCCCTGTTCCGGGAACACCGGGCTTCTCCCACCTTCCACTGGGAGCCAAGCCATGGGCTGCTCGAGGATTGGGGAGACCCCACCCGCTTATCCTTGCAACTCAACAGGATGGATCTCAGCTGGATGGCAGAGTCAGCCCTTTACAGAGGAGGAAACTGAGGCCTGGGTGGGGTTTGGGACCCCTCTCCCAACACACCAGCTTTCTCGTTTCTCATTCTTCAGCATCTGTGCAGCTTTGCACACTGATGCTGGATGAACAGCTGGCGCATGGTCCCTGCACGATGAATGCTTTTCTAACTGAATTTGGGGTAAAAAAAATCTTAAAGAGACAGGTTCTGGTGGAAA
This sequence comes from Trachops cirrhosus, assembly GCA_028533065.1. Lineage (NCBI taxonomy): Eukaryota > Metazoa > Chordata > Mammalia > Chiroptera > Phyllostomidae > Trachops > Trachops cirrhosus. Next base: position 43,438,820 of record CM052545.1, on the reverse strand, counting down.
AACACCTGCAGTACAGTGGGGGCGAATGGAGTCCCCCCAGAATAACCCACATCCTAACCTCCCATGTCTAGGCATGTGAAATCCTTCTTGGAAACAGGGTCTTTGCAGATGCAGTTAAGTGAAAGATCTCGAGATGAGACTATCCTGGATGTAGAGGGGCCCTAAGTTCAGCGACAGGTGTCACCAGAAAAGAGAAGGGGAAACAGACAGGAAAGCTGTGTGCAGGTGGAGGCAGAGCCTGGAGCAGAGCAGCTGTAAGCCACGGAAGGCCCCAGGAGGGAGCCAGGGTGGAGGCCTGGGCGGGGTCCTCCCTCAGGGCCCCCCGGAGGAGCCAGCCCTGCTGACTCCTTGATTCCAGACTTGGACCCTCCAAGACTGGGAGAGAATCAATTTCTGTTGTTCAAATCTTGCCACCCCCCAAGTTTGTGGTTATTCGTTGCAGCAGCCCCAGCAAACTCACAGGGTCAGGGCCTGGCTGGAGGGGAGAGAGAGCCTGGGCCTTCCCACTGGCCTGCAGGTTTCCCTGGCCTGGCAGGAGGGAGGCACGCCCACAGGTAGCCAGGCAGAGCAAGACGGATGCCCAGAGAGAGGCGCAATGATTATTATCATTGCCATTGTCATTAGTAAGAGTAATTATTGACCTCTGTGAAGTAGGGACTCACTAGGCCCCTCTCCAGCCTGCCCCCCACCTGCCACCCAAGTTAGGGGGCCCCTCTTCGCCAGACCAGAGCTGCCCAGTCAAACACCAGGCGTCCGGTTACATCTGAATTTCAGACATATGAGGAATGACGGTTTTGCCTAAGTCTGTCCCTGCGACTGCTTTCCCCTCTCCATGTTAGCTTAGAGTTTTTACAAATAACCTTTTAAAAAATTGGAATGACCAATATAATGGCAGAAAAGCTGCAAAGCTAAGAGGCGGAGCTCCTGTGCCCCTTTCGCCATTCCCCAGGAAGTCGGCCTGCCAGGGGGCCACCGTGTGTTTGCGGAAACTGAGACACCAGTGTTGGGAGGATGCCACTGATGGAGCGCAGGCTCTCTGCGACGTCCCCAGGTTTCCCACGCAGGCCCTCTTGGCTCCGGGACCCCGTGTTGTGCCAAGGGGCCCTGTCGCCCCAGCCCCTCTGGTCTGTGGTGGTTTCTTGGACACCCCTTGTTTGTCTCACGGCTTTGGCAGAGTCGCAGGGTGCCGGCCCGCATCCCCTGGGGCATCTGAATGCCCCCCGTCTGAGTCTGTGGGGTGTTTTCCTGTGCTTAGCCGGGGTATGGGGTTTAGGGGAGGACCACTGCGGCCAGGCGCCCTCTGCCCTCCGTGTCCCGTCACACCGCGGCACCGCTGTCTGCATGGCCTTGCTACGCGGTGTCCAGGAGCCCTGGGCTCGATGGTGAGGCCCCTGGAGGCTCCTCGTTCCAGCACCGTCAGGGTCTTGGAACCAGAACACAATGACGGGCAGGCCCTTTCAGTGTTGCCCTCCCGGAAGACAGATTTTAACAGGAAGGCCTGCCGACCCCAAATGGCCCCCTTCTCTGCTCCCCACAGTTTCCCCATGTGGACACTTTACAGCCTCAAACCTGAGAGGACCGGCAGGTGCTTCTGAGCAGCGTGCCTGAGGCGTACTTCCCTAACCTGCAGCCTAAAGAATGTTGGCTGAGCCATTCTAATGCTCAGGCTTGATTTAAGGGGCACAGCAGCTGTGTGAGGCTGTCTGAATTATCTGAGAACAGAGGCTCAGAGAGGCTGAGATGCCTACTGACGGTCACACAGCAGCTGGGTCTGCTTCCACCCACCTGTTCTGGCCCCTATTGCTCTGTGGTTAAGGTGCATCCCCCAGAATGTGTTCTTAGAAGAAGGGTGGGGGTGTGGACAGGCCAGGAGAACTGGTGTACAGGATTTTCCAACCTCGGCACTGCTGGCATCTGAATCAGAGCACAGCGGGGCGTCCTGTGCCTCGTGGGATGCTGAGCAGTGCCCCTGGTCTCCATTACTGGCCGAATGCCAGTAACATCCCCTCCTTTCGTGACAGCCAACAGTGTGTCAGAGATGTCCCCTGGGGACAGTGGGGAGACCCTCTGTCTAACCAGGGGAAGCCAGGCTGCTTCTCACATCTGTGATTTGCATTTCCTACAAACTCCAGGGCCCAGCGTGGTAGTTGGTCCCCTCCCAGCTCTGGGAAGGGAACCTCCTTCCACTGTCACCGGCCAGCATGAAAGATGTTGGACACTTGCAATTTAATAAGGAAACTCGGAGCTCCCCTGACCCTGGGGAGCCTTGTGCTCAGTGATCTGTACTGTTTACCCCAAACAGTGACTTACGAACTGCAGAAAGAACGCCCGTCACACGCTGGAACGTACAGAGCAAGAAAAACCAGAGGGGGAGTCACCTCCCAGACTGACTCATGCAGCGCCCTGCTGGGAGCTCAGCCAAGGCCTGACTCACAGCCTGCGAAGTCACACCTGTGCTCACGCCCCGCCGGGAAAATATGGGCTAAATCCACGGCAGTAGGGCTCGGGGTGTGCTTGCTTGCACATCGAGGGTGGGAAGGGGTGTGGGACCCGTGTCGGACTCACACCCTTGGGGGCCCCTGGCTGTCCCAGGAGGAAGGTGAGTCAGTTGGCTGGGGGTGGGGTGGGGTGGGGGGGGGTGGTGCTGGGCAGAGACCCTAGAGAAAAAGGGAGGGAAGTGGAATTTTGGGTATGTACCTTCTGATCCTGTGCATTTATGATTTTTTAAAATCCTCGTCCAAGGATGTGTTTATTGATTTGGGGGGGAGAGAGAGAGAAACATCAGCATGAGAGAGATGTTGATCGGCTGTTTCCAGCACACGCCCCAACCTGGGATCAAACCTGCACCCGTGGGTGCAGGGGCGATGCTCCGACCACCTGAACCACCTGGCCAGGGCCTGTGCTGTCCTTTCTAACTTTTTTTTAGGTGAAATTAATATAAGAAAATATTAACCTGCTTTAGTCTGTTGCTGCTATAACAAACTACCACAAATGGGGATGCTTATAAACAACAGAGATTTATCTCTCAAAGTTCTGGAGGCTGGATGTCCAGGGTCAAGGTGCCAGCGGATTCCGTTCCTGGTGAGGCCCCTTCCTGGTCCACAGGCGACGTCTTCTCCTGTGTCCTCGCATGGTGGAAGGTGAGGACTCTAATCCCCTTCCTGGGGGCTCCATCCTCCGGACCTAGCCACCTCCCACTGGTCCCGCCTCCTGATACGTCCCTCGGGGGCAGGTTCCACCCTGTGAGTTTTGGGAGGGGACACAAACATTTGGTCTATTGCAGAACCAGTGACCATTTTAAAGGGAACGATTCAGTGACATTTGGAACATTCGGTGTTGTGCAACTCTCACTACCATCTGGTTCCAGAACCTTCTTATCGCTTCCCTAAACCCCGCCCCAAGAGCAGTCCCTCCCCCAGCCCCTAACGGACGCTGGTCCACCTGCTGTCTCCGTGGATGTGCCTCTTCTGCGCATTTCACAGGGGCGGGGCCACACGCTGCATGGCCTTCTGCGTCGGCTTCCCTCGGGTGGCGTTCCAGGGCCTATCCATGCTGCAGCCTGTGTCAGCGCTTCGTTTGCTGTTACGGCGTGTACGGCGGAGCGATGTTCCGCGGTGCAGACGGACACCTTTTGTGTATCTGCTCATCCACCAGTGGGCACACATTTTTGACTATCATAAACAGTGCTGCTACAAACGTGTGCACAAGTATTTGTCTGAACATCTGTTTTCAATTATTTTGGGTCTATACTTAGGAGTGGAATTGCTGGTTCTTGTGGTAATTCTATGTTTAACCTTTTGAGGAACTGCCAAAGTGGTTTCCATAGCAACTGCATCATTTTACATTCCCACCAGAAAGGCCCCAGGGTTCCAATTTCTTCACCCCAACACTAGTTATTCCCCTCCCTTCCTTGTTTGGCCGACCCAGTGGGGTTGATTTGCATCCATTTTGAAGCCTTGACTGTGAGCAGGCTCTGTACCGAGCACTGGTGGTGGGGGGGTGGGGGAGAAGAATTTGCAGTCTAGGGTGACAGTTCTTACCTTGGGACAGTGGGAGTACACATAGCTTCACAAAGCCGGGAGGGGCATCCAGGAAGACTTCCTGGAGAGGGTGATGCGTAGGGATGGATTAGACCAAGGGTCTCAAACCATGGTCCATGGGATGGCATGAGCCCCTGCCTAGTTCTGCTGTCACCGTGGCGGTTATGAAAGGGTCGCTGGTGTGAGTAGAATGGGGGTGGGGATGTGCCTTGTTTCCTGCTATAAACACAGTCCAAAGCCTATTTTCCAAGTGAAGAGAACATGCGTGAAAGTCCTTTGTCCTCTGGGCTGCAGGTCTCAACACCCCTGGGTGACAGAAGCTCCTGAGACAAGCATGGAGAGACCATGTTCATGTTGCAAGTCCTCTGTCGCTCTGCACAGAGGAGGCATTCCTCACTTTTGGGGACTCTGGGAAGTGGTGGCCATCAGCTTTTGAACTCATCAGGTCCAACATGGGCTGCTCGCAACGCTTTCCCGAGGGGCTGGCCCAGTGACTGCCAGGGCCTCTGATCAAGCTGACTGATCTGTGTCGGCAAAGGGCCTCGTCCCCATGATTCATGTGTCCCCGCCACCCCAGGGCTGTGTGCTAAGGGTGGTGGCCGTCAGGGGAGGCTGCATACGTGTAGACAGCCCCCGGCCACACCTTGTCCTGGTGTGCACCGAGTCACCAGGGAAGCCAGCAGGCAGTGGGGACTCCGCCACCTTTGGGTCCTGTTTGGGGACCTCAGGCAAGTTCATTGCTACACCTGCAAGTAGAACTTATTGGGGTGTTGGGAGGGATCACACGATGAGGGCCGGAAAGCACACAGGGAGCAATCAGCCATAGTGGCCACCCTCGTAGATGACAGTTCCTCCTGGCAGGTAGGTGGCCCCTGGGGGCACAGGTTCTTTCAGACCTTCTGTTCCACCCGCCCACCCCTCCTTGGCCTGCAAGGCTTGTCTCTCCTCTGTGGAGTCCCTCTACCTCCCCCCCATCAGAATCAAGTGCCTTTCCTTTCCAGAGACAGCAAGGTCTTGCTCGGGCATGGGGTTGGCGGGGCACCGAGTGCCTGGCTGATAGTGTGTGGGAGGTTGTAGCAAACTCTCCTGCTCTATCCTCTACCTGATGCTTCTGCCTGTGGGCCACCTGGTGCCTGAGCTGACAGGAGGAGGGGTCTACATCATCACTGCCCCTTCATGCATGCTTTAGGCGCTCAACAAATAAATGCCTGTCCGATCATTTCAAATGGAGGTAAAACTTGTGTGCAGCTGAGTGTGCACATCTGAAGTGTATGCTCAGTGGACTTTGCCGGTGTGACCATCACCCAGATCAAAACGTGGGTTGCTGGACATCCAGCACCCCAGAAGGCTCCCTCTGCTGGTGGGGGAAACTGCACCTCAGACTTCAGTCACAGGGGATGAGTTTTGCCCGCTGTCAATTTCACTGATGTAGAATCACAATTACACCCTCTTCCACAACTGGCTTCTTTACTCAACATTGTGCCCACTTGTTCCTCCACAATGAGCAGGTGCTTGTTCCTTTTCATTGCTGTATAGTATTCCATTAAATGAACACACTGTAGTCCATTCATTGAAGGTGTTTGGGTTGCTTCCTTTTTTTGGCCATTATGAATAATATGGCCACAATTTTTTTGCATGAACATATAAATTTATTTCTTTAAGGATGGGATTGTTGGGTCTTAGATTTAGCAGATACTGACAAATGTGTTTCCAAAGTGTTTGTATCGATTTATTGCTTGTGAAAGCAAAAGTACCACCTGAGGAGAGAGCACAGACGATGGCCCACAGTGTCTGGGAAAAATCCACATAACGTAAACCGTGTTCAACAGCAGCCCGCAGCCGCCTTTAGAGACCAGATGGAAAAGGCAGGAGGTGCTAAATCATGCTCAGGCTTGAATTTTGTGAAACGAGGCATCCCCGCCACATCTGAGCTACAGGACAGTTGTCATCCCCGCTTTACAAATTTCTCAGGTCCTCATTCCAACCGCCACACCCCCAGGTGGTTGGGGGGTGGGTGGCCTCTAAAGAAAATATATCAAACATTGAACATGCCATCGAACAGAATGAGCTTGAAGCGTCCTCTGCAGCGTGTGACTTCCCTGGGGCAAGTTGCCTCCCTCTCCGCACTTTGGGTTTTGTTTACTCTAAAATCAGAAGGGGCCCTGGCCGGTGTGGCTTAGTTGGTTGGAGCATTGCCCCATGCACCAAAACATTGTGGGTTTGATTCCTGGTCAGGGCACATGCCTGGGTTGCGTGTTCTATCCAGTCAGGTCACGTGGGTACGGGAGGAAACTGATTGATGTCTCTCTCCCCCTTTCTCTCTCTCTCATCAATAAACATATCCTTGGGTGAGGGTTAAAACAATTGGAAGGCTGTTTGGGGTGCAGTGGAACCCCCAAGGGTGCTACGAGGGATAAGAGAGAGAGGCAACAAAACCCTGGGTTGCTGTGGGAGAGCCACGGATATGCCCAGGTCACCCTGCTAGTGGCTGTCGGAGTCCTTTCCACGCAAGACATGTGACAGTTCGCAAGAACTCGGCCTTGCCCACATATTTCAAATGTGCACATGGTCTCCTGTCGCAGCCCACTGTCCCCTGATCACTTCCAGGGGGGAGTAGGGATCCCTGCCAGCGCGCTCCCCTCCTGCAGTTGCCTTGCTGCGGGGCCGTGCCCCACCCTGCACTTGGAGCGCCAGCAGCTGGCAGAGCCACAAGCTACATCTGTGTCCAGGGGCCAGTTGCAAAACCTCTGTGTTAAGTAAGTCCTGACTAGAATTTTGGAACCCCCCCCACCCCGGCCCCGTCCAGATTTTCCAGTGTGCCCCAGACGCCAGCTGCGGGGGCCGCGCTTGTTTACGCGGCTCCGTCAGAACAGCGTGTCTGAAGGCCAGGGCAGGATCTGCGCGAGCGCTTTCGATTATGGAAAAACAAATGTGATCTGAGAAAGGAAAAAAAAAAGAAGAGGAAAAACGAAACGGAAAACAACGGTCCGCAGAGCTGGACTCTGCGGCGGGGCCCTGACCGTGTGATTTCTGACCGCCTGAGGGAGACCGTCCTGGAAGACTTGTGCTCCTCCCCTCCACGCCGTGTTCCTCCGGCCACTCCGATGTGCACAGAGGACACACAGATTCTTTTATGAGGTTGCAGACATACGTCCCCTGGACAGCACATGGAAAAGCCACATGTTTCTTGCAGAGAGTCAAACAATCAGGTTTTCCTTAAGATGTAAAAACTTTTCCACCTAAAGGGCAGGATTAAAAAATTTGTGTAGTATGAGAGTTTCCCCTTCCCCTCTCCCCCAGGAGTAGATGGGAAGGTCTCAAGTGAAAACAGCCAGCCCGAGTGTGTGAGTGCACGCCTTGTTGGTGGGGACGCAGGGCAAGGGGGTCAGGAGTGAAAAACTGATGTTGCCTGAAGTCCTGTTATATGTCATTCCCTGTGTGGAACCCTCTTGATCCTCGGGACTTGGAGAGCCAGTAACATTCCCACCGCTGCATAGTGAGGGAGGGGACACTGAAACACAGCTGACTTTCTGTTGAGTCAGGAGCCCGAGGTCTGATCTGCAAGCCTCTGACCCTGGCCCTGGCTCGTTTCTCTCTCTGGGCCTCAGAGCTGTGTACGCACGGCCCTGGGACCTGAAGACAAGATCCTGGGAACGTTTCTCTACAGTGCGCGTCTACAGCTTGCATCACACAGGGGCCCGCACCGACGGACAGACGCAAAACCGCTGCCCCAGAGGACACTTTTGAGAGAACCACACCCTGAAGCATGGTCAGGCTGCTTCTCTTTTCCGAATCTCAGTTTTGTCATCTGGGAAAAAACGGGGTGTATGTCCAGGTACCTCCCAACATTTGCCGGCGCAGAGTGGAGCCCGCCGATGCGGGCGTTCACAGGTGGGGAGGCCTTTTCCTCACAGGCATCTCATGAGGCCGTCTCGACCTCACCGGAGAGGCCGGGCTGCAGTGTGGCTTCTGGGGAGCGGGTGGCACCAGGGCTCTGCCCTGGGCTCCCGCCTGCTGCAAGGGCCAAGGGCGTCACCGAGAGACCAGGCTGCCAGGTTTAGCAAATAAAAGACTGCGTGCCCAGTTAAGTTTGAATTTCGGATAAACAGCACATTTTTTTAGCGTAAATGTGTACCAAATAGTGCATGGAATGGGATATACTCCATTTTTAAAAAACTTAAAATAATTGAGTAGACTTTTATAGGCTCTAAATATTTCATTTATCCTCCCTGGAGGCAAGAAAATAATTAAACTGTGTTTTTCTGCCTTAGAAGTTCTTTTCCTTGTCTTCTGATTGTAAAAGGAATTAAGACATTTCTCTGGGCTCCTGAAAGGCCTGGGGCCCCAGGGCTGCTGTCCTTGTCTCAGCCGGCCCCAGACAGAGAAGGGGCCTTCCCTCCAGCCACTCCTCGTTTCCTTCTGCGGCCCCTCGCGACATCCCCGAGCCCCCTGTGCGTGTAGGGCCTGGAGCCAGGTTCTGGGAAACATCGTGGGGAAGAAGCGTTGCCTGTGCAGCCAGCCTGTCCCTCACAGAGAAGCTTCCGGCCTTGGTGGGCTCCGTTTGAATACGAGGAAGCGTGAATCAGACCTCAGCGCCCCAGGAGGCAGGCCCGAGTGAGGTGTCCTTTCATGCGGCCACCCTCTGTGCTCACCCCTCCGCTTGCTGGCCTTCCGGCAGCCTGGGGTTGGGGACCAATCTAGATCATTTGTCATCTGACTGAAATGGACCTTCAAAGAATTCATTCCCAGGGTCTTACCAAACTCTTTGTCACCAGACCTTTCTCGAGGAGCCCATCATGAGCTGGGGACACGTTGGCGGTCTGGGCCCGGGCGGGGATTTTGCTGAAGTGAGGCAGCTGGGCCAGCACCGGGCGCATGTGCGCAGTTGCCTTCGCTTCCTGCCTGGCTGTGATTTCTGTGAGTGTTGGGATCTCCACCCGGCGACGAGAAGCGATTGTCACAAAGGCCGGTCTCCAGATTTAGCAAATAAAATGCAGAACACACAATTAAATTTGAATTTCAGATAAACAACAAACATTTTTTTAGCATAAGTATATCCCAAATTTCCTAGAGTGGGAAAATTTTCTTGTTTATCTGAAATTCAAACTTAGCTGGGCACCCTGTGTTTTCTCTGGCAGTGCTGCAGAGCAGAGAGGAAACGCTCACGAAGGGGGGTGAGGGGCAGCCGTCTTGGCTTCAGGTCCTAGTGGCTGCCAGGCCTGCACTGGGGCTTTTCTTGCAACATCTTCTTAAAGTGTCGCCGTGACCAGTGCCCAGATGAGGAAGGCGAGGGCTGAGGGAGGCCAGTGCCACGTGAGGGCCTTTCCTGGTGGGCAGCTCGGGGTGCTGTGGACAGCAGGGGTGTCCAAGGGGGCATGGAGACTTCAGAATTAATTCTGCCAGGGTCGAAATGGAGCAGGATTCCTCACAAAGTTAAAAGTAGAATTACCACATGGCATGGCTACTCCTGAGCATCAACCCTGAAGAGCTGAAGACAGACGTTCAAACAGCCCCCCAGGCCGCGTGTGCCCGGCAGCTCTGCTCGCAGCCACCACAAGGCAGCACCCGCCCCGCTGTCCATCGGTGGAAGGGTGAACGGAGGAGCAAAGTCTGGTCCGGCCACCATGAGGAGTGAAGCACTGACACCCCGCCACGGGCATGAACCTTGAAATCATCGTGCGGCGTGAGAGAAGCCCGACGCAGAAGGTCGTGTAGTGTGTGGTCCCATCTATGTGAGATGCCCAGAGCAGGCACATCCATGGAGACAGAAAGCAGATCTGTGGTTGCCAGGGGGTGTGGGGGAATGGGGAGTGACTGCTCACGGGGATGGGGTCTCCTGTGGGGTGACGGAATGTTCTGGAACTAGACAGAGGTGACAGTTTCACAACACTATGAATGTACTGAATGGCTCTGGATTGCACACTTGAAAATGGTTGAAATGGCACCAATTTTGTGTCATGTATATTTTACCACGATTTTTCAAACATCAGGCAGGGGCTCGGCTCTCATCAGGCCCACGGCCAGAGTCCAGGAAGGGCTGCGAGCAGGGAGCAGGAGCCCTCTGGTTGGGTAGCTGCTTCTGGGGGCCATGCTGGGTGCATCTCAGTTGTCAGGGCCCAGGGGATCCTGGGAAGCAGGGATCATAGATGTGCCCTTTAACAGAAGTGGAACCTGAGGCCCCGGAAGTCACTGAGCTTGCCTGGTGACTCAGCATGGCTAGCTGGGATTCTAACGAGGGTCTGAGCACCCCACAAGCCCAGGGCGGTCCTTCCAGGAAAATGCCATCCACAGCCTGAGGGTGCTCGAGTCCCAGCTGGGGGTGAGCCCACGGGAGAGCCCCCATGGGACCGATCCCCACCTGGAGGTGGGGGCATTAAGGAAGGAGGGGGCTGAGGGCAGGCAGCCTCATGGGTGTGACCCCCCACCCCCACACCAGGCAGGAGCCCGGGCCCCAGAACAGATTCCACATGCAGGGGCCAAGTAATGGTCAGGGAAGAGCTTGAATTTCAAAAATCAGGAGACGCTTTGGTGAACACCTCAGTTCCCGGTGCCAGGGGGAGGGATTCACCTCATCGTGCCTCAGTTTACCCTCTGTTCCCGCCCCCCACCGCAGATGGGTTGACAGTGTGTTAGCACAAGGCGCTGCTGCATGTGGGCTGATGTGCAGTCAAGCCCAGCCCCTCGGGAGTTCGAGGTCCCCCAGGACAGCTCAGCAGGACGGGAAACCCCTTCCCGGAGGTGCCTGGACACCTACTTCTTTGTTTAATGGAAAAACTCAAATCACAGAGAGAACAGGTTCGTTTTGAAATGTTGGGGACAGAAGTCAGCCTGTTCTGCTGGGATGCGGGGCGGAGGGCAGCTGCGCACAGAGGTCAGCCTGCACACGGGCTCTGGGGTGACCGAGCAGTCCGTCAATTGGCGGTATTCTCTCCAAATAAAGAAAATGGGGCAGCAGAACCGGTCATCTGGTTCTTGGAATACAGAGCGGCTTCCCACGCAGGCAGAGCTGCGCAGAAATGGGTGTGTCCACGGAAGAGATTCTGAGAGCCCAGGAGGAAAGACAGGCAGAAACGCAGAGACAGAGGCGACAGAGCGGGGCCCTCGAGATTGGTTGGTGATGGAATTTGGCCCTTGTGTTACTTTGGAATTAAAACCTCCGATGAAATTCAAACCTTCATTTGACAGATGAGGAAACTGAGGCCTAGAGCTCAACTGGGGACATCCACTCACCACGACCCAGGCCCGTGGGTGCTGCCTGTGCGGAGCCCCCACAGCCCTCAGCCTCACAGACACCCTCCGCCCCTTCCCACTGCGTCCCCCAACCCATAACAAGTCCCCCTGTGGCCAGTTAAGAATAGTGGGTGGAGGGCACCGGTGACTTCTGAAAAAGGCTTCAGAGCCCAGGCGGCCACGGTCTGCAGGCTGCAGCCAGGGATGGCGCTAACTGTGGCGACGCTCAGGGTTTGGGAGGCCGGCTCACCTGGATCCGGTTTCCGGAGAGTGAGCATCTCTTTCATCTCCCAAGCCTGGGGGGTCGGCCCTAATGGCATCCTCTTTGGGGGTGAGGGCATGTGGGGGTCCTATGGCTCTACTGAACAGGGCACCCCATGGCAGCCCCCCACTTAGAATGAGTTGCCCGTCCTCCCTCGCCAGCTGTATGGATGTGGCTGTGTAAAACTGGCATCATTCCCTCCCCCAACGCGTGGGAAAACTGACCAGGGACACCCTCCGGACCTGGAGGTTTCTTGGCAGGAAGTTTGGAAGCACCCGTGGGCGTCTCCCATGGATCTAGGGCCATCCTGGCGGTCTGTTTCTCCGAGTGGGCTTCAGGAGCCGGTGTCTTTCAGGGACTTGTCCACATCATCAGAGCCATCAGTTGGCATCACGGTGTCGCTAATGTGCCTTCGTGGTCCTTTCAACACGCATAGGGTCTGTCATGGGGTCACCGCTCTCCTTCCTGACATTGGTCATTGGTGTCTTCTTTTATTTTCCTGACGCAGATGGCTCAGCCCAGGATGAGGCACCCCAGACCCTGGGGCCGGGCTTGTCCCCAAATGCAGGCAGTACCCAGGCTCTGTCGTCACTGTCTGAAAGGGATGACAGTCCTATGGGAAGGCACCGCCAGCCACCTAGCTCGGAGCACAGAAAACCTGCCTCCATGAAGGGTGGTGATCGTCCCCCTCCCTACTGCCCCTCCTGGCTCCCAAATTCTCACTTCTAGGTGTAGAGCAGAGAGACAGGGGCCCCGAAGTCAGGAGACCCTGACCTAGACCTCTGCTGCTTTTCTTCAGGGCCAGGGGAGGGCGAACGACTTGGCCACGTGGTCTTGGGTTGCGGTGACAGCACATGAGGCCGGGCATCGCTGCCTGTACCGGTGAAGGGGCGGGCTGATCCTAGAGCTGACTCAGCTCACATGAGGTAATACGTGGGCCTGCTTTTCCCAGGGAAGTGAAGACCCTGGAGATAATGGTAAGAATTCGTAGTAATACCTCAGCCCTGTGCCACACCCACCATAGGGTCTCCTCTGAGTGTCGAGTGCTGACAACGATGTAGGAGCTAATGTCAGCCCTACTTTCACAGACTGGGAATGTGAGGCCGGGCATCAGGTGGCAGAGCCAGGACTTGAACCCGGCCACCAGGACTTGAACCCTGGGCCTGCGTGTGGACGCAGCCGAAACCACAGCTGAGTTCTGTCTCCCCTGATAGTGCCTGGAGGTTGAATTCTTCGCTGGAGAAAAAGGATTTAAAACAGGAACACCCACACTGTCCCTGACCCTGTGGAAGTTCTGGAAGTGAGGCAGCTTTAGGATTCTGAACTTGGCTGTTTTTCCCAGTCCCGGGGCCCAGGGACAGGGGATTGGCCCCGCTTAGGCCCCAAACCACCTGCTCTGCCCGGCGTCCAGCCAGCCTGCATGAGAGTGAGGGAGAGAGGGGACCCTCCGCTCTCTTTATATACTGGAGTTATTTTTAACCCGGCCTTCCAGAGCATTACGGAGCTTCCTCTCTCCGACGCGCAGGAAGCCCTACTTGGCCATGTTTCCTGCTAACACGCGGCCCGAGATTGCTGAGAACAACAGACCCAAGACTGCTCGGCTCCGGGGGGAGGACAAACCTGGCCCCCTTTCAAAGCCCTGACAGAAAACCTTTGAGAGCCCTGCACTCTGCCAGCCCGAGGACGGCCCCCACGGCACCGACACATTGGCAAAGACCGTGCCCAGGGCTGCCAGGCCAGGGCTCCCGACTCCACTGTCCCTTCCCAAGGTAGAAAAAAAGTGTGTGCCCACCCCCTCCCACTGGATAGACAAACACTTGCATTGGTGGGGTTTATTATGCTTCTGTTTTTAAAAAATTTTTATCCATGTATTTTTATTGCGGTGAAATTCTCATAACATGAAATTAGCTGTTTTAAAGTGGAAAGTTCAGTGGCAGTGGGTACATTCACGATGTTGTGCAACCATCACTCTTTCTAGTTCCAAAACATTTTCCTCACTGCAAAACAAAACCCCGTGCCCACCAGCCTCACTTTCCACCCTCCCTCCCCCGGCCCTAGCAACCACTGCTCTGCTTTCTGTCGCCGTGGGTTTGCCTGTTCTGGACATTTTCAATCAATGGAATCATGCACTCTGTGGCCTGTAGTGTCTGGCTTCTCTGACCCAGTGTAATGTTTTCGAGGTTTGTCCACGTCGCAGCGTGTCGGTGCTTCGCTCCTTTTCATGACTGAGTAATATTCCCTTGCGTGCATGGACATGTTTTGTTTATCCACTCACCTGTAAGGGATGGATTTTGTGTTTCAACATGATTTTAAGACTTGGGTTTGGGAGAAATTACTTTTGTCACTGCCATGTCGTTTTCTTGGAAACCTCACACTTGCAGAAGAGAATTTCGCAAATACTGGCTGCTGGTGGGTTGGCGGAAGGCTCTGAGGAAAGGTGCACTGAGACAAAGTGATCTCGACTCCTTTTTCTACTGTGATGTGTCCTTTCTCCTCTTGGGGAGGCAGTGTGGTGCAGTAGGAAGCCAGAATCTGGTTCAAATCCAGACTCCTTCATTTACTAGCTATGGGATGCTGGGCAAAGCCCTTTGGTTCTCTTCGAGCCTATAACGTATCCTCTGTGCCCCGACAAGGGCCCCCAGCATCCAGAGGAACTCTGTGTGCAGGAAGGTCCTCCCTGTTGCAGATGGGGAAAGTGAGGCTTGGAGAGGGTACGTTACTGGCCCGGGTCTCACATATACAAGGTGAGTAGGGATGCAGCCCTAGGCCCCTCTTGGGTGGACTCCTTTCCTAGGGTGGGGGTGTGGTCACCACAAACCACTCCATCTGGCTCCACACACTTTTATTCCCAGCATGGTGTGGTCCAGGGGTCTGCAAACTATGGCTCGGGGCCAATCTGGCTCACCACCTGGTTTTGTACAGCCTGTGAGCGGAGGATGTTTCTTTTTCTTTTTTCATCATGAGAAAGTACACATGACATAAAAGTCACCATCATAACCATTTTTAAGTGCACAGTTCAGGGCATTCAGCACATTCACACTGTTGCACAGCCATCACCGCCATCTGGCTCCAGAGCTTCCTCATCTTCCCACACTGAAACCCTGTCCCCCTCAAACATTCACTCCCCATCCCTCCTCCCCGAGCCCCCGGCTCCCCCCATCTCCTTCCTGTCTCTGTGGGTCTGAGTCCGCCTGGGACCGCATGTGAGTGGGACCACACCGATCTGTCCTTCTGCGTCTGATTTCTTTCCGTCAGCGTAATGTCTTCAAGGTTCGTCTACATAGTAGCAACTGTCAGAATTTCCTTCTCTTTTGTGGCTGATGATATTCCATCGTGTGGACAAACCATATTTTGTCTACCCATTCATTTGTTAATGAACTTTTGGGTTGTTAACACCTTTAGCTATTGTATGTTTTCCTTTTACAACAGCTTTACTAGTCCACATACAATACGATTTCACCCATTGAACGTGTACAATTTGATGACCTTCAGTGCATTCACAGAGCTGTGCAACCTTCACTGCAGTCAATTTTAGAACATTTCTTTACCCCCCAAAGAAGCCCTGCACGCCTTAGTCATCTCCCCCAACTCTGGTAAGAATGCTGTTTATACTTTTGAGCAGTTGAAAAAATATTAAAAGAAAAATAATATTTCATGACATGTAAAATTTCTATGAATTCAAAGTTTGGTGCCCATCAATAAAGCTTTATTGGCATATGACCTTGCCCATTTGTGTACATCTGGGCTGCTTTTGAGCTACAGGCAGAGTTAAGTGGGGAAGTGGCAGAGCTACTTCCTCCTCACCCAGAGATGCCAACCCCAGCCCACTGTTTTCTCCCCTGCTGATCAGGGTGCCCTAGTGGTGGTATCAACTGCACCCTCTTCCTGGGCCTACAAATATCACCTGGGGGGGCATGTTCAGATCTCAGTTCAAATGTCCCCTTCGATTGGCTCCCTTGGTTCAGGAATTCTCACCCTTGGCACCACTGACCCCTGGGGTTGTGTCATTCTCTGTGGTGGGGCGGCCTGTGCAGCATCCCTGGTCCCTACACACTGGATGCCAGCGGCACCCTCCTTCTCCCAGGTGTGGTGGTAAAAAATGTTCTGGACTTCTGGTCAAGATGGAGGTGTAGATAGACACGCTTCACCTCCTCACACAACCACAAGAAGAATCACGACTAACCTCAAAACAAAAAAACAGAACTGCCAGAAAATTGAACTGTATGGAATCCAACAACCAAGGATTTAAAGAAGCCAAATTCATCTAGACAAGTAGGAGGGGCAGTGAGGATGCAGTATGGTGCAGAGTGGGAGCAGAATGGACAGTCCCACATTCATGTGTGGTAGATAAAAGTTGGGAGGGAAACCTTGAGAGTGAATGATCCCAGCCCCAGGCCTGACTGCACAGCCCAGGCTTCCAGAAAATAAAGCCTCATAACTTCTGGCTGTAAAAATCAGTAGGGGTTGGGGTGGCAGAAGAAAATGCCAGTTTCTCAGGAAAGTCCATTTAAAGGGCCTGCGTGGACTTAGAATGTATGCAAACCCACCCACTCTGGGAATCACCACCAGGGCACCAGTCACATATGAGAAGTGGGTGAAGTGACTGGAAACGGGGCAAGTGCTGGGGAAGCCTCCAGAAGCCAGGCAGATACATTGTCCCCTCTCCGACCCCTCCCCCTGACAGAGCCACAAAGTAGTGAGGCAGGTTGCCCCGCCCTGGTGAACAGCTAAGGCTCTGCCCCATACAACTTAACAGGTGCGCTAAGACAGAGAGTCAAAGCAGCTCTACCTAATACACAGAAACAAACACAGGGAGGCTGCCAAATTGAAGAGACAAAGAAATATGGCTCAAATGAAAGAGCAGAACAAAACCCCAGAAAAAGAACTAGATGAAATGGAAATAGCCAACCCATCAGATGCAGAGTTCAAAACACTGGTGATCAGGATGCTCAGAGAACTCCTTAAGTGTGGGGAAAAACATAAAGGAAGAAATGAAAATGAAGGATACACTAAGTGAAAAAAAAGAAAAATCCACAGGGAACCAACAATGAATGGAAGGAAGCTGGGATTCAAATCAACAATTTAGAATAAAAGGAAGAAATTAATATTCAACCAGAACAGAATGAAGAAACAAGAATTCAAAAAAAACAAGGAGAGAATAAGAAGACTGGGACATCTCCAAGAATGCCAACATCTGAATCATAGGGGTGCCAGAAGGATAAGAGGAAGAGCAACAAATTGAAAACTTATTTGAAAAAATAATGAAAGAAAACTTCCCTAATTTGGTGAAGAAAATAGACATACAAGTCCAGGAAGTACAGAGAGTCCCAAACAAGTTGGACCCAAAGAGGAACACACCAAGACACAACATAATTAAAATGCCAAAGGTTAAAGTTAAAGAGAGAATCTTAAAAGCAGCAAGAGAAAAGCAGAGAGTTACCTACAAAGTAGTTCCCACAAGACTATCAACTGATTTCTTAAAAGAAACTTAGCAGGCAAGAAGTATTCAAAGTGATGAAAGGCAAGGACCTACAACCAAAACTACTCTATCCAGCAAAGCTATCATTTAGAATGGAAAGGCAGATAAAGTGCTTCCCAGACAAAGTAAAGCTGGAGGAGATCATCATCACCAAGCCCTTATTATATGAGATGTTAAAGGGAACAGTACAAGAAGAAGATCAAAACCATGAACATTAAAATGACAACAAACTCACAACTATCAACAACTGAGTCTAAAAAATAAAAACAAAATCAAACTAAGCAAATAACTAGAACAGGAACAGAATCACAGATACGGAGATCGCATGGAGGGTTATCAGTGGGGCAGGGGAGGGGAGAGAATGGGGGAAAAGTACAGGGAATAAAAAGCATGAATGGTAGGTACGAAATAGACAGGGGGAGGTTAAGAATAGTATGGGAAATGGAGAAGCCAAAGAACTTATATGCACGACCCATGGACATGAACTAAGGAGGGTACTGGGTGGAGCGGGGCAAAGTTGGAAAAATTGGGAAGACTGTCATAGCAGTAACCCATAAATATACTTAAAAAGATGTTCCCACATCACCAAAGGTCCCCTGGGGGCAAAACCACCCCCCTCCCATGAGACTAACTGCTATAGAACCCCTTCATTTTTTATCTAAACAGTTTAATGGTCAACTTTATGAATATATGCAGTGTGTAGTTAGCTGTGTCCCTACTGATGGATGCCTCAGCTGCCTCTAATTTTTCACCATTATTAGGAATAACATAACATACATCCCTGCATGTAACACTGGACTATATTGAAATCACCTTTTACCTACAGGAAACTAATCTGGATAGAGATGCGGTATTTTTCTACAGAGGTCCTCCCCTTTGGTATGGCTGATGCTGGCCATTCTCTGGGGTGGGCTGTCCTGGGCACTGCAGGGTGTTGGGCAGCATCCCTGGCCTCCACCCACCTGATGCCAATAGCACCCGCTCCCCCAGTTGTGACAATCCAGAATGCTTGCAGACACCTCTCAGTGTCCTCTGGAGGTTAAAATCGCTGTCCTGCCTGGGTTGGTGGCATGGATAAGGGGGAGTGGGAGACCCCCACCTTCTCACACGGACAGACAAAACCCCAACCAAAAGGGACTCTGGGGTGGACTTTCCGCATCCAGCATCTTCCCCGCCCTTCATTGCCCTCCTGCAAAGGTGAATTACTTGCCTCTTTAGTAGATGGGTAAACTGAGGCTCCGTGAGAGAAGCTAGTAATCATTATCCTGTTCCTCACCCCTTGGTGTTCTCAGAAGCAAAAATTACAGCCCTAAGAACCCCAAATACCTCCCCCATCTCTACCTCCAAGGCAGTTGCCAAGCACCATGGCCTGTGGTTCAGCCTCCAGAGCAGCAGGGATAAAATAAGAGATTCAAATCCCATCCTCTGGAGATCACAAACTTCAAAGAAGGCAAGGTAGTCTGGTCTCTGATGATGGGGGCCTGAGCGCATTTGCCCTCTGCTCTGGGAAACTGCCACAAGTGTCTGATGGGGGGAGTCAAAATGAGCCCGAGGCTGGGTGAGCCGAGAAGGAGGTGCCTACAGAATTTTTGATGCAAACCTAGGATTCTAGGATGGCACTGGGTGCAGCCCATTTGCGGGCATGACTTAGAGGTCACCTTCTCCAGGAAGCCTCCAGGAGTGCATCCATCTGTCCTCACATGGTCCTTTTTATGACTCTTGTCAGGGTCAGTGAAGAACCCCTGCACCCTGCTGGCTCTAGCACCTGACCAGGTGACACATCAGGGAGAGGGAGCCCCAAGATGGACGTGGAGGCTGTGGCCAGCAGGGCTTTGCGAGTTGTTTCCATCTGCGCCCGAACACTGGATGCCCAGGGAGGGGGATTTTAAGATATATTTCAGGATTTCAGGTGTATGATTCCACCATCTGAACCAGTGTCACCAGCAACAGAGCCAGACAACAATGAGTGCCACCCAGAAAGGTGCACCGGGGAGGACCAGTGTGGCCTCTGCGGGTCCTTCCTCAAGACATACAACCTGAACCTGGTCAGAGGTGCCAGCAGTCCAGGCCGCTGGGGGTCGTTCTGTACAACAACTGCTTGGACTCCCCCCAAATGTCAGCACTGTGAAAGGCAAGCAAAGGCTGAAAACCCAGTCCTGATTAAGGGGAACCAAAGAGATATAAAAGCAAAAGATATCAGGTGAGCCTGGATTGGGTCCTAAACAGGAAGAGCAAAAGTTGCCGTAAGGATCTCCTCTGAATCCAGGCAGTCTTCTATAACAGAATACCCCATGCTGGGCGGCTTATACACACACTGTTATTTCTCATAGTTCTGGAGGCTGGAAGTCCAAGATCAGGGCACCAGCAGTGTCTGGTGAGTGTCCACTTCCTGCTTCACATTTGGCACCTTCTTCCTGTCCTCACATGGCACAGGGGAGCAGGGAACTCTCTGGGGTCCCTTTAATAAGGGCACTAATCCTATTCATGAGGGCTCCACCCTCATGACCTATTCACCCCCAAAGGCCCCACCTCCTAACACTATTATTATATTGGGGGTTGAACATATGAATTTTAGGGGGACACAAACATTCAGACCACAGCAGGCCTAATTAGGGCAGTTGAGTTCACTCGACTATGGAATGACTACATAATGGTTTTTCTCAGTGGGAAGTTTGCAGAGTGTGCCGTCTTCCCTGGGCCACGTGCGAGAGCCTTCTGGTTCTCAGGAGATGCAGGTCGAAGGGGTTAGGGGTCCTGGCGCACAATGCCCACAGCGCTGGCTCACCTGGTTCACAATGGCGTCCTGTTATCCTGTATGGACTGAATATTTGTCTCCCCCAACTCGTATGTTGAAATCCTAACCCCCAGTACTTCAGAGTGTGACTGTTTTTGGAGGTAGGGCCGCTAAAGAGGCGATTAAGTTAAAATGAGGTCGAAGAGAGAGCCCTGATCCAATCTGACTGGAGTCCTTATACGAAGAGGAATTTGACACAAAGAAACCCCGGGCGTGGGCTTGCACTCAGAGGAAAGACCGTCTGAAGAGTCAGCGAGAAGGGGGCTGTGGTCTGCCAACCAAGGAGCGAGGCCTCGGGAGAAACAAACCCCGCCGAGACACCTGCATCTGGGATGCGCAGCCTGCAGAATTGTGAGACAATCATTTCCGCCGTTTAAGGTTCCCAGTCTGTGGCATTTTGTTATGGTGGCCTGAGCAAATTAATGCAATATAAGAGCACATAAACTATATATCATTCATATCAATTGTATACATACATACATACGAGAGAGAGGATGTGGTTAAATTGTTGGCCGTATGTGAGTCTGGGTGCAAGGGTTTCATTGCATAATTTTATCCCCTTTTCTACAGGTTGCACGTTTTTTCAAAATAAAATGTCGCAAAACGCAAAACAGAGCCCTGGTTCCCTGGCCCCACGGAGCCCAACTGAGTCACAACCTTGGGCATGAGTGGGCACCAGGAGTTGTGGAAGTGGCACGCTGGCTTCAGAGCAGGGGTTCGAGGTGATGCAGAAGCACCCACAGTTGCAGCAGGGGGAGCAGGGCAGGGTCCCTTGTCCAGGGCCCTCGAGGGGTGACAGGGGCATAGGGTGCAGGCCTGGGCAGAGGACCGGCTGCCCCTCCTCTACCCCCTCGCCCGTCTCTGTGAGCTCACAGCCATTTCACGTCTGGTCTCTAAGGGGCCCGGCACTGTGACAGCAACCTTCACTCCATTTTGCAGAAAGGGAAGGTGACCGGTCCACTGCATATGCCTGAGGACAGGGAAACCTGTCCCATTAGGGGTCACCCCCCATTCCCTCGCCCCAGCCCCTGGAAAGCACCGAACCGCTCTCCGAGTCTACGCATTTGCCTGTTAGGACCCTTCACGTCAGTGGGACCATAACGACAGGTGGCCTTTTGCGTCTCATCTGGCTTCTCTCTCTCCTCGTAACAGTTTCAAGGTCCATTCATGTTGGAGCGTGAATCTGGGCTTCGTTCCTCTGTAGGGCTGACCAAGTACATTATTTTTTTAAATCAGGGCTTTGCTCATAGAAAAGCAAAATGCTATATTTGGCAAACATCAAACGGTGTTTGGTTTTATTTATTTTTTATCCCCTCCACAAATAGCTCAAAATTGACTCAAGCTGCCAAACACCACACACTCCCAGTGCTCAGCCCCAAGCCCGCAGGTCTCCTCTGTGAGAGGTCCCGGCTCAGGCAGCCTTGGACAGCCCCCGTAGGAACGACATTGTAATTAAAAAGCCTTACAATTACAGACTCGACTGTAAACTCCAGTCGGAGGAGGCCCCGGCCTGTCAGGGCGCGGGCATGCCTGACATTCCAGGCTGGCCTCCTTGGAGCCCCAGGAGCCGCAGAAGTCCCCGAGCCCGGCCAGGAATAGTTCTGCCTTTTATTTGGAAAGAGAATTACAGGGCACACAGCCCAGCCTGAGCTTGCTGCCCCGAAGCCGTATTTTTGAACACGACCTTAACCGTACACTTGCTTTAGATCATCTGTGCCAGGCTAAACGCTGCCAGCTGCCTGGACACTCGGCCCGCGACGCTAAACACAGGTTCTTTTTTATTCCTGTTTTAAGATCTGTCCGACTATTTCAGTGCAAAAACACATTTAAAATCTTGTTGGCTCAGGGGCCCCTGGCAGCTGCCAAACCTGCCCTCTTCTCTCTGCTTCCCCCAAGCGGATCTCAAATTTGTGTTGTCCGTAGGGATTGCCTTAACTAGAGGACCTGTCTCTGGTTCCCTGAGCCTCTCTGCCCCAGACAGGGCGATGTGGGGCTCTGGGATCAACAGGCCCACCAGCCAGGATGAGATGGGTGATTCCTGGAAGAACTGGGTGTTATCAGAAGAGCAGGACGGATGATGGGGAAGAAAATGATCATGTATTCACAGTGGTCAAGCCAAGATTTGAACTTGGGTCCTAGGCAAAAGTCACAAGGATTTAAAAATGCTAAGCCCCTTTCCCTAGCTAGTATAGCTCAGTGGATTGAGTGAGGGCTGCAAACTAAAGGGTAGTTGGTTCGATTCCCAATCAGGGCACATGCCTGGGTTGCATGCCAGGTCCCCCAGTGGGGGCATGTGAGAGGCAACCCCACATTGATGTTTTCCCCCCTCTTTCTTCTTCCCATCCCCTCTCTCTAAAAATAAATTTAAAAATTTTAAAAATGCTGAGCCCTTGCTGGGGGGAATATAAAATGGTGCAATTGTTGAAGTTTGGTGACTCCTCAAAAATTTAATCAAAACTTTAAACATAGGATGACCATATGACCCAGCAATTCCACTCCTAGAGATACAGCCCCCAAAATGAAACACAGGCATTCAAACAAAAATTTGCACATGGGTGTTCAAAGCCGCACTATTTACAATTGCTGAATGGTGAAAACCAACCAAGAATCCATCCACAGACGCACAGATAAACACGGTCCGTCCACGCGATAGAGTATCACTCCGCCATTAAGAAGGAGTGAAGCGCTGACACAGGCCACAGTGTGAGTCCTGAAAACAGCACGCTGAGTGACAGGAGCCAACCACATGATCTGTGACTCCCAGCTATACGAAATGTCCAGAACGGGCCAATCCACAGAGACAGAAAGCGGATCGGCGGTTGCCAGGGCAGGGGGAGGGGCACGGAGAGCGAGGGCTCCTGGGCCGTGGTCTGCGTTTGGGGTGACCAGCGCCTCTGGAACCAGATGGAGGTGCCGGTTGCTCAACACTGTGAATGCACTGAATGCCACGGGATCGTTTACTCTAAAATGGTAAATTTTTTTGTTATGTGAATTTCACCGCAATTAAAAAAAAAAGTTGAGCCCTGCCCTTGGGTTTAAGGAAAGGAAGTGCCAGGAGCAGGTGGGGGAAATAATGGCATGTCAGCAGCACCTGTGAGAAAAACCCAACGTTCGTTGGATCGATATGACTCAGCAAGGGGAGGTGGGGTGGGGCCTGGGGCCAGAGGAGTCTCTGCCACATCAACGGAGGGGTAGGGTCCAGATGGAGGCCGGTGGGATATCTAGCCAGACCACAGTGGAGGCCTTGGGCTCAGACCCAGGCAGAAAGGTCAAGGACAAAGCCGGGCTTTGGGGGAGGGGCCCAGCAGAGCTGAGAAAATCTGAAAACCCATCCCTTCAAGGAGAAACACTACAGTGTGAACCCCAGACCTGGGCTGACTGTTCAAATCCTAGCTCTGACACTTACCAGCTGCGTGACCTTGTGCAAGCCACTTCACCTCTCTGAGTCTCAGTTTCCTCATCTGCAAAATGGCATAACAATCGTGTCTGTCCCGCAGCATGGTAAAGTTGGGCAGACTGCTCGCCTCTGGGGGGCCTGTGGTCACCCTGGGGCCCAGCGAACTGGGAGAGGACTGTGAAAAGAGGTTGGCCTCTCAGACATGGCGGGCAGGCACCCAGCACCTCCTTCTCCCTCATCTCCCTCTTCCAGGCTATGGAACCCCAAAATCAATTTGCAGACACGTGCAGAGTGGCTAAAGACTTGAGTCACTGACACACACCTTCCGAGCTGAGGTGGGTGCTGTGCCCTCTTGTTCCAGCTTTCAGGCTGTAAACAGGTGTCTTTTTTTTCAAGTGTCTCTCTAGTGCCACGTTTCTCCCACTTTTAAGCTTTTTTGGGGGTGATTTTGCTGTTTAAAATGGCCCCCAACCGTAGTGGTAAAGTACCGTCTGGTGTCCCCAGGCACAGGAAGGCTGCCATGGGCCATGTGGAAAAAACAGGTGTGAGATGAGCTTCATTTAAGTGGGAGTCATAGTGCTGTTGGCTGTGAGTTCAATGTCAAAGAATCAATGATATAACCGAACAAGGTGTCTTTAAACAGAAACACACACAAAACAATGTCACGTATGGACCCTCTGATGAGGCCCTCGCTGTAACCGCAGCCCTCGCTGGTGTGCCTCAGTGGGTTGAGCACAGGCCTGAGAGCCAAAGGGTCGCCTGTTCGATTCCCAGCCAGGGCTCATGCCTGGGTTGCGGACCAGGTCCCCAACAAGGCCACAATGCCACATGAGTGGCAACTGCTCATTGATGTTTCTCTCCCTCTCTTTCTCCCTCCCTTCCCCTCTCTAAAATAAATGAATGAAATCTTAAAAACAAAAATGTGACCAGAGGCTCTTAGGAACCTAACCCTGTACTTCCTGCAGGAGTGATGGTCCAGCATTGGTTAATTCACTCTTTTCAGACAGTCAATTTATATATATGTACGTATGTATATATACACGCATTTATATATTATATGTAAATATGTTGTATATGCAAACACAATATATGCAAAATAGATGTAAATATGTTGTGTATAAATACACACTTACATTTATATATTTGTATTATGTATTAAATTTAAAATATATGTCATATACTATATATCTTCTTTCTTACAGTTAGTTTAAATGACTTTCCAAGCCAGTGTGCCACTGGGCTGAAACGTCTCCTATGTCTCTTCGACTTAGAGCTTCTCCTCTCCCCTCCACCCCTTGCTCTTCATTTGTTGAGGAACTGGGTCCCTTGTCCTGCATTTTCCCCTAATGTGGACCCCACTGCTGGCATTTCCTTTCCCTCCCACCCCCAGCATTGCCCAGGACTCAGGTGGATTTTCCAGCCTGTGGCCACATTGGCTGACCTCCCCTTCATGCTCTAGGTCACTGGGCTCTGGGATGTCGGCGGGAACCCCATCTGTTGGCACAGCCTCCCAAGATCTCCGCCTGAAACTATGACTTCTTGGGGGTCTTCATTTGGAGCTGGACACCTGTCCTTCTGAAGCCGGTTCCCCGGGGCCTGGGGCGAGGACAGTGGGAGGGACTCCGGCCCGAGCTGGGTCAGACCCATCTCTATCTAGAATGTTGGGAGTTTCTTCATTGTGGAAGTCTTTGCACTCACTGTGATTTTTACAAACATGGCCTGGGCCTCCCACCTCCCCTCTCCGGCCCCCTGGCTTTGTTCCTCATTGGCCCAGGAGCATAATAACAACCTCTCTTCCCCTGCAGGGTTGGGGTGAGGCCCAAAGGAACCCACAGGCAGGAGAGTGTTTTTTACCCCCTCCCCCCAGGATGAGGTGCCTTGGAAGGGAAGTGGCTCAAGGGGGGAAATTGAGAAAGAAGCAGGTCAGTGGGGTCAGTGGGGCAGTGGGGGGGGTGGGGACAGTGGACTTGGGCACACTTCTGCTGTCCCTGGCCCGTTGCTGCCTGTGGCAGGAGGAGGCAGCCCTGTTTTCTGCTTCCCTCTCTGTCTGAAGACCTCAGGCTTCCAAAGAATAATGTCCGTTGGTCCTCCAGGTTTACTGAGCACCTACTATGTGTCTTGGTCCCCCACCCAGGGGACATGGCAGTGAACCAGACAGACTCGGTCCTGCCTCCAGTAATTTGATTATGAGCCCTGATAGAGCCAGGAAATTATGCAGACAGGGCGGGGTGGGGGAGGCTCTGGAGAGCTGCTCTAGTGACGGGAGGGCGGGTGGGTGCTGAGGGGCCCTCTCTGAAGAAGTGGCATTTGAGCTGAGGCCCAAAGGAGGTGAGGAAATGCACTGTGTGAGGATCTGGGGGAAGGGCGCTCCAGGCAGAAGGAACAGCACATGCCAACAAGCTGGGCTTCCAAGGAGCCACAGGGCTGCAGAGGTGGGAAGTGGGAAGGAGGAGGTGGGTAAAGATTTGCTGGAAACTTTGGGGACCCAGGACATCAGTTGTGGGGAAAGCGTACTAACCTGCCTGCCAGACGTAGTTTCTCACAGCATCAGCCATTCTGGGGCTCAGTGGCTGTCTTGTGCCTCTGAAACCCCCCTGGAGGACTGGCCTCCCTCTGAAGAGAGAGCATCTAACATACAATAATAGCAATAGTGCTAACAGTGATATGAATGAACAATCTAAGTGAGACACGATAGTGAGAAGTTAGGAAAATTCCTTGGCAAGTGGAATGGAGAAACTGAGGCAGAGAGCCGAACACGTGGCCGAGCCACTCACAGCCAGGTGGAGAAGGTCGCCTCCCTGGAGAGAACGTCTCGGCCTCAGCTCCAGGCCCAGAAAAGCAGCACCACCAGGTGGGCAAGCTGCACCGGCTGCAAGGACTGAGGACCCCTGTCCTGGCGCTGACCAATCAGAGGAGACCACGACCCTGAAAGGAGCACACCTGGAGAACTGATGGATATTCTGCCGAAATTCTCCAGAGACCTCCCCTAAGATTCCTGCTGCGAAAAAGAGAAAAACTCAAGACAAAGGACCCAGCGCACAGGTGCTCTCCCTCTAGGGAACAGCCCACGCCATTCCCTTTCCCCTCCTCTTCCCTCACTTCTTTCCCCACAGGCACACATCTCCTAAACTCTAAGGGACCCCAAGACTTGCAATCAGGGGAGCAGTAGGCGGCAGTGGCTTGTCTCAGGCTAACCCCCTGAATCTGTCGCCAAGACCCCCTTTTCTCTGACTTCTCAGTGAGCTGAGGCAGCTCAGCCCCCTCTGGCACTCCTGTCGCTTCTTCTATGCCAAGCCCTTCTTTGTCTCACTGTCCCCAGATTTAATAGACAGATCCTCACAGTCACCTGGACCAGAGTTGTGAAATCTTTTCCACATAAAGTCAAGAACCCACGCACTGAGGCTGTCCCTCGGCAGACCTGCTTCTGGCCAGGCCCCTTGTCTGGTACCAGAAGCAGAGGCAGGATTCGAACCCAGGCTTGTCTGTTGGCAATAAGCATTTATTTGAGATCAAAAGAAGAGCTATTTAAGACTCACTGATGCAGGCAGAAGCCCAAATAGTGTCTGATGAGGAGACAAAGGCACAGGTGTCAGTGAGAAAGTGAAGGGGAACAGTGACGTCAGCGGCAGGAAGGCACCCCTGTGGGTGCAGGTAGCATCAACACCGTGTTGTTAACTCCAAACCACGTTTGTAATTTTCAGTCCGTAGTCATCACATCTGCTTTCTTGTTATCTTTGCGAAGCATTCTTTGAGGCACAAGCTTGCTCAGGCCTGGTGCAAAGGTTCAACGGGGGTTACTTTGCCTTACTCCAGGGTTCGAGGTATAAGACATGTGGGACAGTTTCTCTGGCATGGCAGCCCCGACTCCATTTTAAATGGTTCCATTTAGTATATTTGGGACACCTCACTTTTCACTGTCCCTCGATCCTGTCTTCCGGGGGGGCCCTGCGCCCACCAGCCTCCCGTTTTCTCTCACCCTAGGCTGGACAAATGCCTGCACACCTTCCCATCTTGGAGCTGTGTATTGAGAAGCACAACTGTCCCCACTGGCCTGGGGACCGGCTATACGTGCTAAGTAAGGGTTGGGGACAAGAGAAGCAGTGATTTCTATGGTGCCAGGTTCCCCCAGGTTTCAGGTGTGTAGGGGCACAGGAACACAGAAGAGCCACAGGACCCCAACCCGGCCTAGGATGGATAATAGGTATCCCGGAAGCCTTCTCAGAGGCAGCATCCAAACTGAGACCTCTTCCCAAGCAGCCATGCTGGGAAAGCTCTTGCTGAACGCTGCACCCCTGACCCAGGCCTGGAGCTGTGGTCAGCCTTGAGAAAGCCCAGTGTCTTTGGTCCCCACCCTGCTCCTTGCAGGTGACTTCTCTGATCAGGCCCTGGGCTCAAGGGGATAGGCCCTCAGCCTCAGAGACAGAGCTTCCGGCCTGAGGAAAGGGTCCTTTTCCATTTTTCTTCTCGTTTTGGGATTATTTGAAGGCAAGAGGTGGGGGACAATGAGGCTGGGGGCCTAGGCAAGGGTCCCCAGGGTCCCACTGCACACACTTTGCCTCTTGGGGGTGGGAGGTGGGGCTGGACCCAGCCTGACACCTCCCCAAACCCCAAATTTTCTTTGGAGTTTCAGGGTGTGTTGTGAAAAGTCATCTGAATTTTTCCCTCGACTCCTTGACATTTTTTTGGTAACTTTACTATAAAACCACATGCGATTTCTCCTCGGAATTTGTGGGCAGTTTCCCCCAAGGGGAGAAGAGTCCCAGTAAATAGACATAAATTATAATTGCAGGTGCCTAGGTACACGGGAGAAAAATAAAGCGAGGTGAGGGGGAGAGAGAGTGCATCCGTGCACGTGGGCGCGAGAGTCAGGGCTGGCTTCTGCCAGGGGCGAGAGAGACCAGCGAGAATGAGGGCGGCGGCAGGAACAGCCAGTGCCAAGGCCCTGCGCTCACAGCCGTGCTGCGTGGTTGGCGATTTGGGCCCCATTGCTCAGGTGAAGGTCCTGCTATCCTGGAGGACCCCTGGGGGGAAAGAGCAAAGCTGGTCTGACTCTGCTTGGCCAGGCTGTGCCAGGAGCCTGGGGAAGCCAGACAGACAGACAGGCAGGCAACGGCCCTCAGAGGAAGTGGCTTAGCAGGTAGACAGGTAGTAAATTTGCGGAAACCCCAGGCTAGGCCCAGTGTCGTGGGCAGGTGGGGGGCCCCCGTGCATGATGCCACATCTGAGGGGCAGCCCCTGGCACCTGTCACATTGGAGGAGGGAGAGAAAGAGGCAGGGGGGTTGGGGTTCCCAGTGGAGGCTCACCTGGTCCTGGCTTGGGTGACGGGGAGCTCACTATCTCTTTCCTTCAGCACCACACAGAGCTGGGAGGTTTGGAGCTGCCTCCTGCACTTTCCAGCCCCAAGGAAGAAGAGGCCTCTTTTCAAGTTTTAATGAGATATAAATACATATACCATATAATTCTACCCATTTAAAGTGCCCAATTCAATGGTTTTTAGAATATTCAGAGGGGTGCAACCTTACCAGGGTGCACTCTGGAACATTTTCATCACCTCGGGTGCAGCCCTGTGCCCGTTAGCCACCACCCTCACTGCCCCCACCCAGCTCGAAGCAGCGCCGATCAATCCACTTTCCAGCCCGATGGATTTCCTGTTTCTCCTGCTGCCACCAGTTCGGCCCCCTCCTGCTCGTCCCTGCATGGGGCTTCGCCCCCTGCCCCTCGCAGATGGTCTCACCTGATCCTCACACCATTCATGGGATGATTGCTCCCTATTCCCCCAACTTCACAGAGGGGGAAACTGAGGTTCAGAGAGTACAAGCTGCGTGTCCCCTCACAGCACCCAGGCAGAGAGGGTGGTTGGAACCTCCCCCTCCGGGTTTACACTCTGCAGAGTCCCCATGGCCCTTCCGATGAGCCACAGATCCTTCACCTGCCGGGGGGCCTCACTCCCAGGCCTTTGCCCACACAGGCCCTGTGGCTGGCAGTGCCCTCACTCATGCCCCAAGACTCTCTTCTGGTCTTCCTTTCTCCAGGAAACCTCCTGGAAGACCCCAGGTCAGCCCTGCCTGCCCTCTCCCTAGCCCTGACCCCTTAACTGTGAGACTGAGAGGCATCCGGCCAAAAAATCTTAAAAATAAATCCTGTAAACAAGCCATTGGGTGCATGAAAGGCTCATTGGCCAGAATTATGATGAGGGGGCCTGATAATCCGCCTGTTTTCTGCCAGCTACCCTGTGATGACATGGGCCAGCTCTTCTGAGAAGTGCACGCAGAGAGGCCCCAAAACCACCCTCAGCCGCCGCTGATAGCAGATAACAGCCTCCACGCTGTGGTTTTCGCAGTGATCAGACTTGTGGCCCCAGGCCGACCGAGCAGGGAGAGATCAAAACAGTGCCTGGGCCCTGCCGTGGTCATAGGCAGAGGGCCATGCACCGGGTGCTCAGGGACGCCAGGGTGAGGCGGCCGCTGGCGCCCGATGGTAGCGTTGGGTTGGGTGCTTTTTCTGTCCATTTCACAGATGTAGAAACTGAGGTTCCATCAGCCCTCCTGCCCCCTTCCTGGGTCTGGCTTTATCAAGTGTCATTGTCGCTACATGGGTCTGAAACATCCTTTGCTTCATGGACGGGGTTTGGTAGTAGTGGAACAAACCCCCATCAGGCCTGAAGCTGTCCAGGGAAAATGTGTGGGTTGTTGCAGGGGACTGGCAGGAAATGCCAGCAGCTCAGCTTCCTCTGTCCAGGACAGTGGCCTCTTTTCTATTTTCTGGGTTCAGGCTTGAGGCTGACAGGAGTTGGCTAAGGACTCCAGCTCTGGAGAGGCCAACTGAGCTCAGTCCCACTGGAGACAGATCCTTGTTTCCAGAATGCATTCATGCTGTTCCATGCAGTTTCACACTGTTCCAGCTTCTTCAGGACGGCATGCACAGGCCTGAATTCCCTGCCCCCCGGAGACTCCAAGGGCAGACATGAAGGCCCTGAAGCTCCAAGGGCAGAACTGGGTCTGCGGTTTGCCCATTCACTTTCAGAAAATATATATATTTTAAGATTTTATTTATTTATTTAGAGAGAGAGGAAGGGAGGGAGAAAGAGAGGGAGAGAAATATCCATGCAAGGGAGAAACCTTGATTGGTTGCCTTTCGTATGCGCCCCAACCGGAATCCGAACCTGCAACACAGGCATGTGCCCTGACAGGGAATCAAACCAGCGACCCTTCACTTTGTAGAACAACAGTCAACCAACTGAGCCATGCCAGTCAGGGCTCAGCTAATATTTTCTGAGTGGCTGTAGTGTGCTGGGTCCTGTCCTGAGTACATCCACAGGTACGTTTGGAACAAAATCTGAACCCCTCACTGAGGCCCACAAGGCCCAGCGACCTGGCCTGGACACCCTCTGACATCATCTTTTCCCATTCCCAGTGCACCGGCTTCCTCGCTGTTCCATAACCACACTGGGCACAGTTCTGCCTCAGATCCTTTGCACTGACTGTTCCTTCTGCCCCGAATGCTGTTCCCCTGGCTCAGCTCCTCACCTCCTGCAGGTCTCATCTTAAACAAGGCCTTCATGACCTTCCCAGTGACAACAATCCTTCTACATTTTTCTGATCCTGATCCATTTTTCTGTGTCACAAAGGTTTTACTCAATGTTATTTTTAACATTTGTACATTTACCATTTCTCTCCCCACTGACAAGAATGCTCATCAATCCCGCCCACTACCGTACCCCCAGCTGAACACACAGCAACTGCATAACTAGTCCTTGTGAATAGTCCAGGTGTCTGGGCCTGATGGGCATGCGTGCGGTTGGGAGGAGGCTGATTCGGGCTTGGGAGGTCAGCGGGGCCCAAGCTGGCATGGAAGATGAGGTGTGAAGAGCTTGCTCTCCAGAGAGGCTGGGCAGGCATGGCTCAGGCCTGGGACAGAGCCCTCGGGGACTGCAAGGCGAGGGTTTTGCCAGGGCCCCGGTCCTGGTCCGGTCCTGTGTTCTTCTTTTCCTGTTTGCCACCATGGGATTTGGGGAGTTGACGTGTGTTTGTATCCAGGTAACTCTTTAAATAAAGACATTCAGGGAGCCTCATATGCCCCACAGCTTTGCAAAAGGTAAATTTTCACAGTACCTTCACCAAATCTAAGGAGCCAGTGCTGGTGCATTTACGTGACTATTACCTGAACGCCAGTGTGTTTGCACGTCACCAGCCTTTCCGTGGATGTCCTCTGTGTGCCCCAAGATTCCACACTGTGTTTGGCTCTTTTTAAAATAATGGATTTTATGTATCAGAAACCTGGTCGTGAAACCAGAAAGGCTTGCGCACCCTTGGGCAAGGGGTCCTCCAGGTCAGGGACAGGCTGATGGGGGTACAGGGGAGAATTCAAGCCCCATCTGAGAAAGAATCTCCTAACCCTGACAGCTGTCTGGGGCAAAGGTCCCAACAGGCTGCCCTGTAGGTAGTGAGCGCCCTGTCACTGGGGCATGTAAGGAGGTTCTGTTTGGATCCCTAGAGGAGATTCCATGGGGTCCTCAGCCTGCACAGAGAAATGGGACAGGATGCCCTCTGACCCCAAACTTCCAGTCCAGGTCTCTGACTCCCATTCAGGGAGAAGTATTTGGTGCTTCTCTGCCCCATTTTCCTAGCGGCCACGCACATCCCTCTCTGCCTTCACGTCTGAGGAGATGAGTTTTCATACTTAGCAAGCGAGTGCCCCCCGAGCCCCCATGTTTCAGTCTGTGAGACATGGGCTTCCTCTTTACACCCAATAGGATGGCTGCCTTCAAAGAGCCAAAAATGAACAAGTGTTGGCAAGGATGTGGAGCTGGAACCCGCCTGCGTTGCCAGCAAGAACGTAAAAATGGTTCAGTAGCCTTGCAAAAGCGTTTGGCAGTTCCTCAATAGGTTCAACACGGAGTCACCATATGACACAGCAGCTTCACTCCGAGGCCGAGGCGCAGGCACAGGGGCTGCGGACAGGCATCTGCGCGAGTCCTTGTGCGCTACTGGCACACTACTTGTCAGCGTGTCAGCGAAGCACTGCCACGCGCTGCCACGCGGAGGAACCTCGGAAACATCCTGCTGGGCGCAGGGATCCCGAACAGGCAAATCCGCAGAATCCAGAGACGGGAAGCGGACTGTGGCAGTCGGGGGTGGGGGTGGGGGTGGGGCTGGGGAGTCACTGCCCATCGGGACAAGGTCTCCTTGTAGGGGGATGAAGTTGTTCTGGACCCAGGTAGAGGCACTGGTTGCACAACACTGTGAATGTACTAGATGCCGCTGAATTGTATACTCTAGAATGGTTAAAATGGTAAATTTTATGTTGTGTACATTTTATCTCAACTTTTAAAAAGTCAGAGCTAGCCTCTGTGATCACCCCACGAGGCAGGGGACTGGAGGTACACAAATGGTCCCCTCCCCACCCTCTGGGCCAGCCACCAGGGTAGATCTGAGGCCCTGGCCCCCCCACAGCAGTTCAGAGGAGGGTGGATGCTGGAAGCCCATCCGGTCAGGGCTGCTGGGTGTCCATCTGCCTTCCTACACCCACCCCGCTGGGTCTGCCACCCAGGCCAGGGCAGTAAAGGGGGAAGTGGGGCCTTCTGTGGTTCCTAGGCCCCTGGATTTGCATCGACCACTTTTACATAAAATCTTTCCAGGCTGGGCCCAGTGGGCCCTGAAGCCGGCCAAGGCGTTGGGCCGTGCGTGGAGGTGGGGTGGCCTTGCGGGAGGGTGCTGCAACACCCGGCCTGACCCACTGGTTCCCTTTTTAGAGGAATGTTATCACTGCTGGCTTCTTAGAAAGAACCGAGGTGGGGGAGCCGGACAGGCCCTGTCAGCCCTGGGGGGCTGCCTCTGCTCTGCTTTCTTCTTTTGGGGGTACAGGCCAGAGCCCCATCTCAGGGGTGCAAGGGGAGGATGGGGAGTCGGAGCAGGGAGACGACAGTGACCGTCTATCCAGTGCTTTGTGTCCCTGGCTTTCCATGTGGCGTGGTCACCTCCTGGGACTCCCATAAGAGGACACTGGGGTCCCTGTGGTGGCCAGACTGAGGTCCAGCTGGGGTCAAGTCCAGGCTGATAAAGCCCCCGTTTGAGATAAGGGGTGGGCTTTGTTTGTTCAGGCAACAAATATTCGCAAAGCTCCTCTGGGTGCCAAGGTTGGGACAGGGGGCTGGAAACTCAATGGGGTGGCCAGGTGGGCTGGCGGCAAGGTCCCAGATCCGCAGCGAGGGGCGGGGCCAGGGAGGCTGGGTGGTCGCCGGCCCCTGCATGGCATGAGGTGGGCGTCCCCTGCCAGTCTCTTCCGTCGCTCTCTCTTTCCTGCTTCAGTTCCACCCTCGTGAGCTTGAATTTGCATTATTGGGACATCGTTTTCTTTTTAAAACTTCCACCCTCTGCTCTTTCTGCAGTCTTTTTGTACAGGATTGTGGGGGGGACCCTTACCCTATGGTCCCCCACTGGCAAAGGATTTCCTCCTTGGCTTTGGGCTTCTCAGAACCACCTCTTCTCAGAGCCACCTCTGCAATGCCCCCTGGGCTGGCCACGTGCCCTTGAGCTGCAGGATGCCCTCTCAGCCCTCCCATTTTACAGATGGGGACACCGTGAGTTCAGACAGGGGCTCGAACCCAGGGCGCCTGCCTGCTTCTTGGACATAAAGATCCTTCCCGCCCTCCAGGCACACGGGGCGTCTGCAAAGAAAGAGGCCTGGAGAGTCAGGCCGGCTCGTGTGGCGCCTCCGCCACCACATGTGGCCGGCAGCTGGGCCTCGCTGGGCCCCAGTTCTCCCTGCTGGCGAACGGGCCAAGCACACTTCGCTCACTCCACCGTAGACACTGCTGCTTGTGGCTCCAGTGGCCTTCACATGTGTCCACCCCACGGAGTCAGCCTGTGCTTGGAGGCGCTGCTTTTGAGGCTCGATGTGGCCAGTCCCTGCCTCCTCTCCTTTTCTTCTTTGTAAGCATTTTATTTAAATATAATATATAGACATAAAAGCACCTAAATCCTGTCTACAGCTGGAAAGGTTTTTTGCAAAGTGAATGCACCCAAGTAACCAGCACTCAGATCAGGAAACAGAGCACCCCGGCCTGGCCCCTGCTGCCTGAGCTTCCCCGTGGAGTCACTGTTCTGAGTGGATGACTGAAGATCGTGCCTGCGGGGAGGCTGCTCGACCAGTTGCTGGGTCCGTGTTCCTGGTGAGAAAGGTGCAGGCCACAGAGTGAGGGGCCGTTTCCCTCCCTGCTCTGGGCCGGTCAGAGCAGGCGGGCTGCTGTCACTGCCACTTTGAAGAGGAGCAGACAGATGGCAGCGGGTTCAGGGAAAACCACTTGGCGTCTACACCACCAGAGTAGTTGTGTGTGTGTGTGTGTGTGTGTGTGTGTGTGTGTGTGTGATGTGAGAACCTGTGTGTGCACAAAGACCAAGTGGGGCCCTGGGAGAAGGCACTGGTGGCTTTAAGGCATTTAACCTAGAGAAGGACAGATGCAGGCCACTGTCACCTGTTCCAGATGGCTGGACGGCAGAGCAGGGCAGGATGGGACCTGAGAGAGGCACTAACTTTCACCAGAGTTTCTAAGCAACAGACCAGGCTGCTCCGAATGGTGGTGAGCCTCCCGTCAGGGAAGGCATAACCTGCTGTCCCCTTGGCAGCAAGCTTGGCAGGAGCTCATGACTTTGGGTTGTCCCTCCAGGCCTTGCAGAGAGACAGCTGAGGAGGAGGACTGCAGGGGACGGTGGCTGTGCTGAGAACTTTCTCAGGTGGGGAGATGAAAGCCCAGAACTGGGCACAGACCTGCCCAAGGTCATTAGGCCAAAACCAGCTTTCCAGGCACAGGCCTGGCTTGGAGCTCCAGCTTTCAGTAAAGTTCAGGTCAGGTTATATCTGGCACGGCCGTTCCCTCTCGCCGGCTGCAGCTGCCCCGGGTGGGGACTGCTGGGCATGCTCCATCACCCGCATTGGCAAGCGCCCCGCAGGTGCTGGGACCACCATTTACATAGCCACGCTTGGCCTCCTCCGCTCGGCCTGCTGTCCTGCCCCCGCCCCACTCACCAGGAAAAGGCCAAGGGGCTGAGAGTGGGAGCTGACTCCGAGCCCCAGTGAGCCCTTGAGTATTTTTATTTCACTTCTGCGTTTCACTTTTACTGGTCCTGAGTGAAATGTGCCCGTCAGTCTGGCCCCAAGTGATAGTTATTAGGCCCTGGGGCTCTGTGCTGTAATGACCAGGCTCGGACAGGGGGACCAGCTGGGCCGAGCTCGAATCGCAAGCCCACAGCTTGCTGGCCATGTGATCTCTGGAGCCCCTCAGGAGGGGACCCCGGGCCTGGTTTCTAATGTGACCCTGCCCCTGGGCCTCAGTTTGCCGCTCTGTAAACTGGAAACAAGCACAGCCACCATTTCATAACATCATCTCTCTGATCCAGCACCTGTGTGGGGTCTGGCCGGGTGCTGGTCTGGGGGCTTGGTTGGGCTGGGGGTGGCAAGGAGTCCAGGAGAGGCCTGGGCCAGTTGTATGTCCTTGAATTTGAGAAACTTGAACTTGTATAATAAATCAGCCTCATCATAAGGCTGGTTTAAAATGAAGGTTCCTGGGCCCAGGAGTGGGAGGAAGGGGAGGGTGGCCCTCTAGGTGTCAGCAGGTGCCACGTCAGGCCCAGAAACTTCAGGAAAGGCTCTGGGCCCCACAAGTGTGTTTGGAGTTGAGTCTGTGCCCTGGGACAGGACTGGGGAGGGAAGAACTGAGTCTCGGAGAGGTGAAGACATGTTGTCCTGTGTCGCTGTGAGCAAGCGGCTGCGTAGGGATTGAGTGGGAGTCCCTCTGCCTACTCTCGGCTCCAGGTGCCCCTGTCCCCGCAGCCGCAGGGCCAGCAGGGCTGCATTGGAACGTGAAGCCTAGGGCTTCCCCCGGGAACAGCTTGGAGCTGAGTTGGGGTTTATATAGTGGCTCCCAAAATATCTGGCCATGGATTGGCCAAAGCTGGGGAGGGCGAGGCTGGCCAATGCTGTGGCTTCCTGTCCTGCCAAGCTGTTTCCTGCTGATAGCCAGGCCCAGTGGCCTTATCGGTGACCCTGGGGCTACCAAGAGGACAGCCCCCCTCCACCAGGGGACAGAGTGTTCTGGCCTCAGCAGGGGCTGCAGGGACCTCGGTGGGGGTCAGGGTGAGCAGCCTGAGGTGGGCAGTGGGTCATTCAATGGACATACGAGTTTGGGGAAGGAGCACTGTAGCTGCAGTCCAGCTGCTCCAGAGCTCAGCTGTGGCCTTGGGGTGAAATTTCTGCGTGACACTGGGGAGTCGGGCCCCTCTCAAAGTCACCCTCACTCATCGAGTGGGGAGGGGTAGTGGTGTCTCCATTTCCTTTAGTGCCTCCCCCTGGCCCCTCAGTCTAGCCCTCCGGAGCCCCAAGTTTGGGGGAGACAGAGCTGGACACGGGTGACCTCTTTAATGATCTTCAAGCCATGTGAGCAAAATGTGGAACTTGGTCCAATAAATCAGTGCCACCTCTCTCAGGTGGAGCCACTTGACTCCCCTGGTCGGGGGACACAGAAGTGTATGGCGGGACAGAGACCCCTGCGTCAGCGCTCACTGTAGCTCGACTCACGGCAGCCAGAAGGGCAGCAGCTCAAATGCGTGCCGAAGGGTGAAGGGCAAACACGCGGTCCATGCACGCGGTGGGATGCTCGTCATAAGGAAGGGGTGAGGCGCGGACGCAGGCCTCGACGTGGGGTGGGCTGAGGGGATGGGCCAGGCACAAAGGCCACGTCTCCTCTGAGCCGTCTGCAGGGACGGTCCAGGGCAGGCAAACCCCCGTCGTGGGCTGGGGGACTTGGGAGGGACTGCTGGCAGGGACGGGGTCTCCTGTGGGAACGATGACAATGTTCTGGAATGAGGTGTCGCCAGTAGCCCCACAACCTTGTGAACCCTCAAAACGCCCCTGAATCCTTCGTTTCGAGGTGTTTCCTATTCATTTTATGTCGTGTGAACTTTTCAAAACAATGATTTTTTTTAATTTGTGGCGGTTTCTTGGAGGTGGATTTTTAGATTTTTCAATGATGAACACTGCACTGTCTGTTTCAGATTTTACTGGCTGGGGGAGGACTGGCTCCCCCCTTACAAGGCAGTCAGTGCCGCACGGAAGACGGGCGGCTGGAGCTGCAGGGCCCCGCCCCTGCTACAGCGAAGACCAGGCTGACCGGTGCTCTGGCCCTCCCAGCCCGCCGGACCCCGTCCTGCACGAGGCCCAGATCACCCCCACAGAACCCTCCCTGAGAGGCGAGGGCCATGTGAGGCCATTTCCCAGGCGATGGACACCCAGCAGGCCAGCAGCGGAGCCCAGGGTGCACCCCGCTCTGGCTGGCTCCAGCACCACATGCTCAGAGCCGCCCAGGCCCCTCCACTGGGTCTGGAGCCCGAGGCCCCTCCCTTCCCAAGTGCGGTGGGAACTGCCATGTGACCTCAGGCCCCCACACACACCCACTCACGTGGCCGGGCTCCCGCCGCCCTGTGGCCTTCTGGGAAGCAGTGCCAGGTGCAACCTGTTTCTCTTGGAAGGGAGCAGAGCCAGGAATGGGATGGGAAACGCTCTCAGTGTCTGAGCGCAGGCTGGGCAGGGACCACTGTGTGGGAACTGTGGGGAGGCTGGGAGAATTCTGAGCCAGAGGAGGGGTGGAGAAGGGCTGCCGGCCTGTGTCTCTGAGCTGAGACATGCCTGTCCCTGCTGGGTGACAATGGGCATGTCATTTCTGCTTCCCAACCTCAGTTTTCTTCTGTGAAATGGGCTTTATAACAGTCGCTGCCTCAGAGCTGACCAGCAAGATGAATGAAACGATTTAGGGGTTCACCTGACAGGGAGCCCCACTTGTCAGACAGAAATGGGGACAAGGAGGGCTGCTTGGGTCCCAGATAGGACAACTGAGAAACACTCTGGGTTTAAAAGCAAACACCCAGCAGTAGGGCAGTACCTTAGAAACTCACATGAGGTTCCTGACAGATGAATAAAGCGTGCTCCACCCACACAGTGGAATATTACTCAGCCTTGAAAAGGAAGGGCGTTCTGACACTGGCTACGACATGCATGAATCTTGAGGACACAGTGCTCAGTGAGATACGGCGGTCACAACAGGACAGACAGCATGTGGTCCCATTCACAGGCAGTCCCTGGTGAGTCAGGTCCACAGAGATGGGAAGTAGATGGAGGGGGCCAGGGGCTGGGGGTAGGGGTGGGGAGTCAGTGCTCAGTGGGACAGAGGTTCAGTGTGGGAAGGTGAGAAGGTTCTAGAGGTGGATAGTATGGTGGCTGCACTAAAATTCAAATGCACTTAAAGCCACTGAATTGCACACTTAAAAGTGATTAAAAAGGTACGTACTGTTATCATATCTTAGCACAATAAAAAAAGAACAGTGGCTCCATGGTCCCTCCCAGTGGAGCTGCACTGGGCTCAGGCTGCACTACAGGGGTTTAGTGGGTGTGGCTCCCTCCCTGCCTGCCTGCCCAGCTCCAGCTCATCCCACAAAACCCAGTTGTAATGCCCCTCCCTCGGGCAGCCCTCCCTGATCTCTGGGATAGGTCCTAGCTCTGCCACTGGGCCCTCTATTCCTTCCTCTGACTTGTCCCTGACACCTTGGAGCTGGGGTGTCTGTGCCTGGCCCCATCAAAGGGTGAGACTGGGCTGGGGTGAGGGTCAGGGAGTGGGAACCCTGCCTTGAGGGTGGGGGAGGGGCAGCAGCAGGAGGAGGGAGGCCAGGAGACCAAGACCCTTTTGCTCAGTGGCCATTGTTGACTCCCCTTCCCACACCCACATGTGCCCTGAGGAGTACCCAGTGTAGAGAACAGAGCAGGACACACATCACCATGTGGGCAGGGCTGGGAAGAGGCCCAGGGGCAGAAAGGGACATCTGGCCTTGGCCCAGTGACACTGGGCCCTGATCAGGCCCTAAGAGGGACCTAGAGGTCCGAGGGGAGAACGGGGGCAGAAAAGCTTGTCCCTTCAAAGGTCAATCTTGAGGGCAAGTGTGTGTTTGTGTGCTGTGTGTGCGTCTCTGTGTGTGTTGGTGTGCATGTGGCACCCATGCGTGTGCACGCATGTTTGTGGCAGTTTTGAGGAACTGAATCCCCTGGTGGGACGTGTTTGTTGCCCAGAGGGTGTGGGAGGGCCCTCCATGCTGCCCTCACCCCCAAGGCAGCCCCACCCACAGTCCCCCTGTCCCCAAGACTTCTCAGCTCTCTCTGGACACCCTCCAAATCTGACCTCTCCATGCCTTCCCCCCACCCCCAGCCTCCCTCTGCTCAGTTCACTCCTGTTTCACAACCCCCCAGGGGAAGCTGTGAAAACACAAAGCCCTCCATGGTTTCCCACCCGCTTCTGGGGGGCCCCAGTCTTTATCCTCCCCTGCAACCCTGGGCTGGCTTTACACCCCTTGCTGCCCCCACCCAGCACCCCACATGCTATGAGCGTGGGCATCGCCTCTCGCCTTCACCCCACTGCTCCCAAAGGGAGGGGCTTAGTTGTCCAGTTCAGTTGCTTTTCTGCATGAGAACAGGTCCCTCTAAACAGAAGGTGCATAATAAATGCTTGCATGAACAAATGAGGACAGGGACAGGGGCTGGAGAGGTCAGAAGAGCCAAAGGGGCAGGGACTCACCTGCTGGCCTGGTCAGGAAACAAATGCGGAGAAGTCACCTAAAGCCACCAGCTGGTCCCTGACGGTCCTCGGAGCGTCCCTGGGGTACGAGTTGGGTGAAGGGGCATGTGCCACATGTGGAGTGGGACCTGTCGGGAGCCAGGCCCTCCCAGTGCAGTGGAAGAAGTGGCTTCAGTTAGGTAGGTGCAGGAGGGGAGGCACGAGGTGG
This sequence comes from Trachops cirrhosus, assembly GCA_028533065.1. NCBI lineage: Eukaryota > Metazoa > Chordata > Mammalia > Chiroptera > Phyllostomidae > Trachops > Trachops cirrhosus. Next base: position 43,398,797 of record CM052545.1, on the reverse strand, counting down.
GGGCAAGCGAGATTCAGAAGGTGGGAAGGGCAGGGGCGTCACTAGTCAAGGTGAAAGAGGGGAAGCCTCGATTTCCCTTTTGTGCAGTGGGGCAGCTGGGTCACGCTCAGCAAGGCAGGAGAGCGCTGCCACCCTGGGGAGGGGAATGGGGGTGGCTGGCTCTGTTGGGGACCTCTGGGCTCTGTGGTCATTTCCCTGGAGGGAGGAGGACCTGGAGGCATCCTCAGTTCAAGATCAGGCTGGGAAAGGGGATTCAGCTGAGAGGATGAAGATGGAGCAAGTGGGAAGAAAACACAGAAGGAGATGGTCCAAAGCCAAGGACAGAGGGCAGAGGCTTGCCAGGTGGGACCCTGGCGAGGAGCTTGGTGGTGGGCATGGCAGTGGGCATGGCGGTGGGTGCGGGGTCCAGTTTGCAGTGGGGTTGGGACTTGCGTGGACCACAGCCCCGGCAGGAGGGCAGGTGTGGGAGCTAAAATGGCACCACCACCTCGGGAGACTGTCCTGTAGGGTCTCCTGAAGCCAAACACAGGTCTCTCTTCCCCTTTAACCCAGACATCCAGCCCCTGGGCATTTACCTGCAAGAGATGAAATGTGCAGCGGGCGTGAGACCTGGGCACGTGCGCTCAGTGCAGCTTTCTTCCTAACACCTCTGGACACAGCACACACGCGCATCAACCGGAGAACTGGGCGAACGAAGGCATTGAAGGCGTATATGAAATAGTATACAGCGAGGAAAAATGACGGAGACTGTGGGTGAATTGGAAAGGCATGATGCTGAGCAAAAGCAGCCAGATCCTAAACAGAACCCACTGTGATTCTGTCTACCTGAAGCTCAAGAACAGGAGGAATGAGCCAATACTGTTAGCCAACGGGCCCCTGGCTCCGCCCAGGAGGTGACAGAGGGAAGCTGCCTGGGGGCTGGAGTGGTGTGGTGTGTTGACCTGAGTGGGCACAGGGAAAGACGCTTCAGCCAGCACGCACACTTCAGATCTGAGTATCCAGCGCATCTTGTTGAGTGTTATGTCTCAACCCAAATGTGAATCTACACAGCCACTAACACAAAACAAAAAATTGGCTAGTACTTTAAATGCATGAACTCTCTAGCATTAAAAATGTGTGGGTGATGAGGATGTAAACTGGATGCTGCTCGAGGTGGGCAGGGAAGGGGAGGCTGGGTGGGCAGGGGTCTCGTGGCTGATCAGGGTGGAGCAGGCGGATGTGAGGGCAGGCTGGCAGGGGAAAGTGCTCATCAAAAAGAACATGCCAGGATTTTGCAGGCACAGATCCTCAGCTTGGCCAAGAGCTGTGGTCTTTTAGTCTTACAAAAATCAGCGAAAGCCCTCGAAAAGTTAAATACGTAATTACCATGTGGCCCAGCAGTTCCCTCCAGGTATGGATCCAAAAGGACTGGGGGTGGGGCCCCACACAGACAAGTTCACAGTGGCATTACTCACTCGTGTTCACTCGTGTTCACAGCAGCGTTACTCACAATGGCCCGAAGGGCAACACAGTCCAGACGTCCCTTAATGGGTGGTGGGCAATCAAAATGTGGTAATTCCACCCAGGGAAATATTGCTCGGCCACAGAAGGGAGTGAAGCACCACCCTGGGTCGGGGGCAGGGCTCCGTTGTGGGAGCCTTGCCCAGAGCACGGAATGCTGCAGGTTTTGCCCCCTCCCCTCCCCCGGCCAGGGCGCACTCTTGGGTTGCAGGTTTGATCCCCAGTCTGGGCACGTACGGGAGGCAACTGATCGATGTTCCTCTCTCACATTGATGTTTCTCTCTGTCTCTCTCCCTTCCTCTCTAAAATCAATACATGTATCCTGGGGTGATGATTTAAAAAAAAAGACTGAAGCCCTGACAGGCTACAAGGTGGGTGAACCGAGAGAAAGTGACGCGGAGGGAAAGAAGCCCGACACAGAAGGCCTCACACTGCCTGGTCCCACTGGTATGAAATGTCCCTGACAGGCAGGCCCACAGGCACAGAAAGCAGACTGGAGGCAGGGGGTTGGGGTAGGGAGTAACTGCTCGTGGGCAGTTTCCTCTTTGTGTGATGAAATGTTCTGGAATTAGGTAGAAGTGGTTGCGCAATACTGTGAATGCCCTAAACGCAGTGGATTGGCTCACTGTGAAAGGTTAACTATATGTTATATGAATTTCACTTCATTAAAAAAACAGCAGTGAAGTGGCAACAGCAGGGACTTTGCATCTTCTGAAAGGATCTTGGCCCTTAGAGAGGGCAACTGGTTGACAACAACCTAGAACTTCCTTCTTCAAGAGATATTTTCTTCTAACAAAATGGCATGCAGAAACCCCATGTGGTTAGAGAAATAGGCCCAGAGAGGGCAAGGAGCCTGCACAAGGTCACACAGCAAGGGGAGCCATTCTGTGGGGCTCGGCTTTGGACAGGGGCTCCCAGGTGAGCCTGGGAGGGGGATCAGCCCAGTTCCCATCTGTTCACTAGGGAGCTGAAAGGAAGTGGGTGGGGGTGCCCTGCCTTCCCTTCCCTACTAGGCCCCCAGCCTCACCTCGGAGGGCAGCACTAGGTGCCCTGAGGACTGCTCCAGCCTATCTTTGGGCCTCGGTTTCCCCATATGTACAGTGTGGGGGCTGTGGGCTCAGGCAGGGGCTGGGCAAGCTGCCATGAGCTGAGGTTCCCAAGTTTGGGAAGGATAGCCCACCCCTCACTGGCCCTGACTTGGTGGGAATCACAGGCACCAGCCTGAGACCAGGGTCCTCAGTGCCCCTGCTCACCCTTCATCCCTAACTTCCTTCGCTCCCTCCATGGAGCTAAGAGGGCACAACTGGATGATGGAGGTGGGGGGGGAGTTAAAACCTATGACCTTTCTAAGAGCTTTCCAAGCCTCGGTTTCCACATGTCAGGCGGGCTGCAGTGAGACAGAGACTGTAGGGGTCTAGGGGGCCCCTGTGCTCAGAAAGGCCTCTCTGCCCCATCTCTCCCTCACCTCAGTCCCTGTGCAACGGTCCTCAAACGTCAATTTCTGACCCATGGTCACCCCCTGGTGGCCACAACTGGCAGAGCCGCGAGGGTGTATCTCCAAATCCCAGTCCTGGCATGGCACTGCCCTGGACCCTGTGCACACCGCAATGACAAGCCAGACAGGGCACCCTGGCCTTGGGGGGATTCGAGGCAGGCAGGGCACAGGAAAATGTGAAACAAAGGACCATTGCATGTCCTGGCAAGCTGGGGTGGCTGAGGGAAGATGACATTTGAGCAACTGCAGAGTGTTCTGGGTGAGAATACTTAGGGCAAAGGAAGGAGTGGCTGGAACAGAGGGAAGCGGGACAAGAGTAGAAGCCAGAGAGGGTCCAACCTGTAGGGCTAGGAGTGAGCAGTTTACTTGGAGAGCACCGAGGGGCCGTGGTCGGACTTTGAGCAGGGCAGGTACATGATCTGAATTACAATCTTTTTTTAAAAAGATATTTCTATTTATTTATTTTTTTTTGGGGGGGGAGGAGGGAGAAAGAGAGGAAGAGAAACATCAATGTGCGAGAGAAACAGCAATTGGTTACCTCTCTCACACCCCCAACTGGGGACCTGGCCCACAACCCACCATGTGCCCTGACTGGGAATGGAACCAGTGACCCTTTGGTTCACAGGCCAGCACACAAGCCACTGAGCCACACCAGCCAGGGACTGAATTACAATCTTAAGAGCAGTCTTACATCATCACAAAAACATGGTGATTGAACAAATGTCCCAGTATGCACATGGTCTGGAAGAAATGAAACTTGCCAGATGCGACTGAAGCCCCCGTTCCTGGGTCAGGCCTGCCCTCTCCTGCCCCAGAGGGCACCACTGTCTAGAGTCTGGAGTTAGACTTTTGTTTATATGATTTTACATTTTATTATATACTATGTGGCCGTAAACAGTGTGAAGTGTTCTCTTATGTGATTTTAAACTTCGTGTAAATAACAGGACAACATCCTCCTACAGTTTGCTCACTTTGTTAATATGGTTTCTATTTTTTTTAGCTCTATTTTTAAGCTCAGAAAGCTGAAGTATCACACACACACACACACACACACACACACACGCACACGCACACACACAGAGTGTCAAGCGCCTGTCCTCAGTGTATGGCCGATGTGTTACCCACTGCGATCACACAAGCCTGGGCAGCACCTTCCCCTTGCAGTCTCGCCAAACTTAAAAAGTGATCGCATCAATTTACAGTTACTAGCACCACAAACCTTTCCCAAAGCTCCACTTGTTCACTAATAATGGTTTTCTCAAACGTTTTAGTTTTTCCGGGCCTATCTGATGAGCATGAAGCAGCATCTAATTGTGATTTTTATTTCCTTAACTATGACAAACAGCTTTTTGTTTCTTTGCCAATTGTATTTTTCACTTGCTCCTCACCAAGGGTATGTTTTACTGATTTTAGAGAGGGACAAACATCCATCCGTTGCCTCCTGTACACCCCTGACCAGGGACTGAACTTGCAGCCTTTGGTGTTCGGGACAGTGCTCTAACTGAGCCACCCAGCTGGGGCCGCTGTTTGTAGCTCATCTTCTCGGAATTGTTCGCTCACACATTTGGCCCATTTTCTACTGGGTTCTTTTTCTGATTTGTAGAAGTTATCTATATGATTTGCATAGATTATTTGCCTTGTTAGATGTGGCAATAGTTCTGCCTTAACAGCATTTAATTCTAAGTTTGAGTCCTTTGCCTGTCATCACTTAGAGCTTATTTACTGAGTATCACACGCCTGATAAGCCTAATACAAAGGTCTGGGGATCTGGCTCTGCTGCCTACAGTGTCTGTGGACTCTCACCCGCACTCCGTAACTTTCCGGATGTGCCCTCGCACGCAGGGCGGCTGCACTGTGTGTGAAGCCCTTGGAGTCGCTCCCCTCTGGAGTCTGTTTCCTAAACGCCGGGCCTGGGTGCTCCAGACCGCCTGGGCCGTGTACATCTCAGCTCTCAGGGGGTCCTTTCAAGACTGCAGGGGAGGCCCTTCCTCTACCAGCTCTCCAGCCCAGTAAAAAGCGACCGTCTCCCAGCGTCAGATGGTAGGCAGCTTTCCTAGTTAGTCCGCCTTCCTACTGTGAGTGTAACCATGCAGGGATCTCCATGGCATTTCACCAAACTCCGCAGGCCCTAAGTCCAACCCATCCTGGCCCTTAAATCCAAACTCCTAGGCTCCCAAGAGCACCAGCTCATGCCACTGCTTTGGTGCCTGCTTCCTTCATTTTAGGCTCCTGTATATTTCCCTTTTCTTGTAGGCTCAGCTGTGCATGTTTGCCTTATTTTATGCATTTCTGTGTATTTACTGTGTCCCTGCCAGTCACAGTGCCCTAAACCTCACTCTGAGCCGAGGGTCTGCTCTGCACTGTGGACAACCACTGTGTCCCTCAGGGGCGCTGGAGGCTGGAGCCTGGCCTCTGAGAATGGCAGATGAGATCAGCTGGGGGGCCGCAGGACAGGCAGTCAGGCTACTGTGGGTGAGGGTGTGGGCGGGGCATCACAGGTGCCTGAGTTTGTGGCCTGAGCCCTGGGCTGGGCAGTGTGGGGCTGGGAGATGTGGAAGGAACACAGCACTTATTGGCAAGGGGGCGGGGCTGACAGGGCTACCAGTGTTGGAGGAACAGTGAGCATGAGGGCGGTGCCTGCACAGGGAAAATGAGGCACTCCTGGCCCGTGCACCTGCCACAAGGGCCCTGTCCCAAGACTACATTGGCAGGTTGGCGGGGGGCCATGAATGTGTCTAGTGAGCTCCCAGAGGATATTGATGCTGCTGGTACGAGGACCACACTCTGAGAAAGTCCATCAGGAAGGGGACAGATGGGGCAAGCTATTGGCACTCTGCAGGTTGTGGGGGAGAGGGAAAGAACTTGCCTGTGTGCCCCCCAGGAGGGGGTGCCCTGGTGGTCCAGTGCCATGGTCCTGCTGTCCACTATTCTCTCCAGCTGAGGAGGGGAGTGGGAGAGAGGCACTGGGAGCTGCTGACACACACAAGGCCACACACAGGGCCACCCACAGGTTAGTGTGAGGTCTGCACCTGCCTCTGTCACCCTGGAGGCCTGTACCACAGTGCATTCAAGGGAAGGCAGGCAAAGGGTTTAATTAATGAAATTTAATCTAATTATGACACAAACGCAGACGGGGCAGGGGTGACCAAGCACAGATGAGATGACCTGTGCCCTCTGAGGCCAGTGGCCCTTGCTACACCCACCTCCGTCCGAGTGGGAAAAACACTGGTGTGGCTGAGTGACAGCACTGTGTGGCACAGGCTGGCCCTGGGGAGGTGTCTCACTGAAGCTTGTGGGTCCAGGCCAGGAGCCCCCAAGGGACCAAAGTGCTGGGGTTCTTCCCCAAGTGGGGAATGCCCACTGTGGAAGGGGGCGAGGAGCGGGGTCCCGCCCTCACTCAGTGCTGCTGGAACTTCAGGACGAGGAGCGAGAGCGGACAGCAGGGTTCATGTAAACAGCAACAAAGGAAGAAGACAAAACGCCAGAGACTCAGAAGGACATGGTTGGCATAAGGGCAGCACCCGGAGAGTGTTCCCCATCTTTGTGGTGCCTGGGACTGAGCAGCCTGGAGGCTGCACGAGACCTCTGGTGGGGGGAGGCAACACCTCCTCGCCCCACACCGACTCGGGGGCAAGGAGACAGGACATCTGGAAGACGAGTCTCTTCTGGGAGAAGGGACTTTGGAGACGAGAGTGGTGATGGCAGAGCAGGTGTGCCTGGAGAAGGAAGGGGTCTCCTGGCAGAGCAGGGGCTGTGGCCAGTGTCAGGGTGTCCTTCCAGTGGGCTTGACAGGCCTTCCGGTGCTTCCACCAGCGCTCCTGCACCAGGGCGGGGCACTGAGCCCTCACTGGGTCCGGAGCTGGTAATCTAGGAGACGGAAGGATGATGTCCATGAGCACCACGCTGGGGACAGGCCCCCTGGAGGCAGCCACTTCGACGCTGGGGACCCTCTTAGCACCCCACCCCCCGCCCACGGGTGAGCTGCACGCACCTCCATTCTGAGTGATGTAGCGGACCCACGGCAGGGCCTGGTAGCCACTCTTTTCAATGATCTTCAGGTAGCGCACCTGGAACACAGGTGCTAGGGCCTTGAGCATGCATGCTGCCCCCTCCTGGTGACCCCTAGTCATCCCCCTGGGGCAGGGCAGGGCGGCTGTGGGAGAGTGGAGCCTCTTAACTAACAGATGCAGCAGAGAGCCAGGATGTGTGCCCCCAGGTGTGGCCTCTACAGGACTCCTGGAGATGGACCCAGGTTTCTCCTCCCCTGGGAGGTTTCCCACGGAGGTGGCCAGGAAGACGGGCCCCACAGGGACATGTTTGTGGACATGGACACAGAGGCTCAGACTCCGGTTCTGGTGGCTGAGTGAATCTCTGGGCTTGGAGCTGAAGCACAGGGCAGGGTCTGGGTAGAGAGCACGGACGGGCCTCTTCCTGCTGGGGCCCGGGCTGCCCATGGACAGGCGCAGGGCTGCGGCAAGCCGACGACAGCCCTTTTCCAAGCTGGCTGTGTTGCTGTGTCACCTGCAACCCTCTGGGCCTGGACTGACTCTGAGTCCCCGTTGTCCACGTCTGCTCTGGGCCCCAGCAGCCCCAGGCTCGTACCTGGATGCCAGAGGTAGTGAAGTAGGGGATCTCGAACTTGACACTGATTGGGGGCTTGCCCTCCTTGTCCTCAGCCTCCACACTGGGCAGGCCAAAGTGGGCCCGCATGAGGTACTCCTTGCCGCCCTGGGAACACAGACAGGGCGAGGATGGTCAGGCCAAGGCCCCAGCCCGGGCCGACCAGCAGTGTCCCTGGAGAACATGGGCCACCAACCTGGCCACCAAATCCCCTGCTGTATAGCCAGCAGACACCTGGCACCCCGGCCCCTCTCACACATGCCCGCTATCCACCAGGCCTCAGGGGCTGCCCCACCAGCCCCAACAGGCAGACTGCAGGCCGAGATGGGAAAAACTGCTGAATTCTAAGGATCAAGAGAAAGTTAGTTTCACAAGCTCCCAGTGGGGGAAGACTAATTGCTTCAAGACAAATGAGACCAACAGGCCTTGGGAAGGAAGAGCACAGGTGCGGGCTGCCCAGGGACAAGAGTCCAAGGGAACGCCCATGTGCCCAGTGTCAGGAGGGCGTCACTGGGAGATGACTCTAGGGACAGGGCTCGGAGCAGGGACAGGAATCTAAGGTAAAAAATGCCACTGGATAGGTTCTAGAAGCAAATGAATGAATTCCTTTATAATTGGGAATGGAGAAGCCTTTCAAAGCATTACTTGAAAGACACAATAAAAGAAAAAGACTAAAAAACTTGCCAACAATAAATAACAGTAATAAAACGAAGAAGCAACTCAGAAAGGTTACACAGCAAAAAAAACACTAGAAGCAAAGTCAAAAGAAAAACACACTGAGAAAAACCACTCCCAACTTATATTTTTAAAGAAGAACTAATCTTGCCCATATATAAAGAGCTCTTGGAAACTAAGGAGAAAATGACCAAATTTCACAGAAAAATGAGCAGAGACAGCTAATACTACACAAACACAAACGGCCCGGGGGCCTAAGGAAAGGAACTTCCTCTCGTTTGCAAGGGCAAAAGGCACAGAGCGAAAGCTCCGTGACGGCTCTACGGGTGAGGCCTGAGTGGCGCTGACGCACACAAATCACATGTGGCGAACCAGGACGGCCCCACCAAAGCTCCGAACTGGGTCCCCTCTGAGCCGGCGGTTTCATTTCTGGCGTTGACTCTGAAGCCGCACCAACACGCAAACCGTGCCGCAGGCCCAGAGTCAATCATCAGCGTGGTCTCCCGAAAGCCAGAGACTGCAAATAAGCAAAATACCCCTTCAGCGGGGGGCTGGCTGAATAAAGACAGGAAAGGGCCACCCAGGGGAAAACTACGCGGCTGAAAAAAAGAACAAGGAAGATCTTGTATAACCATTTCTCCTAAAAGGCTAGGAGGAAAAAAGCAAGAGACAGAACAGTATTTCTCCTCCTTTTGGTAAGAAAAAAGGAGAAATAGTAATGTTCCCATTTATATGTGTTTCTTTGTACCAAAAGGCATTTCAGAAGGTGAAGGCACAAGTGCTTTTCCATAATGGGAAAAGGGGGGAAGGGAAAGGGATGGGAAGGAGACTTCTGGGTCTCCTTCATTTCCGCCTTTTTAATAGTTTGACTTTCGAACCACAAAGATCTTACACATTTAAAAACTGAATTAAAAAAGCCAACCCTGAATCAAACTGTGTGTCAAATCGGTGATGTGGACAATGATAAGATAGGGGAAGGATACGCATACGTGTATATATTTAAGACTATTTTTGCCGTTCTTTTTGTTCCTGGGGTACACTACTTGAAGTAATTCATCTCTGTGTGGTGTCTCAACATAATACACCGGTAAATTCATTTGGCTTTTGATTTTAGGAATCACTGTTTTTCCCCATTTTGATTTAATTTTGTTTTATACTCACGAAAACCACTTTGAAGGTTTCAAAGTCAAATGAAAATTTCTAAGATTAGACTGAAATAAGCCACAGACTACAAAATCAGGTGCAGCCCCCGCTGGTCAGCTCTGGCCCTTGGCTGCAAGCTCTTCCTCCCCGGAAGCTCACCGTGCGATTCATCACCTGATCTGCTCTCCCTCTGTGGTTCTGAACACAAATGCTATTTTAAACAGTGGAAACGGCCGGCAACCCAGGACGGTCATTACCGCCTCTGGGGGGATGCTATACTGCTGACAAAACCAACCACCAAGACAGCCAGCGCCCTGGAAACTGCTTCTGACGCAGGGCTGTGCAGACAGCACTGGAACGCTTCCACGCCGTGTTCGCAGAGGCCCACAGAAACGCACCAGCAGGCTGACAGCAACTGCACATGGTAGAGGATTACAGTCTGTTTCCTCCCCTTCCTTCCCTACATCTTCTGTAATGTAATTAGTTGTGAGGGAAATTACTAACATGAAAAAAAGTAAGGCACTGGAAAGGCTGCACGCCCAACTTCTTTAACTCATTTGGGACCGTCCCCAAGCCCCGCTGAGCGCCACAGAGAGCGGAGAATGTGGGGACACCGTGACTGGTCGGGAGCCTGAGTCACAGAAGTCGGGGATGATGTAGTCGGCGCAGGCACATGCCCACCTCTGAGGCTCTCTGGGCACTATCCCCAGAAACCCAGACTGAAGCGCTCAAAATCCTGAACACAAGCCAGGCAGCCTCGCTGGTGGGTGGAGCAGGCACGGGGCACAAAGCGCTACCTGTTCCTGGAGCTGGATTCCCGAAACCCGTGCTGCTCTGGCCTCAAGGCAGCCGGCCCCCTCCAGGGATGCTGCGTCCCAAGCACAGTGTCAGAGAGTGGGAAAGAAGGAAGGAGGGAGGGAGGGGACACTGCGCTGATGCTGCAAAGGAAGGTGGTGAGGGGTGCACAAAGCCAAGCCAGCCTCTGCTTTCCCAGAAGGCTCCAGCTTTCCCTCCTTGCCCAGCCAGCTCTTTAGCTCTCTATCCCCTCCCTCCTGACACCCCCAGAAGCTGCAGATGGAGATCCTAGCCCTGTACCCGTCTCAAGGCCTGGGGGGTATCCCACCGCTGCTGGCGCACAGGGAGCTGGTGGAAAGTGGGTGGGAGTCTGGAGGGCACCCCACTGAGAACAGTACGTACTGGGAAGGACTTGATGGACCACACAATCTCGCTGTTTTCAGGGACCCACTTGACGCTCCCCACCGTTGTCTTGAACTTGGGCGAGTCGGCGTCATTGGGCACAGGGATGTGGATCTCCACGTTGTTGGCTGTTGACCGCCGCTTGAATTGGCTCTTGGCCTGGAGAACAGGCCCATGTGGTCAAGGTTGTGAAGGGTAAGAGCAAGACAAACCAGCCTCACCCACCATCCTATGTCCACAAGGGCCAGACGCCCCTTGGCACGGCCTGTGGAACACTCCCCCAAGCTGACCGCTGCCCACTCTGAGATACTACCCACGCCCTCTCTGAGTCCAAGATTCTCCCTACACTTGACTTTGAAAGTTATTTCTGCCTTCCTGTTCCCTTGGCCTTCAGGCTTCTCCTTCCCTCCCTCTGGCCCAGCCCAGGCCTGCTGGGACACGTTCTGTGCCCTCGTGGCCAGCCTGGGCCGGAGAGGGTTCCCTGAGAGGCAGATCACTCTGCTTGGCAGATAGAAACCTTGCGGATGCCTGGCCAAGGCTGTTGCCACGATGCCCACATCCAGTACCTGGGCAGTGTGTCTTCTCTCGGTGCCCGCGGCCCACTCCCGAATTCAAGCTCGGAGTGAGGCAGCAAGGATGACAGCCACAGGCCGGGATGGGAGTCACTGAGTGTCATGGCCACCCCAGCCTTGCATCAGACGTCTGTGCCAAAGGCCCGGGACAGGCCAAGACACAGGAACACCCTCACTGGGAAGGACTGTCCACCCCCCAGGCTGACTCTGCCCACAGGACACGCACGCACCTTGACCATGTACTCGATGCGGCTGTGGGAATGCTTTTCGATCACCGACTCAATCCAAATCAAGGGCTTGACCTGTTGGGACAGCGGACATGGCACTCACACCTGGCCATTTTACAGAGACCCGTTTCACAGAGGGGAGCCAGGGGCCCAGGCACAGGACCGTTCGCCCAACTGCAAGCCCAGGTATAAGCTTGGCACACTGCTGCCTGGGGCTCTCGGAGGAGCCCACAGTTACACAGGTAAGACCAAAACACACAGGCCCAGGCAGCAGGGAGATGCCAAGGGCGTCTGTGCGGGAGGTGGAAAAGAAAAGAAAAAAATGCAGAGCACATCACGGGCCCAACTGGTCAGGCTCCCGAGAAGGGGCAGTGGTGCCATGGGGTCCTGGACCCTCACAAAGCCTGGGTCTTCAAACGCAGGGTTCTTGGAGCCAGGGCTGCCCCTGTGCCCACCCTGAGTGTCACCTCGTGGATGTGAGACTCATCCTGGATGGCAACTGTCCCAACCACGGGCAGGAGGCAGGAACCCGCCCCCACCCCAGAGCCTCCTCGGCTGCTGCCCAGTGGTGTCAGTCGCACTCGAGAGGAGCTTGGTGCACTCACATGAGTGTTGAGACGGTAGGACATGAGCTCGAACTCGCCGTCGGGCGGGATGAAGGAGATGGTGCGGTCGTTCTCGAAGCGGGAGAGCCGCACGCACTGGTGGAACTTCACGTCCTCCAGCTCCACTGACTTGCTTTTGCCACCTGAGGGGAGTTGGGGGTCAGGGCAGGAAGACCTGAGGCATCCAGTCACTCCCAACAACACTCCCACTGCCTGGGGCCCACGCCTGGCGGGGTAGAGCTCCCCCCAGATCTGTGAGAGCATCTTGGGCCACAAACACCAAACACCAAAGGGGCCTGGTTCTGAGACAAACCTCCCCACCGCATCCCCTGGAGACCCCACTGCCCGCCCAGACACAGGGCTCGTGCTGAGGGCAGGGCTGGTTGGCCTGGTTCACACCCAGTCACCAGGCAGGGTGGCTGCTCAGGGCATGTTTGTTGAATGACTAACAAACCCAGCTGGGGGTGTATGGTGCTGTCTCAGGGCTCACAAGGGTGCTGGCCTCCTTTGTCCCTGGGCCCTCATCCTGTCTTGGTTTCCCACGCCACAGAGGGCCAGGTGGGCCGAACATAGCCCTGGAGGGGAGCCGCTCTGAGAGGTTAGTGCCTGAGAGGCCCTGACCACTGCTGCTGATAATGTGACCGTGACCAGGCGGGAGGACCGTGACCGGGAGGTAGGTAACCAACCCAGTCTGCAAACACAAAGCCCCAATGATCTGGACCCCTGAGGGCTGCTCTGGCCCTACCCCACCACAGGAGGTCCTACTTCTAGGCCAGGTCCCTCCTATTAATTTTAGGTATCATTTCTAGGTATTAATTTGTTTATTTTCACATTTGCCTTATAAACAATGTAAAATATTTCTAAACCATGTGCCTGAGCCCCACTGTGCTCCCTCACGCAGGTGAACACTCCCTCATCTCTGATTTGAGCCCAGGATAAAGCCCCTACTGGGTGAGACCTGCCCTGTGCCCAGGGCCCCCGTGGCCCGTGTACTCACGGCCCGTGTTGTCGAAGAGGACCTTGTCGTTGAGGCCCAGGCGCAGCTCAGGCATGCCCGAGAGGAAGACCCGCATCTTGATGGAACCCACGATCTCGCTGCGCAGGACGTTGCCATTGGCACTGACCTGCGGGGAGGAGGCGGGTGTGAGGGGAGGCCGCAGCTCACATGCCACTGTCCCCCCACTGATGTTGCATGACTCTCCCACCCACATCCATTTGCGATGCCCTCCTCACTGTCCCCTGAGCTGAGGGGGCCGCACCTGTGCCATCCAACCTTCCTGCCTGGGTCAGCAGGGCAGACACTTGTGGGCCCCAACCTCTAGGCCCCAAATCACATGAGCACCTCCCTCAAGGACAAGCCTGGTGACTGGGCCTGGAATGCTGTCAAGGGCTCTCCTATGCACCATGCCCTCGGAGGAGCCCTGAATGCCCCAGAGCAGACCTGGAAGCTTGTCCACATGGGGATTGGGGAGGTCCCCAGGCTCCTACCCCTGAGGGCTTGTTAAAGGTGGAGCTTCCTGAGCCCTGACCCCTCCCGGCTCCCCAGGACTGCCTTGAAGTCTGATAACCGTGGATCCAAAATAGCAATGCACTTAAACAGAGAGAATTGCAGCGTGCACAGGGACCAAAAAGCTCTTCTGTACCAGGCACCCTCTTGGCACCCTCACCAGTCTGTGGGGTGGGGCTACGACCTGAGCAACCCTGTAACACACATGCCAACAAGCAGGCATCTACAAGCACGAGTAAAACTCCCAATAGGCTGATGGGCACAGTGAGACTGCCCCAGGCTGCTGGCACTGCTCTCCCCAAGTCTGGTTTAGAGAAAAGGCCACTGAGGCAAAAAGGGTGGGGCCACGAGACTTCCGGCCAAGATGGAGGCATAGGTGGACGCACTATGCCTCCTTGCACAACCAAGATAGGGACAACAACGATACAGAAACAAGATAACAACCAGAACTGACAGAAAACTGAAGTGTATGGAAGTCGGACAACCAAGGATTTAAAAATAGACACTTTCATCCAGACCAATAGGAGGGGCGGAGTCGGGCAGGGCAAGGGACACGGAGCGAGCGGAGAGCTGAGCACCCAGGGCGGCGCGCAAGTCCGCAGCAGGCAGACCCTGGGCGCACAAGCAGCAGTGGCTGGTGGGCCCCGGCCAGGGAGTGGCGACCGGCAGACCTAGCAGACCCTGGGCGCACAAGCAGCGGTGGCTGGTGGGCCCCGGCCAGGGGGTAGCGACCGGCAGACCCAGCGAGGCGGCCATTGTGAAGCAAGGCACTGCACGCAACTCAGGGTCCCAGCACCAGGAAATAGAGCTTTGGGTCACAGACTGAGAAGGAAGGTCCCACGGGGTGCACAGGCCCACCCACACCAGAATTGGTGCCAGAGGGGCCCGGTCGGCTTGCGGAAAGTGGCGGAGGGGTCTGGGGTACTACAGAAAGCAGAGCAAGCGCCATTGTTCCTTCTTGGACCCCGCCCCCACATACAGCATCACAACCC
>CM052545.1:43365064-43383764 GCA_028533065.1 Trachops cirrhosus | reverse complement strand
TCTGTGGTTCTGTTCCTCTTCTAGTTGTTTGCTTAGTTTCTTTTTGTTTTTGTTTTAGGTGTGGTTGTTAATAATTGTGAGTTTGCTGTCATTTTACTACACATGTTTTTTATCTTCATTTTCTTAGATAAGTCCCTTTAACATTTCATAAAATAAGGGCTTGGTGATGATGAACTCCTTGAACTTGACCTTATCTGAGAAGCACTTGATCTGCCCTTCCATTCTAAATGAAAGCTTTGCTGGATAGAGCAATCTGGGATGTAGGTCCTTGCCTTTCATGACTTGGAATATTTCTTTTCAGCCCCTTCTTGCCTGCAAGGTCTCTTTTGAGAAATCAGCTGACAGTCTGATGGGAACTCCTTTGTAGGTAACTCTCTTCTTTTGCTGCTTTTAAGATTCTCTCCTTATCTATTCTCTCCTTTAATCTTGGCTAATGTAATTCTGACGTGCCTTGGTGTGTTCCTCCTTTGGTCCAACTCCTTTGGGACTCTGAGCTTCCTGGACTTCCTGGAATTCTATTTTCTTTGCCAGATTGGGGAAGTTCTCCTTTATTATTTGTTCAAATACCTTTTCCACTTGTTGTTGTTCTTCTTCCCCTTCTGGTACCCCTATAATTTGGATGTTGGAACGTTTAAAGGTGTCCCGGAGGTTCCTAAGCCTCTCCTCATTTTTTTGAATTCTTATTTCTCCATTCTTTTCTGGTTGTATATTTTTTTTCTTCCTCTGGTCACTCCATTGATGTGAGACCCATCTTTCATTCCATCACTATTGGTTCCCTGTGCATTTTTCTTCATTTCACTTACTGTAGCCTTCACTTTTTCATCTAGTTTGTGACCAAAATCAACCAATTCTGTAAGTATCCTAATCACCAGTGCTTTGAACTATGCATCTAATAGGTTGGCTACCTCTTGGTCGCTTAAAAGGATGGGTTCTGGGGCTTTCAATTGTTCTTCTGTTTGAGCCATCTCTTTGGTTTTTGTTGGTCTGGTCATGCCTGTTACATATGAGGGGCGGAGCCTTAGGTGTTCACCTGGGTGGGGCACCCCAGTTGCTGGGTTGTGACGCTGTATGTGGGGGCAGGGTCCGAGAAGGAACAATGGCGCTTGCTCCTCTCTCCGTAGGACCTCAGTCCCTTCTGCCGCTTCCCCCAAGCAAACTGGGCCCCTCTGGTGCCAATTCCCATGTGGGTGGGCTTGTGCACCCCGTGGGACTTTCCTTTTCAATCGGTGCCCCAAGACTCTATTTCCTGGCACTGGGACCCTGAGTTGCACGCAGTGCCTTGCTTCACACTGGCCACCTTGCTGGGTCTGCCAGTTGCCACCCCTCGGCCAGGGTCTGCCAGCAGCCGCTTGTGCTCCCAGGGTCTGCCTGCTGTGGTCTTTCGTGCCCCAGTTGCCTTGTGCACTCCGGTTGCCTTACACGGTCCCAATGCTCTGTGTTCTCTGCTCCGCACTCCTCACCTGGCTGTCCAAGTCCGTCCCTCCTACTGGTCTGGATGAACATGTCTAATTTAACTCCTTGGGTGTCCAAATTCCATACAGTTCAATTTTCTGTCAGTTCTGGTTGTTATTCTGTTTCTAAATTGTCATTGTCCCTATCTTGGATGTGCCACCAATTGATTTTTGACAAATATGGCCAATTGATTTTTGGCAAAAATGCAAAAGAAATTCAATGGAGAAACCTTTAAAAAAATGATGTTAGAACAATTGCAAAAAACTGTGCTATGTGCAAAATAAAGAATATACACCTCATGGCTTATGTGAAATTTAACTCAGAATTGATCATGGATTTAAATGTAAAACTGTGAAGGAATAAATGTAGAATCAATATTTAAAAATCGATAAGACTTTCTAAAAATTAAACTTTTGCTCTGTGAAAGACACTGCCAAGAGAAGGAAAAGCCAAGCAACAGAATGGGAGGAAACATTTGCAAATCACATATCTGACAAAAGAATTATATCCTGACCTTCCAAAACTCAATCAGAAAACAGAAACCCAGTTTAAAAATGCTCAAGAGATGAAGAGACATGTTTCCAAAGAGGCTATACGGGTGACAAAGCAGCACATAAAAAAAAAGATGTTCACCATCATCAGCCATTAGGGAAATGCAAATTAGAGCCATGATGGATATCACTACATACATGTTAGGGTGACAAAAATACAAATGCTGATCGTGGATGTGAAGCAACCAGAATTCTCCTATGTTATGGGGCGGGGGAGGGGGGATTGCAAAATGGTGTGGCCACCCTGGAAAACAGCCTGAGGGTTTCCTGTAGAAGTAAATATGCGCTTACTATACAACCCAGCAATCCCACTCCTTGGTATTTGTCCTAGAGAAATGAAAACTTCTGCGCACCTATAAGCCCGCACACAAAATGTGTGAGGCACCTCTATTCACAAAGGCCAAACACCGGAAACAACACGATGCCCTTCAGTGGGTGAATGCATAAACACACTGTGGGTCAGAATGCAAGTAGAAATAAATATGGGAAGAAACAAATATTTGATAAACACAGCGGCATGGATGAATCTCAAAGGCTGTATGTTGACTGAAAGAAGCCAGCCTCAAAAAGTCACATTCTGTAGGGTTCCACTCATATGACAACCTCAGAGAGAGAACTACAGTGACAGAGGTCCAACCAGTGGTTGCCGGGGCTGGAGACCGGCAGCAGGGCGCAACCAGCAGGGGGCAGCGAGAGGGAGGCGCCCAGGTGACAGAGCTGCTCGGTGCCCCGACAACCGTGCCCCGACAACCGTGCCCCAACAACAGATACGTGCACACCCTAAAATTCACAGGTCACTTCTACCTAATGATAATTTTTTAAAAAACAAAGATACACAAAATAGTAAAACAACAACAACCCGCATCCCCCCCAAAAAAAAGAAACAAGGTGCCGGAGAAGCACACCTTATGCTCTCAGCTGTAGAGAAAAACATCACCTGTTTATACACCTGTAGAAAGAAGTCCTAAAGGACGACAATGAATTCTTAAGTGAGACGGGCTTTCTGATTACGGAGTCCTCCCCTGCCTAACTTTACATGCTCTTTAAAAAATCAAACAAACAAAGTAACAATGTCCCCGCGTTGTCTTTAAGTGAGAACAGCCCATGGAGACTGAACAGCTCACATCCACTGAGCAGCCCGACTGAATCCTGCTGATCTACCACATGGAACCTGAACATTTCTCAGGGCTTTGCGAGTTTTAAAAGACCAGCCGCTGTTACAACAATCACGGAGAAGGCAAAATTTTTAAGAAAGAAAAAAAAAAGGAAGCCTACCAAGAGGTTGACAGACTCAATGACATCCAAGAACACCTCGTTCTTCCGGTACTTGATGCCCTCGGACCGCCAGGACACTGCGTTGGTGACAGTGGCTGGGGGCCGCGGGGCCCCCGTTTCCAGCTTGTGGCCTTCCTGAGTGATATACCTGTGGGACCATGCTCAGCGTTAAGGTGGTCAGGCACTGCCATTCCTGAAAACAGCCCCTCACTGTAGCAGGTTCCAGAAAAGGCAGGTTCTGGTTTCATTGGTAGCTGTTTAAATTCAGGAATATCTTACAATTTCAAAAACCCAACAAACTCATTACAATCAGCACAGAACATTCACTTGGGGGGTCCAAGGAGACAACCGTAATGAAGAAAACCACTGCTGGTGCACAGAGGCGGACTGACCCCCTTGGGAGAGTAACCTGGTGACCCCGCCACCACGAGGGGAGCAACAGGTATGAGACATGGGCAAGTTACGCGGCTTCTTTGAGAGCCCTTTGCTCCCCTGCGCGCGTGGGAAACAGCACCTCGGATGGTGAATCGAGTGGATGTCAAGTGCTCACACAGGGCCTGGCCCACAGGAAGTGCTTAATCCATGGAGGCCACTATGTGAATGGCAGGGTTCCAGAGAATGAAGATACTTTATCACATCTCCTCTATGACAGTGAGAACAAAAGCAGGAGACCAACTCCCTACACCAAGCACTGAGTGCACTGTCGTGGATGGAAAATAAAGACCCAGTGACAAGGAAATGCTCCTGCTACGCAGGGCTGCTGCGTGGGAAAGGACCCCAAACTGCCCACTGCTGTGACCGCCCCCCCCCCACTCACTCCTGCAGAATCTTGCTGTCTGTGGTCTGGGGGTAGCCGAAGTCCATGAGCTCATCCAGCAGCTCGTAGATGATGACGAAGTTGTCGCGGATGCTCTCCTCCTCCAGCTCCTTGAAGTACTCTGAAAACACCTGTGGTATGGGCAGTGGGGACAGGTGGATGGGTGAGAGGAAGGAAGGAGAAGGCGGAAACGCCTGCACAAATCCATCTGCCCTCCACACCCCGAGGCCCAGAGACAACACCCCTTTTGCCCAGAAGCTGCATTTGCCCATTTTCTAGGCTTGGTGACATACTATGGACTAGACCTGTGACTTGAGGGCAGCAATGTGGCTGCGTGAGAGGTAGGAACCAAGCTAGGGGTTGTAGGCATCCTCCAAGGCCTGGCCAGAAGCCCTGCGTCCCCATCCCCGAGGCCCACTCTCCTCCCCGGCCTGACAGCCAGCCCAGGCCTGCCCCCCAACCCCTGCCAGCTTCTCTTTAATCGCCACTGTGACTGCTACCCTTGGCCTCGGAGTCAGAGGTGACTCAAGTGAGAGACAAGAGCCACTGGGGACAGGACAAGTGGTCAAGTGGTGTTTCTGGACATTTCCGGCCTCCCTGAGCTGCCAGTCCATATAGCTATGCAGGCAGATTTATCTTCCCTGTTTCCACAAGAAATAAAAAGGCTCAAGGAAAGAATGTTAAGGGGGGATGTTTCATCGGCACCAACACTAAAGGAAAATTAGCAAATAGAGAGAACCGCCAGACTCTCCATAAAGAACTCTCCCTTCTCACTTCCCCAAGCCCAGGCCCTGCCTGCGACGCTCCACCGCTCCGCAGTGCAGGCCTGCTCGTGGCTCTCCTCCCGCCCGTGCCCCCGCCACGTCCTCACCACCAGACCAGCCCCTGCTCCCCAAGGTTTAGCACAGGTGGCTCCTGAGCTAGGTGCACAGGGTACCCCTGGAGTTATAAAAGTTTTCCTGGACCCACCCCGGGCCTCTTGGGTTCAATTCTCCACTTTCTTCAACCCCACATTCCAGCTTTAGCTGGGTCCCTCCATTTTTCTTCTAGAAGCTGTGGCAACCTCTTCACTGGCCTCCCTGCTGCCCGCACGTTCTTTCTCTACTCAGCAGCCAGAGACGATCTCAACTCGGATCAGGTCTGGGCAGGCTTCACTTAAAGCCCCCCACCATCTCTCATCACACTTGGACTAAAGTCTGAACTCACTAGGCTATGTATGCCACCCCCTACACCCACCGTGGTCCAGCCCCACCAACCTTGCTGACCTCAGCCCCAAACTCTGTCCCTTGCTCCCTGTGTCCTGGGCACACTGGCCTGCCTGAAGTTCTCTGACTATACCACATGCACTCTTGCCCCAGGGCATTTGCACTCACAGCTCTCTCTGCCTATCTCGCTGTCAGCCTGGGCCTGGCGTGTGTCAGCTCTGTCCATGGCTGGCGTCAGTGGGCCTCTCCTTTGAGAGCCTCCCAGGAGATTCTGAGCAGAGCCTGGCTCTGCCCTTCTGCTTACCTCACCTCTCCGAGCCCTGCTGACTCTCTGCTGGCCAGCCTCCAACCTTCCATGGCCAGCTGTGGGGCATACTTATCCCTCCCGAGCTGGGGACACCCCTGCCTGCCCTGAGCCCCACCTTCTCTTGTTCACTTTCCTCTCCCACTAGGACTTGAGGGGTGGGTGGGTGGGGCAGCTAAGGCTGTCGAAACCAGTACATGGGACACTTGGAGCTCTCCCAGCCCACTTTCTGGGATTTCAGCCCCAGAACTCCCTGGGGCTGCTGCAGCTCTTGGGTGACTGGTATGGGGAGGCACACGAGAGCCAAGGTGACCAACACCCCTCCAGGGCCCGTGGCTGGACTCACCTGCACCACCTTATAGAGGAAAGAGAATACCAGTGACACGCACGCATTCTTCTTGGAGGTGGCGACCACTACACGGCGGCTGCAGTTAAGGAGCATTCAGAAGCCTGGGCCGCCACCTTGCAGACCCTGGGGCTCAGAGCCTCCCCCAGCCCTTCCCTAGCTGTTCACCTCCCATCACATTTAAGGTGATATCCTGCAAGACCTTGCAATATGCACCCCAGTGACCACTTGGGCCTCACTCCGACCACACATCCCCTCTCCATGGTCCAGCCACCCACCCCGTAGCTTCTGGAATGAGCTTTGCTTTCCCTGGCACAGCCTTCGCTCAGGCCTAGTACTCCTTGGGCCTGACCACTCCTCTGGTTGGCAGACACCTTGCCTTCCTGCAGGTCTCCTCCAGAATGTCACCTCCTCAGGGAAGCCTTCCTGGATCCCCATACCAGAGGAGGTCTCCATCCCACCCCCTCTTCTTCTAACACCCATCACCCTTGTCCATCTCCTCAGGCAGCAGGGAGCTCCAGGAGAGCAGGGCAGGGCCGGGCCTCATGGCCTTGCCATGCCCAGGTCAGCTGTGGGCCAGGCCAGGGCAGGTGCTGGCGCTCTCAGCTGCTCACGTGCACGCACACATGTGCACACGTGCATGCCCACCAAGGAGTCCCCTGGGGGCTCTCCCGCAAAAGGATACGATACAGGTTGTTGTGCTTGATCCACATGAAGCGGACACCCCCATGGGCCAGGATGGGCGACAGCATCCCCTCCTCCTCCTTCTCCATCAGGATGGGCATGAAGTGCTCCACTTCCGACATGTCCACGTCACCTCGGTAGTTCCGGCAGATGAGCACCTGGGCCGGGGCAGAAGACAGGGAAAGGTGCTTTCATCTTGAGTGCCTGAGGGTGAGATGCGCCACCTTCCCTCACTCAGGGGACCCCAATCATGCCTCTGTCAAAGGGCAGAGATGGAGGCCACCTGATTGCCACCTCCAGGGAATTCCTGAGGAGAGTGTTTCCCAAGTGAACTTCTGCAGGGGCTAGCAGGGCTCTTCGCACTCCTGGAGGGAGGGGACGGGGACCACGGGTCCAGGACTGAATCACTCGGGAGACGCCTGGTCCAACAATGTCCCATAGGCCCTCACTGCAGGCCTCCTTGGAGCCTTTCCCGTGCTGCCTCAGCCTGCTCTTCTGCCCGGGTCAGGGCACCTGTTTGGGGGTCTGCCGGAAACCCCCTGTGGCCCGGGGAGAAGCCCTTCTCCTGTCTCTCTTTCACAGGCTGGGGGTCTGGATACTTGGCATCCAGAACGAAGAATGGGACAACCACTTCAGTCAAGTTTGGCAGATCCTCACAAAGCTGAACCAGCTTACGACCCAGCCATTCTTCTCTCAGGTATTTACACAAGGGAAGTGAAACCGTACTCTTCGTGGGGAGGTTCAGACATGAACGTTCAGGCAACTTCACTTGCAACGGACCAGGGCTGGAGAGATGCTAATGTCCCTCGGCAGGTGAAGACAGACACAAACCATGTCCACCCACACCATGGGACAGTCCTCAGCCAGGAAAAGGAGTGACCACTGACACATGCACCAACATGAAGGACTCCGGGGGTGACTGAGCCAGTGAGGGAAATCAGACAGAGGAGAGCAGTGTATCCTGTGTGATTCCACTTGTATAAAATCCCGGGAAATGGTGACACAAAACACATCAGTGGCTACCTGGGGACAAGCTGGACAGAGGGCTGAACAAAGGGGTATGAGGAATATTTAGGGGGTGACGTGTGCTTATGACTTCCTGGGTACATACCGTGACTGCCTCTCAACCTCTAGGCTTTAAGTAAGCCAGCTTATAGATCTAAGTTACACCTCCCTGAAGGAATAAAAAGCGGGTCTGAGGCTTTGCCAGGCTGAGCAAGGCTCTCTTTGGAGATGCTGCCTAGAGCTGGTGCCACTCTCATGGGCCCACGAGGACAGCCAACTGCAAGGCTCAGAAACGCGCTGGAATCATGGCAGAGCTGACCAACCTGGGAAACATGTCTCAGAGCCCGTTCCAAGCCTGGGGGGTGAGGGAGAGAGGGAGAGAGAAAGAATACCTTCCTTTCCCAGTTCCTCTTTCCCGGCCAACAGGCAATGGACACTGCGCCCTGTCCCCGCTGAGACTCAGGCTTCTTAAGAACCCAGCACCCAGTGGGTGAGCTTGCAGGCCCCTGGACTGGGCTGAGAAACTCTTGTGTACTCCCTCAAATACTCCTTGCCAGGAGTACAAACTTCCCCACGCACTGCCCCAGCCATGAGGTAGGACTGTGATTCTTACAGGGATGGATGTGATGTCCGGAGGTCATCACCTGCCTGAGGACACAGAACAGGCCAAGCCGAGTCAGGATCCCAGCCCCACTTCTCACCCCCACAGGGTCACTGCTGCTTGCCACACACACTGTTTTCTTGGGCTTCCCAAGGCCCACCTTCCAATTTTGGGGGCTGCCACTGGCATGGATCCCCTGGGTCCTCAGAGTGCTCCAAGAGCAAGGGACAATTTTTTTGCTCACTCTCACGAGGGATGCACAGAGGTCTGCTCACTCAACAAACATGCACCATGTGTCCCTCTATGGGGGCACTGTGCTGAGCCTGGGGACACATAGGTGACCAAGGCAAATAGGGTCCCTACACTGGAATATCTGCTTGGGGGAACTAAGGACATCTCTTGAAGACATGACATTCAAACTGAGGCCTGAGGGGACAAATAGGATACAAGCAGTGGGACCAGTGTGACTGAGGCCACAGGTGTGGGGGACACAGCTCATGGGGGAATCTGCGAGTACTGGTCAGGTGGAGTGAGGACAGCCTATAAGCTGGGTCCCCAATGAGAGGACAAAGGCAGGAGACAGACAGATTGGCGGAGGCAGGCAACATTGAGGTGACAATCTCCCATCTCTGCTGTTGCTCTTAACCCACAATTTCTTTCCCTGACTTAAAGAGAAGCGAGACTAGGTCTTTCCCTGCTGCAACTGCTGCCCGCCCTAGCCTCTCCTCACACAGAACAGACTGCAGGTCTGCCCCCAGCTCTCTGGCTCTTCACAGCCCCTCCGACACCTCTGCGTCCGTGCTCCCCTGGCCCACCCCACTCTAGCCCTCCCAGCCCCCTTGCTGGTCTCTGAGCGATCCACATCTGCTCCTGCTTCGGGGCCTTTGCACATACAGCCCCTCTGCCCAAAATGCCCTGGCGCAGCTCTTCTCGTTTCTCAAGCCTCAGCTCAGATGGCACTTTCTCCAAGAAATCTTTCCTGCTTGCTCTGGCTGAGAGAGCAGATCCCACCCCTCTCCTCCCCCAATCTGAGTGCACCTTCACCACCCTTACCACAGCTGCATTATACTGAACACATTTATTCATGTCCTCAATTATTGCCTGTCGCTTCTACCAGAGTCTAACGGTCCTTGAGAACAGCCACCACTTCCAACTCGTTTGCCACTGGGTCCCACCCTCCAGAACAGGGCCCGGCCTGTGGCAGCTGCTTGGTAAGCATCTGTGCAGTACGCGGGGGTGAGAAAAAGGAGGCCGGGGCAATGTCCAGGTCTCTGATGTTTGCAATTCCCCGGACAGCAGTGCCACTCACTGAGACAGAGAGAGAGTAGGTGTGGGGAGGGGATTGGCAGCTGGTTTTGGTAAATGCCGAGTTTGTGTTTGCTGGGGAACTTCCATGGTGGCCCACACAGGCTGGTGGGTTTCCAGATGAGTGCTCTGGACTACAGTGTGAATTTGAGAGTCAGAGGCACACTGGCATGAGTCAAAGCCAGCCCGAGGACAGGAGAGCACCAGAGGTGCACCAGGCCCAAGCCTGAGGGGCAACATACCAGGGGAGGGCAGGAGAGAGGGGCTGGCAGCCAGGGAGAGAAACAGGAGGAAAACTGAGCCCAGTGACCTGGAGGCCTGCTGAGGAAGAAGTGGTAGTGGGGTCAGAAGCTACAGAGAAGCAAGAAAAGAGATAAGGGCAGAGAAGTGTCATGGAGGGCTTTCTGTCAGCTAAGTATGGCCATGCTGGTCTCCTTGGTGATCAGAGATTCTGGGGTAGATAGATGTGCCCTGACTGGGAATCAAACCTACAACCCTGCTGGTGCACAGGACAACGCTCCAACCAACTGAGCAACCGGGCCAGAGCCTGGTTGTGAATTTCTTGATGTGCTATGACCTTATTTTGGTTTAAATGCAGTCTACACAGGAGGCAAACTTTCAAAGCACGTGATCTGTGGGGAGTGGAGTAATAAATGACACGTTGGCTGCCTCAGGGGCTTCCCACAAGGCAGGACTGACCATGTTTCTCCTGGGCTACCATGTCCTTGTGGTGGCTCCTGAGATCAAATTGGTCCCCTCTGGCCCTCTTTCCTGTCTGCACATCCTCAAAACCTTCAGCCCTCCTTGTGCCATCCTCCACACTCCAGCATTACCCAAAACTTTTGGGCGGCTCCTCACCATTCGAGCCCATTGCAATGCCTTCTTGCCCATTTGACTGCCAGCTGGTCACCTTTCTAGCTCTTCTCAGAAGCACCATAATCATCTCTCCAGCCAAAACTGAGGCTGGGTAGCTGCATTACCTGGGGCCTTGTCCGTGCCCTATGGCTAACTGGACCTGACTATCTGGACCCTTGTGCTTCTCCTGCCAGATCTCCAGGCCCATGGGTGCTAGTATGGACTGCAAGCCCAGAGTGCTGAAGGCACCTGCCTAAGGTCGCACCACTGAGCTCTGACCTCAGCCATAACTCCACAGTCACGGTGAGATGGTCAGCACGGGGCTTAGTGAATGTTAGGTGCTGCTGAAATGTCTGCTGAAGAAACAAGTGAGCTGTGACAGGCAGTCTGTGAAACCCCTGGGGACCCGGCTGCCAAGGTGGAGGCATGAACATATGCTACCAGGACTTAGCGACCCATCTAGCACTCACCCAGCCTTGGCATACCCTGTCTTTCCTTGCCTCTAAGAAGACTGGAGAAGGAAGCCCAGCACTGGGAATCACTGGTTGTTGATTCTGGGTGGCATCCAAGGCAGGAAACCCACTCAAGGAACTCTGGGAAAGTGCTGAGGTGGGGAGTAGGACAGAAAGCAGCAGCCACTTCAACTTCACTTTCCCCTACTTCTGAGCTAACTCCTGCCTGCCCCACCTCGGCCCAACACCCACGGTTCTCTCACTGATCGACCTGGGGCTTAAAGTTTAATGTTGTTGGGCCTCCTCTTGTTGCTCCCAGATGCAAGGGGCCAGATATTCCCTTGCCTTCCAACCAGCAGGATGGACTAGAGTGAAGGCAACAGATACTTCTAAAAGGATTTGAGAAACCTCTACGCAGCTTTCTCAGATACTCCTGGAAAAGGCACCTGGGTCTTAGTTATGTCCAACTCCTCCTTCATGTCTCAGATTTGTCACTCCCTCCAGGGAGCCTTCCCTGACCCTCAGCTGAGGCTGAGTCTCCTTATTCTACCCTCATTGCAGCACCACTGCAATTTACATTTATTTGAGTTTTTCTGAGATCAGTGTCCCTCTCCCCCAGACTGAGAGCTGCAGAAGAACACCACCTGACTCTGCTCACCCAAGGCAGCGCAAGGCTTAGCACCCTGCCTGGCACCTATGGGCTGCTCCTCAAATTATCAGCTGAATGAATAAATGGTTCTGGGTTCACTCAACCTACCACTTCTCTGTGACCAGTGTGATCTGCAGTGGGTTGTGTTACTTCTCTGTGCCTCAGTTTCTCCCCTTTGTAAAATGGCTCTCTCTCCACACACCTCGCCTAACCCCTGTAACTTAATGTCACAACGAACGTTAATAAATTCATAGAGATTGGCAGAGAGAGACAGCCAGATAAACAGAAGCTTGGAGCAGTCCCGGGGGCGGGTCTCGCCCGAAGACACACTGGTCCCGACCTGCCTCACCACCTCTGGCCCAGGGTCGCGCAGCCGCTCTGTTCTAGGTCTGGCTCCAAAGCAGGCTTCGGCTCGCCTTCCCCGCGGCCCACACGGAGGTCTGAGACCCCGGCTCACAGGAAAAGTGAGATTGGGCAAACCGGTTATCAAGCACGAAGATAAGACCGATCGGTTTCTTTGCTTAGTTAGGGCCAAGGTGGGCCCCACTGGGCGGTTACCCAGCAACAGGTTTGGTCCCCAGGGACGAGGTCCTCGCCGGTTGCCTGGCAACAGGGAGGGTGGGGAGCCCTCCGTACCTTGCCCTTCAGGTCCAACACGTAAACGGCACTGGCGGACATGGCGGCTGCGGGAAGCCTCGGCAGTGGCCGAGGGTGGTGGCGACCGCAAAAACTGCCGGGCGTTGAGGAAGCCTAGGTACTCCCCGCGACGGTTCGCCTCCGCTTCCGGTCCCGGGAGTCGCGCGGGGACCGTTATGTCCGGTCGGGGAAGGAACTGCTAGAAGTGCGCCGGCGCGGGGCGGAATTTGCGCAGGCGCAATACGCCAAAGGAGACCTTATTTCCCACTCCCACCTAAAGCATTCCGGAAGTTAGACCCAGAGGGGTGGGGTTGGGCGGAGCCAACGGATAAGCCGGCACTCTTTAGCTGCCCAGCTGGGCGATGAAAACTTGGCAGCTGGGAACTCCGATCTGTGAGCTTAGTTAGGTAGGTGAGAGATCCCCCTGCTGGATCCATGTGGGGTCCAACCCTATGGAACTATTCTGGTGGAGGAGTCCAGGAAACAATAAATATGCAGTCGTCGATTGTGAAACATTTTACGGGGAGGGGTAAGGTTACTTGGAAAGAGGGCAAACAAATCCTGAGTGGCAATCAAGCCTAATCAACAGTCACTACCTGTCACCTGTTCGTGTCAACATTCGTCAGCGAAAAAGCCTGCCTGTTTATTTTCTGGAATGATCTGAAAACCACGCCCCATTGAAGCTGGGCAAAAAGCACGTGTTTTATTTCTGTAGTTAAGTGACCCCTGATTAGTCAATTGAATTGTATCTCATTTGCTTTTATTAACATTTAGTCTGTGGAAAAGTGCCTGCATTCGGTGCCAACGAACCATACAGTGCCTTGGTGATCCCAATCACAGCCATTTACTCGCGCTGCCTGCCTCTCAGTTTTTGGTCGTTTCTCCTTATCTCTCTCTAGTTTTGAAAGATGGCTTTTGCAATATGTCCTCCGCTTAGGATAGAGATCAAGTGCAGGAAAACCCAAGAACACTGGAATATTTCCTAGTCTGGAAGCAGTCTTGCCCAAAGCAACCCAGAGAGACTTCACAATCTTAAACACAGACTGGGTGACGTTATGTGTTGGCCAATGAGAGTCCGTGGAGAAATCTCAAAATGCCACCTTGAACTTTCTGATCCCAGGAAAGGCAATGCCGCTATACACGAGAACTAAACCACACCACATGGAGTAGGACCACCTGGCTGAGCACAACCAACGGAATTGGGAAATCCTGTAGTTTTAAGGCACTCTGTTTTGGAGAAGTTTATTAGGCAGGGAGAATTGGAATGTTTATCTTCCACATACTGACTTTTCACAGCATATCATGCTTCAGACTCCAACTTCTGGCTCATGAATTAAAAAAGACCTGCAAGTGCCCTGGCTGGTGTGGTTCAGTGGATTGAGTGCTGGCCTGTGAATCAAAGGGTCACTGGTTTGCTTCCCAGTCAGGGTGCATGCCTGGGTTGCAGGCCAGACCCCCAGTAGGGGGCACACAAGAGGCAACCACACATTGATGTTTCTCTCTCTCTTTCCTTCCCTTCCTCTATCCCTAAAAATAAAATCTTAAAAAAAAAATGACCTGCAAATGCCTTTACACCAGGCAATAGGGGAGGCTGCCCAAAGTAGCCAGTGCTCATGAGTATGTCACCTCTTAGGTGGATTGTGAACCACAGGCAGAAACACATCATCTAATTTTCTCTAAATTGAGGGCAAGTGGTCGTTTTGCAGTATACATGTTTTGTGTGCAATATATACCAAAGGCAGAGTTTCTAGTGATAAAACAGCCTATAATTTAAAACACTCAGACTTATATTTAATAACTGGTTTGCTTTATTCTCCAGATCACATATGACAGCTGTGAGTCCGACACTTAGAATTCTTTTCTGAACCTGTTGTTTTTTCCGGTTTATGTCAATGAAGACTGTTTCTCCCACTCTGATCCTCCCGTAGTGGGGACAAGCAGGCCCCCCAAGACCCTGGCTCTTCAGTACTGGAACCTGGGCCCTCCCCTTGGGCTGCACTCATTGTCTGTGCCAGGGCTCTGCCCTGGTCCCATCACCCCAGGGTGTCTTTAGGCCAGGAATGCCAAACAGGTTTCCATGTATGTGCCAACTCTGAATAAGCTTTGGGGGCTGCTGGGAATGCAGGGACGAGGGTAGTGAGGCGGCTGGTATCTGGGTTCCATTACAAAGAACATGATACTGGACTGGCAATACCTGCCATGGCAACACCCACTTGCCATGTCTGGAATGGGAACACTGGGGGACAGGCTACATGCTGGCCACCGCCAGCTCAGCTCAGAAGGGGCAAGGTGTTTGTCCCACCTTTGCCTTGGGTGGTCGTTCTCCCTGGCCAGGTAGCTCAGGAGGCAGTCTGAAGGCCACAAAGCTGCAAGTGGCTTCCCCAGGCCCTGGATGGAACAGCATGAGCCCCCAGCTAGAGGGAGCTTGGAAGGGCAGCCCATGCAGGGCCCTGTAGGGGTCTGCACGCTGCGGCTTCTTCTTTCTGGAGTCAGTTTCATCCAGGTGAGGATAGGTGGCTGCCTGCCAAAATGAGTTAGATTCAACTTGGGTGTAAAAACACTTTCGTGGCACTTACACAAATAACCTTAATCTCTGGATAAACTCTCAATAATTTCCAATCCAAACTAAAAAGGTTCATCTTCAAAGTGCTACTGAGAAACTGAAATAGAGTAAAAGGATAGTCTTAATTTAATCAAGTTCCAGAATGAGGGCACACCGTTTTGATAAAGCAGTCTCAGCAGAAGATGCAAAGGTATATGTAAAAGAATGTTTCTAGAAAATGCTGAAGGCACCAAACATAATCCCAGCTTGGCCTTCCATTTCCCCTCGGTGCTACTCCATACCCGGGGCAGGGAAGCTACTTCGTCCAGCTGACTTTGGGAATGTCGTAGTGCTCCGTGAGTGTATCCAGGTGTCTGTTGAAGTCCTGGGAAAGCCAAGGAAAAAAACCCATGTCATCACAGCACCAAGCAGGGCACTAGGGACATGTGGCACCATCCACCTCCATTTCTCCACATCCTGTTTCCCCTCAGTGAGCTTGCCCTCTCAAAGCCGTCCAGCCAGGCCTCACAGCCACCTAAACCCTGCCCTCTCCCTTCAGTGACCCCAGGGAAGTTGGGTAAACCCGTCCCCACTGACATGCCAACAGCTCCTCTGCCAGGCTCCAAGCCTCTGGGCCCAGCCGGGACCTACATGGCTCAGCTTCCCCCACTGGGTGTGAGACTTACCTCCACTCTTTGCTTGTGAGTTTTGGAGGCTTTCTTCAGGATCCTTTCCATTTGCTGAAGAGAGGAGGGAAATGAAGGTAAGTCACATGCTCAACACAGCCCAGGCTGACACGGCCCAGGTTGGCACAGTACGGAAGATGGGAGCCCTGGCTGGCCTGGCTCTCATACCTAGAACAGCTAGAGGTCCCAAGCCCCACAACTCCACTCAGGCTAGTCTGACAGGTACCCTTGGCTACAATACACCCCACCAGAAACCTAGGTCAGCTGCCGTTTGGTCTGAGGGGCAAGAAATGCACTAGTGCCAACTTAGGTAGACTCAGCTAGGAGCTATACAAGTGCTTCCTGCTTCCTTGGGCAATTGACAGATTTCCAATCTTGCAGGAAAAAAAGTACCAGATGGGGTTTGAGGAAGGATAAGAAATGAGCAAAGAGCCTGACACCTAGTAGGTGCTTAAGTGACAGTATCCCCCCTGATGCTCACAGTGCCAGGAGGGACACAGGATCCACCACTTTTGTGAGTGATTCTAGATTATGCACCCAACAGGCCCATGACCTGCCCCACCACTCATTCCCGATACCCAGTGGTACGTGGTAAGGGTTGAGTGTGGGATGCAGAGCCAGGCAGACCTGGGGCCACACCTGGCTCTACACTTACCAGCTAGGTGACTGTGGCTGCCTCACTTTAGTGGCCCACCCCTACCCCTGCACAGCTAGGAACTGCACTGCCTGGTATTAATGGCCTTGTGCAGCCGTCTGCCACACTGACTCTGTACTGGCCCTGTGACTCAGTTTACTTAACAAAATGTAGTGTCAGTACTAGGCTGAAGCCTTAAGAAGACCCAGCATCTTTTGCTTCGTGTCCTTGGGGAGCCAGCTACCATGCAGAAAGTCTGATGACCTCATTGAAAAGAAAGGACCTGGGAGATGAAATGACATGTGGGGAGAGAGGCTATGAAAGGAGCACTGAGACATTGGACACATGGTAGCAAAACCATCTTGGATGTTCCAGCCCAGGCGGGCCTCCAGCCCCAGCTGCCGTCTGACTGCGCCAGACTCATCTAAGCAAGGTCAGCAGCACCACCCTGCTGAGCCTTCAATTCACAGACCCATGAGCTTCCACCTGGCTGCGGCTCCCTGTCCCTCCTCTTCTCCTTTGCTGCCTCATCTTCTTCTGACTCCAGTCAGCTGCCAGCTGGCTGACCCTCCCTCTGAAGTGCCTACCTGTCCATCCCTGCCTCTCTTCCTGCTGCTGTGAGCCCACGTGAGGCCCGTGTCTCCTCGCAGGAGGCCAAACTGACTTCACCAGCTGTCACCAATGCCAGGCCCTTGGCAGGGATCTGCCTTCTCTCTCCGTCCATGCACCAAGTTCCAGGATGTCTTCGGTGCTGTCACCATCACCATCTCCATTTCACACATGGAGAATATAAGGAACAGAGTTCACAGGGGGTGAAGGGCCTGGAGATACCAAGCCCTGACCCCTCCCAACAGGCAGGGGTCCACCCCAAAGGCCCTGCACCCAGGAGCCAGGAGCTGTCCAGCCTTTGTGCTCCCTGTGCTCAATCAAACACCCTCCACGAGGGAATCTGCAATGCCCAACTATACCTAGCTTTGCTCACACCTCCCTTCTCTCTCATTCACCTCACCTCTCTCTCCCGGATCAAACAAAACCAGGAACAGGACTTAAGGTTTTAAATGCCAACAGCAAAAATTTCCTCTTGACTTTCTACCACCTCCAGCTACAGGCCTATTTTTCTGTTGCCCCTGACAGTAAATCTCCCAAGGGCCATTTCTAGTCCTCCTCTGCCTTTCCCCACCTTCACCCGAATCCAACTTTCTCTTTAAATTTATTTTAAATTAAAGTTGCCATACAATTACATTTAATGACTCTTTCTTCCTCCTCATTCCAAATGCCAACTAAGGGTGTCAGTTTTCACCCCACGAGACCTCTTGGCAGCATATGACCACTGATCACTTCCTCCTCCTGGAAACACTTTCTCCACTCAGCTGCTACAAACATACTCTCTCCTGGTATTCCTCCTTCCCATGCTCCCATGCAATTGCTCCCATGCAATTTCTTCTCTGCCACCCTCTAATCATCAGAGGTTAGACCTTAGACCTCTTTTCTGTCACTGTCCCTGCTCAGAGGAGTTCGTTCAGTCCCACAGCAACTGCAAATGTCCATCTGGGGCCCAGACCTCTCCACAAAACTGCAGATTCAGATATCAAAGTGTCTGGGAGAATTCTCCACTCAGATTTCTAACAAGCACCTCAAATTTAACTTTTCTAAAACTGACATCTTTCTTTTGCAATTGATTTTAGACAGAGGAAGGGAGAGAGAAACACCACTTTGTTGTTCCGCCCATTGGTTGATTATTGTACATGCCCTGACCAGGGATTGAACCCGCAACCTTGGCATAGTGGGATGATGCTCTAACCAACTGAACTACCTGGACAGGGCTAAAACTAAGGTCTTGATACCTTCCTTTAGAAACCTGTTTTACCCACAGTCCTTCTTATCTAAGTGGTACCTTCATCCACACAGCTTCTGCCAAAATTTTTGGTCATCCTTGATTCTTTTTTCCCAGCCCACATCCAATCCATCAGCTGATCATGCTGTTCTGACTTCAAAATCTATCCCAAACCCATGTCTGTCACAGTTTCCACTATTACCGCCTTTTAGTTTGCATTAGCTTCTCCCCTATCTCCCGCCTGCTCCAAGAATAACATCCTAGCCCAGCTTCTGTCTCTGACCTGAAGGAAGGGACTTGAGTGCATTCACTTGCTAAATCCTCACCACAAACCAATGAGCTAAGGACATCAGCCCCATTAACACATGAAGAAACTGAAGTTGCAGGTTAGTCAACTTGCCCCGACTTATACCACTAACAAATGGTAGAGAGAGTGAAAGCCAGTGTATCTATTTTTTCTTTTTTTGGTATGAATGAATTAGGCCTGATAGCAATGAGTAAACTTTTTCCTAATGTCACTGAAACAAATCACCCAGACCAGGATTAGCTTCTCAGCCTGGGCACTATTGATGTTTTGGTCAGATCATTCTTTCCCGTAGGGGGCGCTGTCTCAACCACTGTAGGATGTTCTGCAACATCCTTGGCCTCCATCCAGTAGATGCCAGGAGCACACAGCCTGAGTTGTGACAAATAAAATGTCTCCATTGTCAAAAGACTTCTTGGGGGACTTCCGGCCAAGATGGAGGCATAGGTAGACGCACTGTGCCTCCTCGCACAACCAAGATAGGGACAACAAAGATATAGAAACAAAATAACAACCAGAACTGACAGAAAATTGAAGTTTATGGAAGTCGGACAACCAAGGAT
>CM052545.1:43286861-43364564 GCA_028533065.1 Trachops cirrhosus | reverse complement strand
TGTAGAAGCAAAGAACTTATGACACATGGACTGAAGTAAAGGGGGAGAATGTGGGTGGGAGAGGGTGTTCAGGGTGGAGGGGACTGAAGGGGGGATAATAGGACAACTGTAATAGCATAATCAATAAAATATATTTAAAAAAAAAAATACAATTTTGCCACTACAAAAAAAAAAAAAAAAAAAAGACTTCTTGGGAATGTCAGTAGGGGGACAAAACGGTCCTCAGCTGAGAACCTAGATCTTTTATTCCCTAACCCCCAGTATAACAGGCCAAGCTAATCCTTCTAAAGCTGATCCTTCCTATCCCCCACCGCCTATATTTATTAAATGTTTAATATTAAAATAATTAATTTAACAGAGCTTGAAAAACATATTTGAATCTGCCAACAAAGCTGCCATGGAAACAGACTTTGCGGTGACCTACAGTTGAGAGCATGGCCATTTAATATCAACAGCTGACGGAGCATGGCCATTTAATATCAACAGCTGACATCAACTGAGCATTGACTTTACACAAGACCTCGTTAAGGAACGCTTTACTTGCATTTCAAAAGTAAAAGGTACTATCCTGACCCCTACAGATGATAAAGCTGAGGCACGGGCCCAGATGAGTTACTGGCCCAGTGTCACAGGGCAAATGAGGGGCAGCACTGGAATCCAAACCCGGGTCTGCAGCTCTGCCTCCTTTCAATCACACCTCTAGCTCTTCGCGGGGCTGTCCGGGTTTGGAGTCTCCCGGCCCTTTCTAAGCACCTACTCCGAGAGACCCAGGTCCAGGGAGCAGGGCACCCCCAGCCTATCCATCTGCCTAACCCGTTTCTCCTGCATCTTCTCGAAAGCCGCCTGGGCGGGGGTCCGCTTGTCCAGGCCGCGCCGCTTCTCCTCCTCGTTCTTTTTGCTCGTTCCCATGGCTTCCAGGAGTTTCGCCTTGTCTTTATCCTTCTTTTTCTTCTTCCTGGGTGGGTAGAGGGAACAGGAATGAGGAGGAAGATGAGGTAAAGTCGGGTCAGAAAGCAAGAGCCCGGGGTCTCGGAAAAAGGCTTAAGGGGACGGAAAATGGGTTTCCGCGGTCTCTTGAGACTCACCGCTTGGTCACGCCGAGCTCTGCGACGCCTTTCAGCTTCAAGGGCCCTTTTTGGACCTGCTCGTAGGCCGCCATGTAACCTGTCCGCAGTTCAGTAGATAAACTGCCTCACTTCCTGTTTGAGAACACTATATCCGGCAGAACTGCCGCCTCACTTCGTCTCGATTGGCCGAGCTAGGCGGTGTTCATGCGCCTTTGGCATCTGACTCGGGCCACACTTCTGGGTTACCGGCTGGGCCTGGAGAGCTGGGCTCTACAGCCTCCTCGCATTCTGTTTCCTGACACACTTCCGGCTTTCGAGCCCACTTCCGGTTTTTCTACCTTTGGCCCTTCCCCCTACAAGTGAAGCCAACTTGACAAATCCCAGTTCTTAAAACCCGAAGTCTTTTTTGTGTGTTTTGTGTCCATTTGGATATCCTGTCTCTTTTATTGCCATATTTTGAGGGTTCAATGGGTAATATGCATTTTAAATTGTACTACTGTTGCCCAAATTGTGCCAGGGACTTTGGGAAGGAGGAAGGTAGGGGATGAAGGAGAGAAAAAAAAGCAAGCATCCCCAAAACTAAACGACATTAAACAAAGGAAGTCTCGGTGCCTGCGTTTCCCACGTCTACCTGCAGGGGGCAGAAAACGACCGCTCAATTCTTCAGCCCTAGGCTCACCCTTTGGCTCAGAATTGGATGAGTGCCAAAAGAAAAGGACCTGGGCTGCCAGCTTGTGCCAGCTGCTGCTTGGGGCCGTCCGTGACAGAATCACCTCCTCAGCGAGGGGCAGAACAGACTCAAGTGGAGAAATCTATTCTCCCCCAGCCAACCCAGCAGCTGTGACGCTCGTCCCTGGCACTTCCGAGGCTTTGTGCCCTTGAGAAGGTGCCTTGATGTCTCTGTCTTCCCTTTCCCCACAAATTGGGGATGATGATAGCAACTAACACTTTGTATGAACTTAAGCCCTGGCTGGTGTGGCTCAGTGGATTGAGCACAGGTCTGTATGAACTTACAACTATCATCTCATTTACTCTCACAGCCACTGTATTACTTAGAGTCCAAGTCTTATACCATCCTGATTTTGCAGGCAGGGAAACTGAGGCACAACTGTACTCCTCTGCTGAGTGTTCCATCCTGGCTTTTGTCACCACACTATGAAGCCATCCATTGTAAATGCGTGTAAATACATTTAAGACAGTATTTCTTGATCTTTTTTTCATTATCATTCCCTTAAAAAGAACACTCTAACTCAATTTTAACTTAATTTAATGAGAGGAAATACTGATGAATAAGATTTTTGTCTGGGAGGGTGGAGATTTGAAAGGTTATAAACCATTTAAATATATTAAGACTTTTTAGCCCTACCCCAAACCAATTTTTGGCCATTTGCGGGTAATACTGTCCTCATTGATAACTTATATCCCAAGGGGAAAGGGCATATGGGGTGTTTCTCAGGTGGGGCCGTTATGACTAAGACATCCATTACAGGCTTTTGTGTGAACATAAGCTTTCATTTCCCTGGGACTGCCCAAGAGTGCAAGTGCTGGATGTATGATAGGTGTATGTTTTTGTTTTATTTATTTCATTTTATTATGGTAAGAACACTTAACATGAGATATATCCTTTCAAAAAATGTAACTGTACAACAATACATTAATGTTGATGTTAATAAGTATAATGTTGTGCAGCAGATCTTAGAGCTTATCCATCTTGTTTGACTGAAACTTTATGTCTGTTGATTAGTAAGTCCCATATTTTTGGTTCCATTAACGGGCATTAGATCTTCAGAACAACTCTATGTGGTAGGCACTACAGTAATTTGCATCTTCTAAAATAAGGCTCAGAGAGGTCAGGTGACTTGCCTGAAGCCACACAGCTAGTGAGTGGAGTCCCAGTATTTGAGTTGGGGTATGCTTGCAGCCTCTCCACCACCCTGCCTGTCTCTGGAAGGTGTCCCCTCCCCACAGGCTCACCAGGTGGTGGCAGATGTGGTCTGAGGCTCTGTGACCTCCCACAGCCCTGGTGGCCATGGACATACCTCAGGCTGTTGGCCAAAGAGCTTGACTGTAACTTGAGTCTCACCCAGGCTGGGGGTGATGGGGCGGGTGGGCGGGTGACAGCCAGGGCAGGGAGATTTTCCCAGACACTGGTGTGTGGCAGCCTGGCAACTGTGTGGCCCTGAGGAGACTGGGGACTTCTGGAGCCTGTTCCTGGTGGTGACCTTCACCATGGGCAACAAGCAGACAGTCTTCACTCATGAGCAGCTGGAAGCATATCAGGTAGGAGTGATGCGTGGGGCACTCAGTGGGATTGGCAGCCTTGGAATCCTGGCCTGGGGAATGGGAACAGCATTCCTTGGTCCTGGATGTGCAGTCAGCAAGGGTTTCTGTGTACAGCATCGGGAGAGATGAGCATGGGGTGCTGGGGAGAGGAAGGAGGCCCCCCTTGGCAGGGTCTGGGCCAAGCCAACATCTTTCTCCGCAGGATTGCACCTTCTTCACGAGGAAGGAAATCATGAGGTCAGTCTAGGGGAGGGGGAAGGGAGGAAGACCTGGAAACAACTTTCTATACATTGCTGGAGGATGTTTGCAATTTGCCAGGACTCAATGCTTCATGGCAGAGCGCTAGTGGTCTGGAGATGGAGGCAGAGATGGGGAGGCTGAGAAGTCACATCTTGGCATATTGTCACACCTCCAGGCTGACAAGCTTAAGCTTTCTCCCAAGGATGGCAGGGAGTAGTGGAGAGCGTGTGAGCAGGGGAGAGACAGATGGGCATGTTAGAAGGTCCCCCGAGGCCAATGTGAAGAGGCTGGGACTGGAGGCAGAGCCCAGAGGCAGAGTCCAGCTCTGGGCTATGGGGTTCCCATCAAGGGGAGGGAACAAGGAGATGCCCTGAGGCTGCCACAAGTCCCTGGTGTGAGCAAGAATGGCATAGATGGGTACCCTGCATCATCGATCGGCCCTTGGTGCCACTGTCCGGAGGCCCCGACCCAGGAACTTGGAGCTGTGAAACCCAAGCTGGCCAGGGTTTGGCTGCAGAGTGATCGGGGTCCAGGGCCCAATTGTGTAGGTACAGGACATCCATTATTGATGGGCACACCTTTCATGAGTGAGCCCCATTGTCTGGGAGAGGACAGTTTGCAGGGTCACCCTGGCCATGATGATCAAATTACTGATGGAGAAACCGAGGCTCAGACAGGAGAGGTTGACCCCAGCTTTGCAGATAAGCCAAATCCCAAGGAGTGTGGGGCTGACATTTCATCCATCCCAAGCTTCTCACTTGTTAAGACAGACTAACTGAGGCTCAGAGGGGAAGAGGGACTAGTTCCACATGATACAGAAACCCAAACTCAGGTTGTTCCCTGAGGGGACCCAAGCAAGGAACTGGGTACTTGTTACTGGATTCCAGATACTCCCTCCTTAAGTTTCTAGTCATCATATGACTCAGGGGCTCCTGTCCCCATGCGGGACAGTTCCTAGAGTCTTGGGGACCTCTAACTCATCAAGGATGGTCTCTACAAGGTTGCTGCTCTACATGCTGCAGTGAAGGTATGGCGTCACCAGGTGAGCATCAGACTGCCGAGCTGGCCTCCCAGACTAGGTAGTGTGTGTGGCATTTGATGTTTTCCAAAATGCATTTCAGTCACCCTTTCAAAACCTGAATATTGGCTCTGCCCCATTGAGAGAACCCTGCTTCCCATTATGGAGGTGGAGAAGGAAAATGTGAGGACAGGGGTCTTTAGAAGCATGGTTTTGACAATAGTGTGATGATGTTTAGAATCATAGCTTGGCTCAGATTCTCTAAATGCTTACTGTGAAATGACCCTACCTGAAGCACACTCCTGCCAGCCCTATCTACCTGGTGAGCTCCTGCTCACGCTTCAAATCCCAGCACCAATGCCTCCTCCTTTGGGAAGTCTTTCTTCCTCCTTGGCTTGCTTTCCTCACTCTGGTCTCCCTGAGCTCTGGGGCACTCTCTCCACCTTAGCTGTGACCCCAGGGAGATAGAGGTGCTTGTGTGCCTGAAGGCTGGGCCCAGGGCTGATGGTCAGGGACCCAGCATCTTTCAGTCTGGAGTAAGCAGCTGCAAGTGAGAGAGGAGGGTCAAGTCCCCTCCCCCCCATCATCTCCCAAACCTTCCCGGTGTGTCCATCCCTACACCAGGCTCTTCTATCGCTACCAGGACCTGGCCCCCCAGCTCGTCCCCCTCGACTATACCAGCTGTCCTGACGTGAAGGTGCCCTATGAGCTCATCGGCAGCATGCCTGAGCTGAAGGTATGCTTAGACAGTGGGGCAGGCAGGGAAAACAGAGTAGCTATGCTGCATTCCTATGAGCTGAGGGCTGCAATTATTCCTGTTTTGTGGGTGAGAAAACTGAAGTTCATGGCCACACAGCCAGGTTGTGACAGAGACAGTATTCAAACCCTGGGCTGTTGGGAGGATGTGGTAGGATAATGCAGGCAAAGGGCTTAGCCCAAGGCCTGTTGCATGGCAAGTACTCAGGGAACTTTAGTTCTTTTCGTAGTCAGAGCAGCTAAATGCAGGTTCGTCTCAGCTGGATGTTCAGCATGTGGCTTGTGCCTCTGAAGGGGACTTGTGGAGTGAGTGACTGTGCATAGAGACTATTGTATCACAAGGTACAAGAACCTCATTCAAGAGGGACAGAATAGGTTGGATCACAAGAGCAAAAACTCCAGGGACAGGGCTAGCATCAGGTACAGCTGGAACCAGGGGCTCCTAGGATGGGCTCAGGAATCTCCTTCCATCTCTCAGCTCCTCTCAGGAAGAGGCTTCAGTCTCAATCAGCCCTTCTTCCTGAGGTGGTGAAGGGAACCCCTAGCGACCAGATTTCCTCCGGTCAGTTCTGCAACCAGCAGAAAGGAGGTCCCTTCATCCCAACTTTTCAAAAACATCCCAAGGCAGCATCTGGTCGGCCAGTTGAAGTTACATGTCTATCTCAGAGCCAATCACAGTTACCAGGTAATAGAAATCTGCTTGTCCTCACCCAGGTCGTGTGGCTGCCTCTGTAGCTGGAAGTAAGGACAACACCACCCAGCCACTGTGGCAGAGAGCATTAGTTCCTGAAGCCCTGCCTGAGGATCATGGGAGGGAGGCAGTCTTGGTGGGGGGTACCTGGAGGGTCCCAGGAAGGTGAGTGCTGAGAGTGAGACCACATGGAGCCTGAGACCCTAGTCAGGAATGGCCGCCTTGCTTCCTGTCCCCAGGACAACCCGTTCCGACAGAGGATTGCCCAGGTCTTCTCTGAGGACGGGGATGGCCACATGACCTTGGACAACTTTCTGGACATGTTTTCTGTGATGAGCGAAATGGCTCCCCGTGACCTCAAAGCCTACTATGCTTTTAAAATCTATGGTGCGTGCAGGGCCCGGGGTGGGGGCCGTGCAGTGGGGAGTGGAAACAAGACTAGCCCCAGGGCCAGGGGCTGCCCTGCTGTCCCGGTGTCCCCCCAAGGGCTTCAAGGCCCAGTGTGGCCCTGTGTTCCTCCCACCCTGCACCTCCCAACCTCATCTGCTTGCTCGCTCCATTCCAGCCACACTGGCCTCGCTCTTCCACCCACACACCAAACTCTGCCTCCAGGCCTTTGCCTCTGCTGTATCCTCTTCCCAGAACAACTTTCCCCTGGCTCCCTCTCACCTTGAAGTTTTGGTCAAAAGTAGCCCCCTCCCCGAGTCATTCTCCACCCCCATTTTATTTCTCTCCTAGCATGGAATGATACTGCTTAATTTCTTGTTCATTGATCTGTTCACTTCTTACTGACTTTCTCTCTAAGGAGACCCAGGGGAGCAACAGTGTCTATTTGATTCACCATCTGTCCATTGTGCCTGGCACATAGTAGGTGCCCAATAAATTCTTCTGGAACGAATGAATGAAAATGTACCACAGTGCCTGGCACACAGTAGGCACTCAATCAATACTTGTTGAGTGGATGAATGAGTCAAAAACAGTTATCGTGCCTGGTACATAATAAGTGTTCAATAATACTTGAATGAATAAATGAAAATTTACCACAGTGCTCAATAAATACTTGTTGAATGTATAAATGAATGACCTTATTGCTGCCCAGTCCAAAGAAAGACCCAGCTTTTCTCTGAGGGTCTTAGATTCCCTCCAGTGCCTCAGTTTCCTCCTCTGTAACGTGGGGACAAGATGCACCCATGCTGGCCCAGCCTGCCCACCACCTGCTGTCTGCTCACCCCACGTCCCCATCCTGCCTACTGCGCAGATTTTAACAACGATGACTACATCTGTATGTGGGACCTGGAGCAGACGGTGACCAAGCTGACTCGGGGGGAGCTGAGCGCCGAGGAGGTGACCCTGGTGTGCGAGAAGGTTCTGGATGAGGCTGATGGGGACCACGATGGACGGCTGTCCCTGGAAGACTTCCAGACCATGATCCTGCGGGCACCCGACTTCCTCAGGTGACACTCCTTGCCACACACTCAGTCCATTTCCATGTGTGGGGAAGGAAGGACCTTATAGAACTAGGTCACAGACTCCATTTGTGACAGTTGCTTCGTTCATTCGTGTGTGATCTTGGGGAACTTTCCCAACCTCCCTGGCTCCAGTCCCTGCATCTTTAAAACAGGGATAATTAGGAACCCTGTGGGCACCTTCTGGGGGTGGTCACAGCACTTTGGGTGAGTGGATCATGGATGGACTTTGGCCCTCACTTGCCTGAACATTTTGCAGTGAACAGCTGTACTAGGCAGCCCTGGGCAGAATCGGAGCCCCCGCTGCAGGGCGGAGGGCAAAGTTTACATGAGTTAGTACAGGTGGTGGCCTGCCACCTGTTTGTGTACCTCCAGCGAGCTAAGAATAGTTTTTTAAATTGCATGTTTTAGCCCTGGCTGGTGTGGCTCAGTGGATTGAGTGCCAGCCTGTAAACTGAAAGGTTACCAGTTCGATTCCCGGTCAGGGCACATGCCTGCGTTGTGGCCCAGGTCTCTGGTTGGGGCATTGAGAGGCCCAATCAGTTGCCATTGATGTCTCTCTTGCACTTCAATGTTTCTTCCCTCTATTCCTCCCTTCATCTCTCTCTAAAAATAAATAAAATCTTTTTAAAAACCTTTCTAAAGAAATAAACTGATAAAGCAATGTTGCAAGGGCAAAAAAAAATTGCATTTTTAAATGGTTTGGAAAATGCTCAAAGAGTAGTGATACTCCAGGGCACATGAAAGTGAAATGAAACTGAAATTTCCGGGCCCAGCGGGGCTCCGCTGGCACACAGCCTTGCCCTTTTGTGCACATGTGGCTAATGGCTATTTCGAGCTACAAGGCAGAGTTAGTCACTGTGCACATTTGGAAACGTCAACTATTTGGTGCTTTCCAGGAAAAAAGTTGTTTGGCCCCTGAGTTAGTACATGGAATGAATTTAGAGCCGCGCCTGGCCCACGGTAGGTGCTCAGTAACTATGCCACGGTTACTACTAGTGGTGTCCCTCCCGGCACAGGGCTCCCCCTTTCTCTGCCCTGGATCGGCAGGCCTGGTCTCCTGGCAGATGGAGACATGGATAATGGCAGTGCGGTGGTGGCGCACCTTCGGTGTGTCCTGCTCTCAGACCTCTCAGTACAGCCCCGGTGAAGGAGGGACAGCTGTCGTCCCCATTTCACAGGGGAGTACACAGAGGCCCAGAGTGGGCAGCCACCTCTCACTGAGAGCCCTACAGCAAGTTGGGATGTAAACTGATTCGGAGATGTGCTCCCAGCCCCAGGTGGGGGCAGGGTCCTGAGGGCTACAGCCTGGGGCTTCCTGAGGGGGCTCCATCTTTCCCTGTGACTGCCTGGCCTGCTAGGGGACTCCCAGCAGGAGGGTCAGGGAGGAAGGT
The DNA here is from genome assembly GCA_028533065.1 of Trachops cirrhosus. Taxonomy (NCBI): domain Eukaryota; kingdom Metazoa; phylum Chordata; class Mammalia; order Chiroptera; family Phyllostomidae; genus Trachops; species Trachops cirrhosus. The sequence goes on along the minus strand of CM052545.1, from coordinate 43,355,649 downwards.
GCCGGAGGGCCGCCCTCTCTCCCGCCTGATGACACTGACTCGTTTCCTCTCTGCACACAGCACCTTCCACATCCGCATCTGAGGACGCCATGCAGGAGGAGCCGGGCCAGAGGAGGGCAGAGTGACCCCTCACCCCACTGTAGACTCTGGACTCTGGGAATAAACACATGTCACTGAGTCGCACCTGCTGAGATGAGACATTCTGCCTTCAGTCTGGTGGATGGGAGGAAGGAGGCCTGGATCTCATCTGCGCTCTCCCTGTGTGCATGTGCCTTGCTGTGGGTGTTGGTGAGCAGAGACGAGTGTGCTGATGAGGCGTATGCTGCCCCACTCCAGGGCCCCCCAAGGCCAAACCCTATCCCAGCTGCTTGAGTCCTCTTTTCCCTCAACTCCTGAATTCCTCGAAGGGACTGAAGGTTTAAGGCTTGCTTATTTATTCGAGCTGCCAGGTGAGGCCTCTGAGGGGGTGGCAGGAACGTTGCTTACTGAGCTGGGCACGGCACTTGACAGTTTGTGAAACATCTGCCCCTCTGCTGTCTCATTGTGTGCCTGTGACGCCCCTGCAGCGCTGGCCGAGGACCAGTCACACTTTATCTAGAGGGGACAGAGGGACTGGCCCAAGGCCACACCTCAAGTCATCTGCAGAGGCGGCCTTGAGCCCAGGCCCAGCTCACTCCAGACCCCAGACCCCAGACCCCAGACCCCTACACTGTGTGGATTTGGGAGCCCCACACCCACGCCACCCATGGGCACCCGGGGGCCCATCTATGGCCCCAGTCAGTCCGAAGAGCAGTCATTTCGAAGGGGGCAACTGAAAGCAGCCCCAAGGGCCTTCTCAGATGCCCCCAGTGCAAGGCATTTCTAGAGAACCCACTCCCTCACTACACCTCCTCCAAAAGCACCTCCTGTGCACCTAAGCCGCAGGATTTATGCACATCCTACTGCTTCAACCTGAATGGGAGGGGCTACTTTCTCCCCATTTTCCAGGTGAGGAAACGGGCTTGGGGAGGTCTAGTGACTCACCAAAGTCACACAGCCTTGCTACCCCCACCCCGGAGCCCGCCCCAACCACAGCGGGGGGGCTGCCTCTCCCTTTTTAAAGCAAAGGACACACTTCCTTCTCCTGAAGCTGATGTTTGGTGTCATGTGTGATTCCCCAAGCACCAAGCCCACCACAGGTCTGGTCTCCTTCATTTGCATGAGAGCCCGGAACGAAGGCGTGGCCAGGACTTAGAGCTGAGTCCGGGTACGGGGAAAGTAGGGAAAGGACTCCAAACTGTGTGACTTCCGACCCTGGCACTGATGTTCAGTAGCCTGGTGACTTTGGCCATGCCTCCCTCCTCTCTGAACCTCACTCTTCTTGAAAACGTGCAGAAGATGCCTACCTGATAGGCCTGCTCAGTGGTGTAAAAGACATAGTGAACGCTGAGGATCTGACATGGGGCTGGCACACAGTAGGTGCTCTAGACCCTTACTATAACTGATTGTTATTATTACTCCAATAACAAGGTCACCTCATTGGCATTTGCAGGACCAGACCTAAGCAATGTCTTTATTACATTTCTCAGGTCCAGAGGGCTGGTGTGTAGAAAGCAAGGGGTCCAGGTGTGAGCAGCCCCCAGCAGCAATGGTCTTCTCTAGCAGTACCCAGGGGCAAAGGGTGGTGGTGGGCGGTACTCCTCGGGGAGACAGTCCTCCTGGGGCTCAGCCAAGTCCCTCAGCTCCGATTTAGACAATTGTGAGGACAGGGCCCTCACTATTGGTTGGTGCCAACCCCTGGTTCTCGATGTCACGTTACTCCAGCTGGTTGACCTTGAGGCCCTCCTGGAGGACTTATCTCTGTCTCTTGGAGCCTGGGACTGTGAGGGGCTTGCGAGCGATGTGGCCACCAAGGGGTCTGTGTAGGTGCGGCTGTCCCAGATCCCAACATCCGCCTGGTCCCCTGAGCTCTGAGTCACCTCCGATTGCTTGGAGTCCTGGAGCGGCGACAAGCTCACAGCTGCCAGGTGGGATTTCAGCTGCTGCTGGACCCTCTTACCCATCTGGGGCAGTGTCTTGAGGTTCCTCCAGAGTTTCTGACAGGCCTCCTCGAGAGGGGTTTTTGGGGGGGAGGAGGAAGCAGCTCCCTCCATGGGTACTCTGTCCACCTCTGTAGATGGCTTCCTTTCCTCTTGCTGATGGAGCAGGGCCGGCTTTGCAGAGACCTAAAACCAAGAGCAGGTGAGACCCGTGCCAGCACACCCGCCAGCTCTGAATCTGCCTCAGGCTTGGGATCTGGGTTCCATCCAGATGCCCTGGGGCTGAGAAATGACCCCGCATGAACCTCCAAACCTAACCTCGTGCCCCATCCTTCCCTTTTCAGTAGATGGCTGCCCTACTCCCCCAGGAGCCACTTCTTTAAGGACCAGGGAGAACATAATTTCTGCTTTGCGGGCTGTACAGTCTGTCTCCTTACTCAGTTCCGCTGTCGTCGAGTGTGTGGGCTCGGTTCCATTCAAACTTTATGGACGTGGAAATCTGAGTCTCATCTGATTTTCACGAGCCATGAAATAGTAATTTTCTCAACTATTCAAAAATGTGAATGCCATGCTTAGCTCACAGGCCATACAGAAACGGGCAATGAACAAGATGTGGCCCTCAGGCCGTGGTTTGCTGACCCCTGACCTTTCACTGTTCAGGCCAAGTGTGTGGCAAGTGTGGCAGGTGCTGTTGATGGCCCACCCATATCCTCTTTGTCCCCTGCTCCATTCCCAAATGCTGGCACCAGTTCTGCTTCGGGGACTTCTCTGGCCACCAGTGCCTACCGTGTCCACAAGGCACACCAGAAGTGCCAGAGAATCAAAGTCTCCCAGGAATGGTGCTTGATCAATGACTGATGGAATTTAGAGGGAAATACCCGAGCTCCCTCACCAGTAAGTGGTGATAACTGAGGGGCGCAGCAGACAGGAAACATGAACCCATAAATAAACAAGACTTTTCGAATTTTGAGGAGTGCCCTGTTGCAAATAAATAGGATGATGTGATGGAGAAGGTGCTTAGGGGAGTACTTTAGGTCTGGAGATGGGAGGGAGACACCTGAAGAAGGACTGATGGAAGAAGCCAGGCATGGGGAGCTTGGGGACGGAGCTTATAGCACAGCATGTGCAAAGGGCCTGAAGTTAGTTGGTGTGGGATGGCAGAGGTGCTGAAGCTGGGTTGGTGAAGGGCAGAAGGAGGAACTAAGATCATAGTCAAGATTTTAATCTTGGTGGGAAATCACTGGAAGGTTTTAAACTTGGAGCTGCAGGATCTAATCTTCATTCTAGAAAGTCTCCTCTAGCAGCTGTTGGCTGCCTCTGCTCTGGACCCTCCCCCAGGTTGGAGGTACCAGCTTTCTGTCACATACCTCCTTGGGTGCAGCCACTGGATGGGAGGAAGGATTCTGATGTTCACTGGGACCAGGGGCGGGGCTGGCAGCTTCCTCAGACAAAGCATTGTAGTAAAGGAAGAGATCCTCATAATCCACGTTTGCTGGATCCTTCTGTGGGAAGAGGGGACCTGCAGCTCAGCCCCAAGGAGGTGCACCAGGATGGGGCTGAAGTCCCTGGACCCTCACAGTTGTGGCTCAGGAGCTGCTGTACCTACAAAATTTATAGCGAAGCATGCCCCTTTCACAGCAGCCTGGGGGCCTAGACCCCACCCACAGCAATTTATGTGGGCCTAGGCCACACCCATAAACCCTTATAAGGAGGCCGGCTCCTCTCACAGCAGCTTCTAAGAGCTTAGGCCTTGCTGACTGAGGCTTATCAGGAAATAAGCTATTCCTATAGATCAGCTAAGGATATACCTTTGTAAAAACCCTTGTAGTGAACCCTTATAAAAAATCAGCCTGGGGGCAACTAGGACCAGGAGGAGTTGGGACTGTGGGGGGACAGGGACCATGAAAGGACAGAATCACGAGACTGAACGGAACTGGTGGAAGCAAAATGAGTCTGGGGGGCTTGACTCCTAGGAGGAACAGCTAGGGCCCAACTGGGTCCCAACCCTCACCTGCCCACAGGGCTGCTTCAGCAACTCCCCATGTGGCCGCATCGGCTGCTGTTGGTGGAAGGTGACCAGGGCATCCAGCGAGGCATGGGTACTGTCCTCCCCAGGGATCAGAAAGCTCCCGCTGTCCAAGAGCTTCACCATAAAGTGGCGGTAGCAGTTTTGGGCTCTGCAGAGACACTGCTGGGGCTGAGACATCCCACTCCCCTCATCCCCCCACCCCTGTCCTTGAACCAGCAGCACTGTGGGTGCAGTCTGACTGCCGGGATCCTATGCAAGCTTCTTCTCTCATTAGCCATGTGACACGTGGTAGGTGACTAGCAACCCTGTGCCTCCGTTTCCCCATATATAACATGGGGCTAGGGAGGTGAAACAAGCTGCTGCAGGAAAAGCTTAGCTCCATGCCTGGCTAGGGGTAAGTGACTGATAGAAACAGTAATGAAAACTGAGTCAGCCTTCAGCCTGAGGCTGTGGTTGCCTGGCACCTTGCTCCCTTAATGAATGAGTGCGTTTATTAATGGCCTACTCTGTGCTTACTATATATATATTTTTTTTAATCCTCACCAGAGAACATTTTTTCATTGCTTTTACAAAACGAGGAAGCCAGAGAGGAAGGGAGAGAGAGAAACATTGATTGGTTGCCTCTTGCCTTCTGTACTTGTCTGGACCAGGAATCGAACCCACAACTTAGGTGTATGCCATGACTGGGAATCAAACCTCCAACCAACTGAGACACACCGGCCAGGGCAGTGTTTACTGTGTTTTAATCCTCACATCAAGACAATTAATTTTAGCATTTCTATGTTAGAGATGAAGACTTTGAGGGAAATACAGAAAGGCTGAGTAACTTGTCCAAGGTCATACAGCATGTAAGTAGCAGAACTGAGCCTTGGACTGTGCAACTCAGTCCCAAGTTTTCCCACTGTGGGTAATTCTGTGATGGAGCCGTTGGATTTTCTTATATTCCTTTGGCCCGAAATCCTTTTGAAAAATAGTATGTGCCGCTGAATCTGCTAAGTGGAAGGCCAGATCAGGCTTTGGGGCCTCAGGTAGCTGGACTGCCCTGGGTTCCCAACACATCCTCCTGAGTGGAGTCAGAGAGTTGCCCATTAGGTGGTGGAAGGGAGGTGGGTAGTTACGGAAGGGCAGTAGCCACTCTCAAGCCCCCAGCAGCTCCTGTTCTCAGACACACAGTCTTAGTTACCACCCGACCTAAGCCTGCTGGTTACAGCCAGACCTACAGCTGCTCACTTTTCAGCTAGCTCTGTCCAGAACTTTGTACAGTTGCTGAGACTTGCAGTATAAAGCACCCCTCACCCCTCCAAGGAAGCCTGGAACCCTTCTCCCCCTGCCCTGTCCCCTAGCCCCAGTCTTACTTGTAGGAGAGTGTGTAGCCCACGTGACTGTGACTGACCCTGATGAGGAAGGATCCCAGCGGCTGTGACTCCAGCAAGCTCTCTGCATCCCTGGAAGGGCACACACGGGGTGGGGGGGGGGGGTGACAGCTGAAGCCCAGCCACCCGTGTACACCCAGACCCTGGGTGTACCAGTCATCCCAGGACTGGACAAACAACCTAAAACACATTTTCTCCTTGGTTGTTTCAGAACTTGGAATATTCATGGACAGGATATTTCCCCAGAGGTGCCAGAAGGCCTCTGATGACCTTGACCCCAGGCCACACCCATCATCTCCCATAGCCCCTGCCTGCCTGCCTTCCCAGTGCCTGGAATCCCCCTGGGAAGGCACCTTTGGGTGGATCCAGGCATGACAGGTAATGAAGCAGGAGCTGTCCCCAGATGCCTTTGAGATCACCCCAACTCTGCTGTTCATTCACTGTGTGCCCCTTGGTGAGGGTCAGTCCCTTTCTGACCTCAGCTTCCCGAAGGGGTAGAAAACCCCACTCCCAGGCCAGTGTGAGGACAGACAAAATGTGTGCAATGTGAGAACTTCCACCTGGTACATGCTTTCCAAATGTTCACTGTTAGTACAGTTGACCCTTGAACAACATGGGTTGAACTGCTAAGTCCAAGTGGATATTTTCAGTAAGTATACAAACTGGCCCTCCGTTAGTGTTTCTGATCTGAGGTTGGGAATCCATGGGTGTGGAGGGCCAACTCTATGCATGGACCTACACCATTTTACAGAGGGGACCTGAGCAAATTCCAGTATCCGTGGGGATACCGGAGGCAACCCCATGGATACCTGGAGGCAACCCCATGGATACCGAGGAACGACTGTATCAAGTTTGTGAGAAGTCAGGTTATATAGGATTTCGAGTCGGCACTCCTAAAGTCCACATTATTGAAGGGTCAGCTATATCACTATCATTCGCTATCATTATTACTATTTTCTGGGGTTCGCAGAGAGTAAGATGACCTTCTGTGGGGAGCCTCTGGACGCGTGTTGTCCAGTGCAGAGGCCAATGACCACATGTGGCAACTGAGCACTTACAATGTGGCTGGTATGAGTCAAGATGTACTTTTAGCATATGGTACACACCATATTCTAAAGACTCAGTACACAGCACAGGAAGTACAGTCAACAAATTTGTAGTAACTGCGTGTGTGGTCAGACGGACTACTAGACCTGTTGGGGCAATCACGCTGTCAGTCATATAAATGCCTAATCACAATGCTGTACACCTGAAACTAACATAATATGGCATGTCAACTGTAATCGAAAATTTTTATTATAAAATTTTTTTAAATAATAAAAAATAAAGACAGTACAAATAGAGGAATATATATACTATCTCATGAATGATTTTTTTTTGTACTAATTACTTATTGAAATGATAGTATCATAGATGTACTGGGTTAAATACTACAATCTTTTAGTTATGGGACGATACCCAACCAACTGAGCCACACCAACCAGGGCAAATAAAAAATGTGATTAAAATTAATCCTACCTGTTTATTTTTGCTTCTTTTAATATAGCTAGTAAAAAATTTAAAATTGCAATGCACGGCTCATAGCACACCTCAGAACTCAGAAACTATACCTAATTCTGCCTCTCTGTGGCTTTTGCAATGTCCTCTTAATTTCCTGAATGCCAAGGGTGGCAATAAAGGTTCTTTTTTCCATTTATTTAGAGCCACATCCTGGGGTGACTAAGTAGGTAAGTTTGTTCATCTTAGAGCTCAATCTGATGTAGAAAGGGCATATTAGCTATATACCTGATGGATTGAGAGTGGCTACTGGGGCACTGTGTTAAGAAGGATTCTGAGGCTGCATCCTACCATCATTGATTGGTGATGACTGGCCTGGTCAGGGCAGGAGGAGGGTGTGGGAGGGAGGAGGGTGGGGGAGGGGGTTCTTCCAGGTTCCTGGCAGTTCTGGCCTGGTGGTCACTTGTATAGAGAAAGCCAAGGTCCAGAGAGGGAAAATAACTTGCCCAAGGGCACACAGCAAGTCCATAGAGGAGACAAGATTCAAACCCAAAGCTCCAAAGCTCTTTTCATCCTCTTAACTCAGATAGGTGAGCTAAACCCAGAATTCCACAGTGGAAAACTGCCCAAGGCAGGGGCAGACAAAGAAAGAGGGTGAAAGGCAAGGTGGAAGGTGTGGGTGCATCCTCACTGTCTGGAGATGGCGCCATGGAACCACAAAGGGACTCCTTCTCGGGCCAGCTGGCCCACCTGTGTGTGCACGAACCAGTCCATTCGTGGGGGCAGCGGCGGCGGGAGCTTTCCGGTCTCTGTCATGGCTTCCTCAGAGGGAAGGTGTCACCTGGGGACAGGAAGGAGGAGGGAGAGTCATGCCTGGCCCACCTCCCATCTTCATCCTATTCTTGCAGCTACGGTACCTCCTCTTTGGGGAAGTCCTCTAGGCTGGATAGAGCAACAGGGCTGAAACTGGCTTGTGTTTCCTGAGCACCTACTATGTACCAGCAGTTTATGTACATTCACTTATTGACTCCTCTTAAAAATCCTCCAAGGATAATAAGAATAAAAGAATAAAAAGGGAGTAATAATAATAAAAGGAAAGCCCCAGCTAGTGTGGCTCAGTTGGTTGGGCATTGTTCTGCAAAGTGAAAGGTCACTGGTTCAGTTCCAGGTCAGAACAGATGCCTGGGTTGTGGGTGTGGTTTCTGGTCAGGGCACGTACAAGAGTCAACTGATCAATGTTTCTCTCTCACATTGATGTTTCTCTCCATCTCTTTCTCCCTTCCTCCTCCCCTCTCTAAAAATAAATAAATAAAATCTTTTAAAAATTGTCCTTTTATTCTTATTATTTCATTACTGCAAGTGTGGGAAAGTTCCCTTTATAGATATATATACTTAAGTTTAAGAACTGAATTTTTCAAATATTAAGTAGCTACCCATGTTCGTGGAGGGATGTGGTGATGGCAAAAGGATAAGTGGTTGAATGAAATAGTGGACACTCAGTGGGCACCATAAAGGGTCGCCATGGTGCATTAAACACCACAGAGATGTGGGCCGAACAGTTCCTTCTGCCACCAATGTCACCAGCACATTGGATAGCACACTTATGATGTGACAGGTGCATAGTTAATTCACACTCATTCTCAACAATTTTAAGCTCAGGTACCACTGGACTTTGTGAGCTAATGACACAGAGCTGGAAAACAGAGGGAAAAACCAGCAACAATTTGCAAAAACAGTTACAAAGTCACTATAAAGCCAGCAAGTGCTGTGCCATGCTGGGTTGACCTCTCAAACTCACCCTAATTCTGTCCCCAAACTGGCCCCGCCTCTCACACTGGCCGGGGCTAACCCTTCCATCCGGCAGGTCACTGTCACCAGGCTGTCTCCACAGACAGGAGCCCCACTGACCAACCCAGTCAATGTTGACTTTCTCCTACCAGGAGGCAGGTGGTGAGAACACCCCTCCAGGGAGCGGCCCAAAGGAATTCTGGGCAAGTGAAATTAAATACATTGAGAAATGTTTAGCCCTGGCTGATGTGGCTTAGTTGGTTTGGAGCGTCATCCCATAAACCAAAAGGTCACAGGTTCGAGTCCCTGTCAGGGCACACATCTGCGTTGCATGTTCAGTTCTAGGAACGGGTGTGTGCCAGAGGAAATGGATCAAAGTTTCTCTCCCTCTCTCTCTCCCTTTCTTCCCCTTCTCTAAAACCAATAAGCATGTCAAGAAAAAGAAAGAAATGTTTAATAAGGCAGAGTTACAAAGCTGTTCGGAGCCTGGAATCGGAGCCTGGATTCAAACCTACTTTGATGCTGTGTGATCTTGGGCGAATCAGCTTAACCTCTCAGTGCCTATATTTTCAACTACAGTTTGGGAAGATGATGATGATATTTACCTGGCGGAGCATAAGCCCTGACTGTGTGTGGGTTTATCTTTTCTGTAACGTGAGCGTCTGACTTTAGCTTTGATTGCTGAGGCATCTGTTTCGAAGGTGGCAGTCTCCAGTCAAGGTTGCCAGCTACACGACTGAAGAGCCAGGCTGCCTTCTCCCACTGAGGCGCCTTTGTCTGAGAGAGCGTGGCCGATTCCCGTCATTGACCATTGGGGCTACTTGCCCACGTGCACACTTGCTCTCTCTACCTTCAGCCCTGGTGTGTGGTCCCCGGTGTGTTGTAAATTTCCAGGTCTTTAAGTAATAAATAAACCTTTATTTTTTTTTAAAGTTTCCTCATGTTTATTGCTGAAACACATCTCAAAATCATAACAAGAACCACAAGGGCTGGGCCAGCCACAGCACTGGTGTTGACTGGCGAAGACCAGCAGAGCACACGAGTATGCATACTGAATACTCGTGGGTCCGGTAGCGACCCCACATGGGGGACCTACTTGTTTTTTCTTTTATCTGGAAGACTTCCTACTTATCCTTCAAGACCCAGCAAAAACATTCCCTCCTTCATGCAGCTTTCCTGCCTCATCCCCTCAACAAAACCCTGGCACCCTTCCATGTCCCCTACCGTCCCCACAGTTCTTGCCTCTGGCCTAGACTTGCCTCATGGAGCTGGAGTGTCTGTGTCTGCTGTCTCCCCAATGTTAGGGCCTCCCAGGGTCTGGGCTCAGGGCTAGAGATGGATTCTTTTGGATTTTTCTGGGTCTCCAGCATCACCTGGAGCTGGGTGAGCACAGAGGAGGGTACAGGGTATGTGCTGATGATTAGTTTAGTGATGGATGAAGTCATACTAAGTTTCAAGTTCCTGACCCTGGCATTGGGGGCCCTCCCACCTCCTAATCCCCTGTTCCAGCCCTAATAGCATCCTTGCTTTACCCAAAACTGATCAAGTTCTCTTTCCCCTCCACACATTTTCCCAGACAGTACTTTGCCAGAAATGCCCTTTCCCCAACTCCAGCACCATTTTCTAATGGTCATCTCAGAAAATTCTTCATTCATCTCTGGTCCCCTCCAGCCCCATCCCTCCCTCTGGTCCAACCCCATGCTCTTTCTTCTAGAGGCTCTCACAGGCCCCAGCCTCACCCAGCATGGGACAGGAATAGAGGTGGGCATATGGTTGACTAAAGAGTTCCATCCAGGGAACATACCTGGGAGACCCCTGGGTGACTGTCGCCCTCGTTCTGGTTGTGCCTGTGCCGTGCCTGCAGGAGTCTGGGTTTCGGTTTAGGGCCCACACGTCAGCAGGGCCGGGGCGGGGCCACGCCTCGGTGGTTCCTGTTTCCTCAGGCAGGTGAGCCCTGGGGCGGGACCAGGAAAACCCCCATGGCCCTTCCTTTGTGCTCCAACAAAGCTGCTGGGCTGCAGGTGAAGGAGGGGTGCCCTTGCTCCACCCAGATCTGGACAAGCCTTTATTGAGCACCAGTTGTAAGCTAGATCCTCAGAGGACAGAGGGAAGACCCCAAGAGAGGGCCAAGCCCTATCCTCCCTGTAGCTATAATCTAGTGAGCAAATGAAAAAGCATAAGAAATTATTAATGTTGTTTCAAAGCAAACAGCAGGTCAGGAAACAGGGACTGAAGTTGCAAGAATCCCCAGAGAGGGCCTAACTGGTCTGGAGAAAGTGGCACCTGGGGGCAGGTGGGAGTCAGCTCCATCTGCTGGGGAACTGAAGAAAGAGTGAAAGATGCCTTAGGTAGAGGGAGCCACAGAGACCTAGGGCCCAAGGCAGGATGGAGCCTGGACAGACCAAGTCTCACTGGGCATACAGGGTCACATTAAGAGTTCTGCTAGCTGAACTCTTTGGCTGATGTGGCTCAGTGGATTGAGCGCCGGACTGCAAAGCAGAGGGTCACTAGTTTGCTTCCCAGTCAGGCACATGCCTGGGTTGCAGGTCAGGTTCCCTGGTGTGGGGAGCTGCAGGAGCAGCCACATATTGATGTTTCTCTCCCTCTCTTTCTCCCTCCCTTCCCCTCTGTCTGAAAATAAATAAATTCTTTAAAAAAAAAAGGGTTCTGTTAAAAATCATTTAAAATTATATTTTATGACTGAATTGGCCTCATTATTATACATTCATTATTATTATACTATTTTTTTTCTGATTTGAAAAAAACTAAACCATTTTTGGGGCCGCTACACATGTCGTGAGCTCTGAGTATGGGAACCTGGACCCAACAAATCAGCCAACCCAGATGTGCGCTGGCTGCCCCCACTCCTCCTCCCAGCACACAGGCAAAACCACTTCCTCCTTCTCTTTCAATGGCCCAGATCCTCCTGACTGAGCTGCAGGGGATGGGGGCAGCCTCCCTGCGGGCCTATCACCCTGGCCCAGCTGGTTTAGATGGCCTGATTGCAGGCTCAAGCTGGGTGCCCCCACCACTTCCTGCCCTATAGGGGTCAGGGAGTTGCCCTGAGTCTGCAAGTCAACAGCCCCAAGCAAGAAACACAAGGAACCCCTTTCTCACTCACCCTCTATGTGGCCTTGGGTGAGTTGCCCAGTGTCTCTGGGTCTCTGTTTCCTCATCTGTAAGTCACATGAAAATAGCCCTTCTTAGTCACATGATGATGATCAACGAGACAAACTTCAGGCAGGTAGCAGGGGCTCCGTTAAGAGTAACAACATCAAGATTCCTCACTGTGACTGAAGCTGATGCCTTTGTGTCTGGCTCGGGGAGATGCTGGCTCGAGCTCCAGACCTCCTAGGCTGGGCTACGTTGGGCAGCTTACTTGACCTCTCTGATCCTCCATGCCCTCTATAACCCAGTGAGCCTGCTCCTCGCCTCCATGATGAGGAGCAATGCCACTTCAGAGGAGAGCAGAGTGCCCAACCAACCCTTGTCAGTTAGAAAGCCTGGCCACTGGGGTATCATTTGCATGGAGTTCAGTCTCCAGGAACATGGGGCCTATCAGTCCACCTCTGGCCCAGCGCCCTGAGGCCCCACCACAGAGGGCCCCACCCTGACTGCCCAGATCTGCTTGGCGGATGTGGTCTCCCACAAACTAACGGCCTCCCCTGAGCATGTCACAACAGAATCACTCCCTACCCCGACCCCTTGGTGACCACAGTCCTGGATGGAACCTGTGAATGGAGACGTGGCCCCCAAAGGAACTTCCAGAAGAGGACTAGCAGGGAGATTGGGTGGGGCTGGGCTCCAAAGCCCCTCCCCCTCTGACAATGGAGCCTCAGGTGGTGGTTGGGATTTCCATGGCCCCATGTGGGATGAACAGCCCTCTGGGTCAGTGATCACAATGCCGTTTCACCGTGGATGTTGGGTTGGGGAAGTCAGGCTTGGGGAACTTCCAGGCTGAGCGGGAGATAAGAATTGCCCACAGGAAGTGAGTCCCATAGATGCTACGATGATGAGGTGGGAGGAGAGGGGGATATGAGGGGCCTTTCTGCGGAGGCTGTCCTGGTTGGTCATGACCTGATGGATGAGTAAGCTGTACAGATTTTAGGGGACCACCAGACCAAGGGTGGAGCACATACGAAGGCACTGGAGCCTATAGGAGACCATTCTGCATGGCGTGGGCCCAGCTCCCACTCGGAAAGGCCAGTGGAAAGTGAGGTCTGGTACACAGGACCCGTGCCCATGGACAGGTTCTCCTGTGGGGAATCAGGCCTTCGTTGCCTAGGCCGTTTTGAGACTTGTTTTTGCTAAAACTCCCTCCCCCTGAACTGAGGCAGCAAATGTTTACTGCATATCTTTAAAATGGCTTCCTAAATCTATGCTAAGCCTTCCAAGGATGAGTGTAACCAGTTCAACCACTTTTCCCTTTGCATTTGCCAATATCCTTCTTTTTTGATATAATTAGCAACGTCCTCCTTTGTTTTCTATAAAAGGTAACCACCTAAAGCTAACCTGTGCATAGTGAGGACCATCCTCAATGTAATATGCCCAGAAAAGCAATAAAAGCTTGTCAAGGCAAGGGTCCAGGCACTTTCCCCTTGAGAGAGTGGCTGTGCTGTCCCTTTCCTCCACAGGACTCGGTAGTCCGTGTGAATTTGTCTCGTAACTCACCCACAATACCGAGGACACTGCAGGCCAGTGACCACATCAGGGGCCGCAGTGAGCTTGGGGTATAGCAGGAGGGCAAAGCAGTGCAGGGGCTGGGGTGAGGTGAGCCAGGGGAGGGTGGCAGAGAAAAGGGGAGGGGGCAGGGCCACAGCATGCCAGAGCTCGTGGCCCATGGTAGAAGGTGAGTTGGGGAGTGACACCATTTGATTTCTATTTCTTGTTTTTTTTTATTGATTTCAGAGAGAAACATTGATTCCTTGTTCATTATTTATGCATTCATTTGTTGATTCTGGTATGTTCCCTGGGTGGGGATCAAACCCACAACCTTGGCATATCAGGATGATGCTCTAACCAACTGAGCTGCCCAGCCAGGGCTGATTTCTATTTCTTGAGAACATTTCGACAACAGACTAAAGGACAGAGGGGGAAGGCTGGGACAGAGGTCCAGCGGGTACTGGCTCAAATGTGGGAATGGGGGAGGTTACAGGGCACATTTCTTGGCTACCGTTGGTGGAGTCCCCAAGACCACCACCAGGTCAGTGGTTCACTGGGACCACTGATACAGGGCACATCTTTCTTGGCTGTGCAATGTTTATGGTGATTGGACATCTGAATTGGAATAGATAGCAGGCAGGTGAACATGGGAGCCTGGAGCTTAGGCTGGATTTGGGCTGGATCTGGGGTGTAGAAGTCACCAGTCACCAGCAGGTCTGAAGACCTGCTGGCCAGGCTGGCCGTTGGCTGTCATTCAGGAGCTTGGCTGGTAAAGTTCCCTAGCTGAAGCAGAACCTTCCCTATGTGAGGAGTTGGTCATGGCTACACCTAAATGTTTGTATTGTATAAATGATGTGGTTTAGCTGAATGTCTGCTTTCTTCCCAAGCTGCTAAAATTGTGGTACACGCCAGGCAGAGGTGCCTATGTAACCAGCCCATATAAAATTCTGGGTGCTGGGCTCTGGCCGGGTAGCTCAGTTGGTTAGAGTGCCGTCCCAATACACCAAGGTTGTAGGTTGATCCCTGGTCAGGACACATACAAGAATCAACCAATGAATACACAAATAAGTGGAATAACTAATCAATGTTCCTTCCTTTCTCTCCCCTCCCCTCTAAAATCAGTTAAACCCCCCCAGAAAAACACAAAAACCTTGCACACCCTGGGCAAACACTTCATGTAACTTGTCACAGCTCGGTGACGGAGGAATTACGTGTGGCCCCTCACACAGAGGACCCCTGGAAGTCTGTGCCTGGTCTCCTGCAGACACGGCTCCATGCCCTCTTCCCAAGCCCATTTCCCTGTGTGTCCTTTGGCCGCAGTACATCAGCTATGTGCTGGGTCCCAGTGAACCAATGACCTGGGGGTGGTCTTGGGGACCCCAACAATGGAAGGAACCCACTGGGTCCCGTCTAGAGAAGAGGCAGGAAGACAGCCCAGCCATGTGCCAGAAGCCAGAGGTCACAGGACCTCAGGGGTGGGGGAGGGCAGTGCTCCCAAGAGCTGAGAAAGGGGTCTCAGAGCTGAGCATGTAATATGGCAAATGGACTCCAACAGAGATCAAGATGAGAGAATCTGGTGGCATCGTGGGGCCGAAACCTGACTGAGCAGGTCCAGCATGGGACATGGTACACCCAAATGGTGCCGAGAGCAGGGTCCTGCTTTCCTGTGGGGTGGAGGCAGGGCTAGGTAACTAAATTTTCCAAGTCAGTCTCTTGATAACGGTGTCATCTCCTCAGACTCTGGGAGTCTCACCACCTCTACTTTGATCCTGCCCAGACCCGAGGCCGCCGCTGGCCTGGACTGATTTAAATAACAGGCACTCTGCGAACTCGCTACCCCACGCCTGGCCTGTCTGTCTGCAGGTTAACTGTGGATATAAAAACCCGTGACCTTTAAAATGAGCTTTAATTAATTGCTATCCTTAAGTGAGTTTATTGGTGTAAACAGAGCATGTTAAGAGATTCCAGGGAACAGCAGACTATGGCTGGTACATTGGTTTTTAATTCAAAAAAGAAATTATGATGCCAACGGCTTAGGTGGACAGCAGCTTGGGCTGGGGGGGATAAAAAAAGAAATATAAGGGCTCCCTAGTGACACCCCTCAGACCTGATGACCTGGTCTCAATTGTGTACTCTCTACGGGAAGGCAGAGCTGTCAATACAGAACCAATGACAGCAGTTGAAAACAAGCCCAGACAGTTCTGTGGTCAGTCTGTGGCCAGAGACGCTTCATGCTCTCGGCCACATCCAGCCACAGGTGCACACGGATCCCTGGTCGCCTGGGTCTGCTGCTGGAAATCAAAGACGGAATCACTTCATGGCACTACAGACCTGGAAAAATAAAAATCTCAGCTAGAAAGAACATCTGATTTGGAGACTGAGGGAGGACGAAGAGAAGTGGGGGCTGTTGGTGGCTGCCAGGCAGGCCCCCCGACTGTGGGTAGATGGTGTGTGGTTGTTTTCAGGGTCGCCCATGGGATGCACGCTGTCCCCTCAGTGATCAGACGGGGATTGCCGAGAGGCCTGCTGACCACGCCTGAGGCCTGGCAGGACTGCAGCCAGAGGCCTAGCTGTGCACAGGGAGGGCCCCTCCACGCCTCCTTCCTTCTGAATGCTTTACACAGGATTTCCTTAATTTGTGCTTCCCTTTGGTTTGAGAGTCAAAAAGAGGGAGGGAGAAAAGGGAAACATAAGTGTTTGTCACTTGTTCACGACAGAGAAAAGGCGACAGTGGGTGTCAGACGTGCTGGCGGGTGCTCCCCGGGCCTCATGTGGGCCACCAAGCTGAAGCCCTTCTGGGACCATCACTGGCCTTTGGGGACCTCGCTTCTGCGGTGGGAGATGTGGACGGCTCTGCGGTGGGATTTTAGCTACGTCACGCCCCAGAGACAGGCGCCCACCGTGCCGGCCATCGCTGACGGTCATGTCTCCATCTTTCTCTCCAGGTACACAATGTGTGGGCCAGTTTGGCGGACATCACAGGAAAAATAGCAAATTCTTAACTTATTCCATCTCCAAAGTTGAAAAAGATCAGACAGTTACTAAAATAAACAATTTCTCAATTGTGTTCTGGTGGCCCTGGGCCCGGTGGCCGCAACAGGGGCATTGGAGGGGGAGGGCCCCAGCTGAGGGCTCACTCAGGGCAGGCACAGTCAGCTCGGCCGAGCAAGGCTCAGAGTAAGGCGGCGTTCCTCACAGAAGAACACATCGGAAAAAGCTGGTCTTCTTCTGCTGGTCTGGTGTGATTTTGACTCCCTGGTTGCTCCCCTGGGGGCTGTTGCCTTCCTGAAGTCACAAGAGGTTTTATGAGGTTATGGCTCAGCATCAGCACTGTGCCTCGTAACCAACCAACGACCTGCAAGTCCACCCGTCCCCTCCCACCCATCATCCATCCACCCAACCATCAGTGAATCCACCCCCCTTCCAACCACCCCTCTATTCATCTTGTTTCTTCCTTCCCCTTCAAATAACCACCCGTCTATTCCCTTCCTTCTATCTATCCATTTGCTTCCTAGACTCCACATCTGTCCACTCCCTTCCACCCATCTACCCATCCAACCACCACTTCCTGTCATCCATCTACCCAACTGTCGCTCCCAAATAACAATTCATCTTTCACAAACCCAGGTATACTTTTTTCTACTACACCAACCCTTCCAACCCATCCATCTTCCAATTACTCATTCACCCATCACCCCCTCAATGCCTTCCCATTTATTCTCCCATCTCACTCTTTCCCTTACGTCCTTCTCTCCATTCACCCACCCTTCTCTCCTTCTACCCCTACCAGTGAGGCAGCCAAGGGGCAGCAGACTCTGTCCCTTGGAATTTGGGGGTGTGGGGGCACTGAATTCAAGGTCCCAATACCACTCACACCTAGATGGTCTCCATGTCTCTGTGCTAAGGCTCTGGCTTACCACTCCTTCCCCGGTCCACCTTTTACTCTGCTGTGGGTGATATAAACCAGAAATCCTAACTCTGTCCACTCAAGCCTTGCTGAAAACACACCAGTGCCCCTGTTATCAGAGAGACTGACCCAAATCTGTCACCTTCCATTCTAGGCCTCTGGGATCTGGCCCCTGCCAACTCTGGGAATGGAAATTTTATTTTCTCCATGTCACTCTGTTTGGAAAGGTTCAGCCCCCATTTCTTTGACTAATTCTTTGTCATCTTTCAATTCTTAGGCAAAACCTGAATTTACTTAACAGTAACTCCTGAATGCCTATGCTGTGTCAGGTACTTCTGTGGGTACTGGGCTCACAGTGGCGAACAAGAGCCCCTTGCCTTGGGGAGCTCACACTGTATGGGGGAGATGGAAATTATGCAAGAAAACAAGAAAGTGATTTCCCACTATGGTGAGGAATGAGAAAGGCAGGGCAATGGGTGGGGGTGCGCAGAGGCCTGCTGAAGATGGCAAAGACCTCACAGAGTGAGGAAGTGACACCTGGGATGGTTCAGCAAAGTAACGGTCCCCAAAGATGTCTGCACCCTAATCCCTGGAACCTGTGAGTATGGTACCTGACATGACAAGAGGGACTTTGCAGATGCAACTAAGGTGACACGGGGAAAGCAAGCTGGATCATCCAAGTGAGCCTCTCTAATCCCGTGAATCCTCAAATGCAGAGGAACCTCAGCTGCGGTCCAAGAAAGAGAGGTGATGATGAAAGCAGGGCCAGAGAGACACAGGGTGGCTGGCTTTGAGGATGGAGGAAGTGGTTCTAAGGCTGGGGATGCAGTGCCCTCTAGAAGCTGCCAGGCAAGGAAATGGCTTCTCCCCTGGAGCCCCCACGGTTGCATCCAGCCCTGCTGACATTCTGATCTGAGCCCACTGAGACCCACTGCAGACCTCCAGGACATGCAGATAAGGAACGTATGTGGGGTGAGCCTCGAAGTCAGTTAAGGAAATTTGTTACAGCAGCCCTAGGAAACTAATAATGGGGGCGTACCCCAGGTGGGGGGAAGGAAAGCCCAAATAAACATGGGGTACTCCAAGAACAAGAAAGGGGCCCTGGCTGGTGTAGCTCAGTGGATTGAGCATGGGCTGTGAACGAAAGGGTCGCTGGTTCAATCCCCCAATCAGGGCATATGCCTGGGTTGTGGGCCAGGCTCCCAATAGGGGATGTGCAAGAGGCAACCACACTGATCTCTCTCTTTCTCTCTCTCTAAAAATAAATAAATAAAACCTTTAAAAAAATAAAGCTGACAACCCATCTTTAAAAAAAAAAAGGAACAAGAGAAGGCCGGCATGGCTGGCACACAGGGGGCACCAGGGAAACAGGAGGGTGACAAGGCGAAGCACGTGGCAGCAGCCAGAGCACGAGGCCCGGCCTGGTGTGGTGTGTAGAGTCTGTTCTCAGTGCAGTGAGGCAGAGGGGCAGAATGCCAGGGGTCCGGGCGTGGGGTGGGTACCGGCAGAGCCCGGCTTTCTGTGACACCTTCAAGAGGAAGATGTGGGTGGGCAGAGCTGGCTGTATCAGCAATGAAAAAGATAAACATGAACTTGCAACTGGTAGATAAACAAGTTCTGGGGAATCTAATGAACAGCACTGTAATTAGAGTCAACAATACTGTATTTTAAACTTCAGAGTTGCTAAGAAACTAGACCTTAATTGTTCTCAACAGAAAAAAGAAATAATAATTATGTGATGTGATAGAGGTGTAAGCTAACACTACCAGGATAGTACTATTGCAATACATTAAAGTATCAAGCTAACATTGCATACCTCACATTTACACAATGTTGTACGTTAGGCATAAGACAGATATAAAATGGTATAGGGCTGCAATGCTAAATATAAACACAAAGGCGGCAGGAAATTCACAGAAATTTAATTGTCGGTGATTTGCAATCCATTCAGAGAAGTCGCAGGGACAACGTGCCCTAGTAGGACGTGCTATGCTCCGGAGGCAATCAACAGGCCAGCACCAGGGGCCTGGGCAGTGCCACTGTGACACTGAGCCCCACCATCGGTGGGCAGAAGTGAGTCAGAAGGATCGTTAAGAAGCAACACTGTACCACTGTACTCAAGGGAAAAGAAAATCACAGTTGTGAAGAAAATCTCTAAAAGAAAAGCACATTGTTTTACAGGGGCTGTTTTCCATTTTGGCCAAAGAGCTGCTATTTAATCCACTTTGTGCCTTAAGATTCAACTCATGGTATCTGAGAGTTATGAAAGTACATCTGTTTTAAATCGGGTGGGACCTACTTGAATGGCGTTCTGTGTTGTACGAGTACAAGCACTCTTATGTGACGAGACCTAAACCAGCCACAAGGAGGGCGCTGCGGAGCAGCAGCACCTGGAGGGGAAAGAGCAGCCACTGGGATGAGGCCCCCACGCAACACTCACGGCACCACTGAGGCCCAAACACACCCGAAGTGACCACACCAGCACTGATTATGCCGACTGTCAAGGACTAGGAAATGCTCGTGGGGTGAGCAAAAAAGCCAGAAATAAATGGAAGGGTGGATGGGAAGCATTCAGACAGGACCTTCTGGAAGTCTCAGAGCCCTGGGATCCCCTAAAGGTCGTAGACAGTCACAACCTGAAGAATCTGGGGCTGGCGGGGGGATGAAGGCT
Organism: Trachops cirrhosus; assembly: GCA_028533065.1. Lineage (NCBI taxonomy): Eukaryota > Metazoa > Chordata > Mammalia > Chiroptera > Phyllostomidae > Trachops > Trachops cirrhosus. The sequence goes on along the minus strand of CM052545.1, from coordinate 43,335,704 downwards.
ATCAATCTACCAGACTCGTCAGGACGGGTGCGGGATGGAAAAAGCCACGTGTCTCCTGCTAGCCAGTGCACTTGGCAGGAAGGGCCTTGTCTGCCTGGACAAAGCCTGGAGCTGAGCAGCTCTGGGCCCCAGAGGAAGGACACAGTGCATGGGAACGTCAACTGGTGCCCGGCCACACCTGCTGTCTTCTCCCCCTTCCCAGCCATGCCCTACTGGGCCCTGCTGGGCCCTGCAACGCAGGAGCTGCCCGGGGCTGAGTCACACCACTGAGGCAGGCTCCAACAGGGAACCATTAGGGGATCAAAAGGACACAAACTCACCAATTTTTTGTCCATTTTTGCTTTGATGTCTCTGGCGAGAGTGAAGAATGCCTGTGGAATAAGCACACTGTTAAAGCACCGTTGGCAGGAAGCAGATGGGAGCTTGCCGGTTCCAGGGCGTCACTGCGGAATGGGTATGGTGGGACAGTGGGGCGGCTGTCGCACCTGTCCAGCCCCATCTCCTACTCCCACCTGCCAACACCACCACCTCTCCTGAGCCAACGACCCTGGGAGGTGGATCACCCTTGATAGGTCAGTGAGGAAACCGAGGCTTGGAGGGACCAAGTGACCGGTCCCAAGGCATCCAGAGGTTAACTGATCAATCTGGGAGGATCCTGCAGGAGAACCTGTCCTTGACTCCTGTGCCCTGCCTGCTTGCTTTGCCCCTTTTCTGATGGTCGGGGGCAAAGCAGAGAGAAAGTCAAACAACTCTTTGGCCAGTAAGCTTCATTTTGGGTCCTCGCCTGACAGAGGCCTGGAAGGGCTGGGCTGGGGTGAAAGGGTTGTCTTCCAGGGATGGCGAAGGTTCAAGCTGGCCTGACCTCAGGCTGCTGCCTCTGTTGCAGCCTCCTAACCCCTTCCCCCCTCCCTCATCTGTTCTGTCGATGAATACTCATAAGCCACACTCTAGCCCCCGGGCCTCAGACAGAAGAGACTTCGCCTCAGCACCTGCACTTGAGGGGCTCCTCCTTTGGTGGGAGGGCAGAGCCTCAGCAAACACCTGTGACGTGGAAGTTCTGTCCTGGAAGGGGGGATTAGGGGTACTGGGGATCCAAAGCGGTGGGCTTAAGGGTCTGAGGAAGGTGGAGGCTTCTTTGGGGAAGGGTCACTTGGGCTGTGCCCTGATGGAAAAGAGGGTGTGAGATAAGGGACCATAAGTGAAGGCTGGGAGTTGGCCTGGGATTGAGATGGAGCAGTGGGCGAGGCCTGATCTGTCGGCTGCACACACTACGGGGGGCTGCTAGGGAAGGCCTTCCAGGCTGGGCGTGGGGGCTGAGGTTGGGAGTGATGTAGATGATCTGTTTTCAAAAGATCACCGGGGCAGTGGGACGAAGGGAAAGGGAGTTCAGCTGCCAGGCTGGTGTTGTTTGTGGAGAGGAGAGGATGGCCTGGGCCAAGCTTTGGCCAGGACTCCATACTCTGTCTGGCCTTGTGCCTGGGACCTGTCTGTGTGAGTGGCATGGCCCAAAGAATCTACACAAAATTGGGCCTGGGTACCAGCCAGCTGGGACTCTCTGAGCCTCCGTTTCACCATCTGCAAAGCCCTGTCTGCTTCCCAGGGCTCCCAAGAGTCAGTGAGATAATGTCCTAGGTGCCCAGCTAGGGCCTGCACTTGCTGACATCAGAACACATGGGAAGTTGGGGAAGGAGTGACAGTCCAGGGTTGGCTGGGCACATCAAGGAGCCTGGCACATGGACCTGCCCAGGAAGTGCCTCTTGGACAGATGGCCAACACAGCAGCCCACAGTCTATAGCCAGACTCCCTGGAAGTTGTAGCGTGACCCTCAGCCTCAAGGGGCTGGTGCTGAGGGCCTGGGACTCACGTTCTCCACGTTGATGTTGGCCTTCGCACTGGTCTCCATGAACTTGATGCCATAGTCCAGGGCCAGCTGTGAGGGACGGAGACACGTATACACACACACACAGGTCAGCCAACAGGTGCCCCTGACTTCCAGGAAGCACCCTAAGGGGAGAACAACAATGGGGGGTTGGGCTGGGGGCTGTCGGTTTGCTCCCCGGAGTTACCAGTGGACAGCAGGTGGTGACTATTCCTGGCAGGACAGCAGAGGAGGCTTGGCTCAAACCATGGCTCCATCCTCTGCTTCCTGTTGCCTCAATGGGTTCCCATGAGACACCGTGCAGGAACACGCACAGCACAGCCTAGAAGCCCTCACTGCTCCCAGTCTTAGCCTCAAGCCTAGCTGAGTGTGTGCTCTCTACATTCTCTTCCCATGGCACGGGCCCCACCAGGGCGACCAACTTATCCCGTTTTGCCTGGCAAAGTCCTGTGTCCTGGACCCCACCCCCCAATCTTGGACAAGCGTAGATGGTAGGCCACCTTATGCTCATGAATATTCTGAGGAGTTTAGCAAGCAACTGGGGAGCCTTGTGGGGTACAGAGGGGCTGGCCTCCATGCAAGGAACCCCCAAATCCCAAGGTCTGTCTGCCCTGAGGTGCCTGGCAGTGCAAGGCCCAAGCCAGCCACCGCACCCACCTTCTCTCCCCGTTCCTTGGACACTTGTCTCTTCTCGTTCACGTCGCACTTGTTCCCAAGTATCATCTTTTCAACATCTGCAGAGGCATGCTGGGGGAGAGACAGGCAGAGGAAGTGAGAGAAGCCGTTAGACTGGCTCATAGACCAACCTGTGGCCTGACCCCCGAAACAGAGTGGTGGGGTCAGGACTGCAAGGTACACTCTTGTGCAGATGACACGCTGAAACTCAGAAAGGCTGACTGGCCTGTCCCATGTCACCCAGCCAATGTCAGGGCCAAGCACGGGGTTCTGGCTGCTTCTTTGACCATGGCTGCTGAGGGTGGCTTCTCTATGGGCTCCATCAGCCAGGCTCCCATGTCTGTCCCTGGGCTCCTGATGGGGTCTACAGGAGGTACCACTGCTCACCTCCCTCTCCCTCCCAGGGTTCTCTGCTGTGAGCCCAAGCTGCTGTTCTGGGAGCTTCTGCCTCGCTCCAGCTCACCCTCTTTGGGCTCTGGAACTGGGCCCTGCCTGGGGTGGCATGGCCCTGGGTGCTTTGCTATCACTTGGCATTCCCTGAACTCTGACCTCACAGCTGAAAACGGCACATCTGTCCAATTTTCCATCCCCTCCTCAGCCCAGTGACCCTGGCTTCCTGAAGGCCCGAGGCACCGGAGAGGACCCTATTCTTGCTGCAGCTCAGACCTGATCTCACTCAAATGCCCAACATGGCTCCCTGCCTAACGTCCTGCAAACTGGAAGGCCCTCTCGCTGGCAGGAGCTTCCACAGAAACCACCATGAGCGTGGGCAGCTCTTCCTTCCAAGCCAGGCACAGCCACTGACGGCAAATATGAGTTGATGGGGAGGAGGCCCAGTGCAAATGCTTGTCACTGCAGGGCCGGCAGTGAGTGAACTTCTGCTGTGGCTGTCCCGGAGGGGAAAGTCCTCTGGCCATACCTCAGGCCCACGCCCCACCTGGTGAGTCATCAAAAGCTGCCAGGATCTTTGTCCAAGGCTTTGGAGATAAACTCTTTGGGGAGCAGGAAAGTGACAACACTCGCTTTGGGACACAGAGCTGGGGCTGGCCCTTCCCGTCCCGTCACAGTTCAAGGTCTCCTTTTGAGCCAGCTGTGGTTCGAGTGCTGCGGGCCTAAGCATGGGCAGCTCACACCAGCTCATGCCCACACTGCTGTGGCTCAAAGTACACCTGATACAGCTTCTCACCACACCCTCCAAAGACAAGGGAACACCAATTCTAGAACCTTCCTTTTCCAGTAAGCACCAAATGCTCACAGTGACTAAGAGCTCAGGTATGGCACTCCTCTTACGATGAAGACACCACCACACCAAACAGCCCAGGTAGGGAGATGGGCTCTCAAGACACTGTGACCAAGCCTAGGCCAGCGTGGTCTCCAGGGCCAGCCTCCTGGGCTCTAGTTCCTGCTCTGGACAAGTTCCTTGTGGGTGTCTCTGTGCCTCAGTAACCCCATCTATAAACCAAGGGGCTCCAGGGTGAGAGAATCCAGGAGAGGGCCAGTGGGAAGTTTCCATTTGTGGATGGGCCCTCAAGTCTTACCTCTTCAATGTTCCGAATCCAGTTCCGGATGTTGTCAAACGACTTCTCGTTGGTGATGTCATAGACCAGCATGATGCCCTGAGTGGGGGAGACAATGGTATGCTCTGGACAAGCTGCAAGCTCTCTGAGGGGCTATCCCGCAAAGGGGGCACAGCAGGGACCTCAACATGACACCCTTCCCCACAACTCCCTCCTCTCTTCCTCTTCTAAGCTCCAGAACCAGCCTATGCCTGGTCTCCCAGGCTCTAGTCCTGTCCCCTCAGTCACCAAGGTGACCCTTCACCCCACAGACCAGACCCCACCAATCCTATGCTCACAAACGAGCTTGCTGACTCCTCACTGTAGGCAGGGTAAGGTATCGCACAGCTCCCCACCATATACAGTGTTCCATGGCCCGGGCACACTGGGCCTGCTCCTGCCTGCCAGCCCTCCGCTGCGCTTGTCTTCCTCCACACCCTCACTCTTCCCCCTGCCCTAGCCCAATTCACCCTCCGGGTTCAGTTAGTGCAGCCTTCTCTGGGCACCCCCCCCGATTGCCCTGCATCTGGCACCTCCTACAGGCCAGGCATTGCAGAGAGGTCCCCCTGAAGCCTCACAGGCCTGTGTCAGGTGGTCCCAACATCCCCACTCTGTGGATGGGGAGCCCGCCGCTGTGGGGTGACAGGGCTAGATCCCTGTCTCTGGTCCCACAAGAGTAAAGGGCACAACTGGGGTTTGACCCCCTCATGCCTTCTAGCAACCCCACCAGAGTGGGGGCTGCAAGCGCAGGGCCGGCAGCACTGAGGCTTGGTGGTTCCATAACCAGTGTGTGGGGCCTGGGTGCAGGCCATGGGTCCCCAAAGAGCCACAGAGTGAGTCCCTGATCTCACCATCACTGGGAGGAGCAAATGGCCCCATTTGTTAGGGGGTAAACTAAGGTACAGAGAGAAATGACCTTCGAGATTCAAGCCCAAGTAGGGCCAACCCTGAGGCAGATGATGATACCAGCTCCTCTCTGGGTCCTCCTCAGGACCAAGCAATGTTCAGGGCCACCTTTGGTTGGTCCCCATGTGGCCCTGGACATCCTGAGGGTGCCCATGGCAAACCAGCCTGCGGCGCCATGGCAGTCCCCCTGTGCAGCTCTGTGCCCAGCCTCCGGGCCACACGGCTTCAGGTCTCCTGCCCAGGTCCAGCTTGCCCCACTCCTTCACACTACCCACTTCCAGGGCGTAGTTCTGCATCCACAACCTCTGGTGTGGCCAAGATGCTGTCTCTGAGGCCACCTGAATTTGCAGCACAAGAACACAAACTATGTGCACTGGGCGGAGAACCTCAGGGGCAAGGGTGTGTGATAACACCACAGAGACAGGGCAAGAGAGCCACAGCAATTCCAAATCCCCACTGTGACCTCAGGGATATGCACAATGGCCTCACATTCAGTCACCGCCCCTCAAAAACACCATCCAGGTCCCTCATTCAGGGTCTCCTCGGGGACTGAATGGAGACAACTGCTGGGAGGCATCAGAGAAGGTTTCAGTGGACTTGATGTCTGCCTTGCCCCGGCCAAGGCCAGCATGAGCGGAAGACAGGGGGACAGACTCTGTGAGTTGAGCATAGTAGGGGTCTCTGCCCAGCAGCTTCACTCTAGCCATCACGGGCAAGAATGCCACAGCATTGTGAGGCCTTTTCACCCTTTCACCCAGGGACTGGCTGCTGTGATAGCTGAGAGGCCTCACTGCCACTACTAAGTTGGCACCATGTACTGAGATTCCAAGGTCCTGGATTTTTACCTATAGGTCAGTGGGCCGGGGGTGAAGAGGGCAGTAGATAGAGCTCTCTATGAGAAAATAGGAGAAGTACCTGGAAAACATGGTGTCACCCTATTCCAGGTCCCCCCTGAAACTCCCTTGGGGCAGCCAGTCACCATTTTCTTGGCCCCTGTCTGGTCAGAGCTCCCCATAGCTGTTCGTAAGCTCAAAATGCTCCCATTTTTGAGACCTCACAGTCTAGTACCACACAGACAGAGAGCAAGATGGGGCAGCAATGGTGGCAATTGTTCTCTGCACCATCCCGTGAGATCACTGCTGGCTGGCCATACACTGTGCTGGGGCACCTGCAGTGTGGCCGGTGAGACTGTGGAGCTGGATCTCCTATTTTAACAGACTTGAATTCAAACAGCCACATGTGGCTAGTGGCTTCTGTATGGGTTAGTGCAGGTCTAGGAGGGTCACAAGTTACAGTGTCTTAGGGCCGGACAGAGTCTTCTTACAGATGGCCCAGTCCAACCTGGTCAGGGGTGGGCTGAAGATGTGGGCGCGGGAGAGAGCCTGCTAGGACTGGCCCAGCCACGTGCTCTCTGCATGACTCAAGCTGGACATGCAATGGCACCAAGCCTCAGCTTCCTCACCTATGTAATGGGGACAGCCGTGGCACCCACACTTGAAGGAGTCAGGGAATTACGGCTGAGATCTTAGCCCACTGCCGGGCACAGGAAAGGGCTTTGTGAAGGGGGCGAGAGGGGGTGCTCTTTCAGTCTAGAGAAGGACAGAGCCTACCTGAGGCCACACAGCAGAAGCTCTCCCAGGACCCCACTGCCCTGAGGTCCCTGCCTCACCAGAGCACAGAAAGGTGAGGGGAAAATTAGAAAATTAATTTTAATGAGGAGAGCTAAGGTTGCAATCCTTGTGCTTGAGTTTCTATTGTTTCAGATGCTGTGTGGGACACTCTAAATACTTAATGCCTTCATTCATTTTTGCAGTCCACAGCATTTCCTGGGCTCTCACCACATACTCAGCACAGTCCCAGGCACAGGGCATTTGGCAGTAACAGAGACCTGGCCCTGCCTTCATGGAGCTTATGGCCCAATGGAGGACACCAGAGTCTCTGCAGTTAAATGACAGGGTGCACCATGCAAAGGGCATGGAAATGGGGAGATGGCCATCTATCCTCCCAGCTGCCTGGAACATAGTCTTGTTCTCATTTCACTTTGCAAGTAAGGAAATGGAGCTCAGAGGATGACCCAGGGTGCTGAGCCAGGTCCCGCGGATCTATGTCTGTTCCTGCTGGCCCAAGTGCCCTGCTCTGTACATGCCTCATGTATCCATTACCTGCTCAGAGCCCTCATGGGTAGGACCCTGGCCCATTCCAGGTCCCCCTGACCATCCAGTTCAAGCCTGGCCTGGAGAAGGCACTCAGTAAACATATCTGAGGGATGATGAACCAGTCTTCTGATCACATCGCCCCACACTGGGCCCAGGCAATGAATGTAACAGCCAACGGCCCAGAGCAAGCCAGTTTTTGGACCATCTTCAAGTTTCCGGTAGCAAATTCCGTAGCCTGACGTGGGCCAAGTGAACACTCCTAAATGTTGGGGCTTGCCATCTCTGATTTCGCTGACCTCACCTGGGAAAACCGGATTCCTGCGTCTTCCTTCGTTCCCAAAGAATTAGATTGCCTTACACCCTGCATTGTCTCTGAAGCAAAAAGAGGACGTATGCATATGGGGGAGGGCACACAGCCGCTTCCTAAAACTAACCCGGGACCAAGGACCACTGAGGAGCAAAGCATGGGGCTCCTCAGAAATGGCCAGCTTTTGGTATCCAAGCAGTGACTTTCACTTTGACTTAAAAACAATAAACACCGACCCATACCATTGCGCCCCTGTAGTAGGCTGTTGTGATCGTCCGAAACCGTTCCTGGCCAGCTGTGTCCCTAGAGACAAGAAGGCATATCAGTGATGCTGTCACAGTGGGAAGGGTATTTACCAGGGATGGATGCCTGGCGTTCTCGCGGGTCAACTGATGCACGGTCCTGCTGTGGGCAGCACTCCCTATCCTCCCTATTCTCGTAGAGGGGAAAACTGTGGCTTAGACAGGTTAAGAACCTGCTGATGTCTCCCGGGAGGGTGGGGTTGGGGGGTGGGAGTGGGGAGACAGCAGAGCCACCTCTCCTGCACCTGTTTCCTGGGGATTCACCCCAGAGTTTCTAGGTCACAGAAGAGCCACGGCTGGATATTATTATTTGTGAAAATCTGGGACCACAACTCTGAAAGGGGCTAACCATGTGGCATGGAAACCCAGCCTTCACTGGTGGGCTGAGCCAGGAGACCTCAGTGAGGACACAGGAAGTGCTTCCACACCACTTCAGTGGAGGCCACGAAGAAAGTCTTTTCTCATCAGTATGGAGGAGATACCTGGGTAAGACAGGCCTGTGCCCAGCTCAGCTCCTGGCAGGGAGGGTATTCAGTGCTTGGCTTAAAGGTTGATTTAACAGATTGGTGGCAGAGCCAGGACAATCTTTTGTCTCTGGGCCCAAGGATGCTCCTGTGACTCTGCAGCCACCACCCTGGGAGGGCTCTGCAGGCCTAGACTCAGCCTCCTGTGGGGCTAAGCTGACTTTCCGACGCCAACAGCAGGTGACATTTGTGGTTAATCATTTCATTTTCAACCACGGCCTCATCTAGAAGTTTTAAGACAGTCACTAACCTCACTGAGATTGCTAAGAACAGAAGCAAGACGATAGGAGGAAAGGAGAGCAAAACTCTGCTTGCTGGTACTATGTCACTTGGGCCCCAAGGCTGCTGGGGAGCACAAGTTCTAAGCAGAGGAAACTTGCATGGCTTGTAACTGACAAGGCGGCTAGAGCTGACAGGCATGGAAACCCATCCCTCACATTAGGCCTCACCCAGATTTGGGTTCTGAAATCAGACTCAGAGGTGACCACCACGGAAGTCCAGGGGGTCTGTGGAGCAAGCTGGGGTGATGCTCATGCCCTCAGGTTTGAGGATGAAGGCAATCAAGCTGCAGCCGGAAGGGAGCGGCTTTACAGTCCATCTCATGACACTCCCTTCCACCCACCCATAGGCATTCTCCTGGACTGAACGGATGGTGCAACCCTATAAAAAAATGACTTCATTTTGCTCAGGGCTCATGTTTCCCTGCAAGTGACGTGGCTGCGAGGGTTCCCTCCACCTGAGGTCAGCCCTAGCTCCCAGAGTACGGGCTGCAGACCAGCATCAGTGCCAGGGGCTCACACTTCTCTAATTTTATGCGGCAAAGAAGTCAGGTCCAGGTGAATGGAATGGAAACAAGTCTCACCACTGGGCCAAGCTTCAGCTTATTTTTGGTTCTGGGGTTTCAGATCTGCACGTTAGGAAGTGAGGCCTGGGCTGCCCCAGGAGAGAAAAGAGGAAGTGGCATAGGCCTTCCTCAGCGAGCTGATGGGCTCAGAAGGAAATGCTAGTCGGGGCATCTCGCCCTCCTGGCAGCCTCCAGCACCGCTGGGCACAGAGGGCTCTCTCCAAGCTCAATGGGAGCAGTCCACTCCGAAACCCAGATGCAGGCTGTGCCCACACTGAAACCCTGAGCTAATGGGCCTTGTAGCTATGTCCCCAGAAGGTGCTGACACAGACGCTGGGCCCTAGCAGTCAGCAGAGCATAGTTCGTGAGGCTTCTGAAGGAAGTGCCTAGGCTGGGCACAGAGCAATGGAAGCTGTGCTCACAGGGAGTGGGAGGGGATACCAGGGGCTTCACTTGTAGTGTCTTTTGGGTAAAGGCAATGACTCTTACCATATCTGTAGTTTAATTCTCTTGCCATCGAGCTCTATGGTCCTAATTTTAAAGTCAATTCCTGAAAGAAAAAAGAAAAAAAGGCACATCACTGTTAGCCCATTTCCCAGGTTGCATCTGAGGTGGGTGCTGCCAACCTGTCAGGGAACAGCTGCACAGCTAGCGCTGGGCACGTAGGACCATGAACTCCTCCCAACAAATCAGGAGGCACCTGGAGAACTTTCTCCTCTCAGGAAAACGGGCAGCTGAGGTTCCGAGGGTGGACAGGAGTTTCCCAGAGTGAATCCAGCAGCTGCCAGGGCTGGTGGGCAAAACTATGTAGCTCAGATGCCAAAGCCTTGCTTTCTTCCCTCCCCCAACAGGTAGCCTCAAGGAGTGGGCCCTGCAAAGCCTTTGTGGGCCAGATACCCATGCTTCCCACCACCCCACCCCTGGCCCTCCAAGAACTTAGGGCAATGGGCCCCAAGATGCTACCCATACAAGCGCCTCGAGCTTTTGCACATACTGTTCCTGCTCTGTGGTGGTCCCCACCCTGCCCACCTATCAGCCTGGCAAACTTTTTTCTCCTTTGAGAGCCACTTTAAGATCACCTCCCAAGAAGCTTTCCTGACCTTGCCCTCCTTTGTCCCACCTGTCCCTTTCCCTATGACCAGGGCGACCTCTCAGCCTCCTTGGCTGCTCTCTGGGCTCCTGCCATTGATCCCTCAGTCCCTTCCCTGGCTTCTAAAAACACAAACAACCACATCACAATGCTAACCTCTGCTCCAAATCTTCCAGTGGGCTTGCCAATAGATAAGTGGATAAATGAAATGTCCATCCACCCAGTGGAATATTACTTGGCCACGAAAAGGAACAAAAGACGGACACACAGAAAGGAGATCAGCAGGTGCCAGGGCTGTGAGGGGAACAAGGAGATAGGGCCCCAGGAGTTGGAGGGTAGGGTGGTGGTATGACTAAGGGGTTTGGGGTTTCTTTTTGGCATAATGAACTGTCCTAGAGTCAATGTGGTGATGGTTGTACAATTCTGCGAAATGAGTAAAAGCCACCAAATTATACACTTTAAATGGGTGAGTTGTATGGTTTGTGAATTGTATCTCAATAAAACCGTTATAAAACACCAAAACACCTTCCCTGCACTTCCCACCATGCCCTCGGCACCAGAATAAAGTGAAATGGTTGCCTGTCTAACCTGGTCCCCTCTCAGCACCCACAGCTCACGTCCTCCTCTCCAGCCACATCTTGACCACACCACCCAAGTAGCTGTTTCCTAACTATCCCAAGCATACACTGGCCTCAGGCTTTTAAGCTTACTCTGCCCTCCCTTGGAATGGTCTTTCCTTCCACGCTCACCTGGCCTTCCCCCAACTCTTCACTCAGATCCCTGTTCCAGTCACCTTCTCTGGGGAGCCCTCCTGACCACCCTCATTCTCTCTCCACTACCTGCTTTTCTTCTTTACTCACTTATCCCTGACATTGTATATTTGCTTATTTGTTCCATGAACATCAGGAGTAAAACCTGCCTTTATTGAATGGCCTGTGTGAAGGGAAATGGCCAAACCCAGCCAATGCCTCTGGGAGTTTGTTCTAAATCTCTGCCTGTGAAGCCTTGATGCTCAGGCCTGACTTGAACCCTCAGAAGCCACTCTGGCGATGCTAATTCCATCCCTGCCCACCTCAGGATCTGTTCTGGGGACCACATAGAATATAAGCTTGTAGTTGAATTGTGCCCACTAGACCATAAGCTCCAGGAAGGGAGGGACTCAAAAGTTTTATGGCCACATGTCCAGTGACAGCATGGCAGGGGCTGAATATGTACTTCCTAGAAGTGCAGTCCTGCACACACACCTTGACTACAGGCCTTGTGACAGTTCTGCTTCCCGCAGATTCATCCAAGTCACCTCTCCAACCTCTATACCGAGGCGGACACCTGGATGCAGCAGGCGTCAGGGAAAGATGGCTGAATGAAAGAATCAAGAGTAATGGAATCTACATGGGGCTGCATGGTTTACACAGTGCTTTCCCCTATGCCATCTGTTTCCATAAAGAAATGAATGAACAGGGCCTTGAGGGGGTGGGGGGTGGGGGCTGAGCCAGGATGGGGAGAACCAATTCCGGTAGCCACAGGGCCAAGTTCACACACCACAATCAATGGAGCTATAAGAACAGGGTTTGGCAAAATGTAATCTGGGCTAAAAATGAACAGCCACTTAATCCCTGATCTATAAAGAACACCCAGAGGTATACTCAGTGCCAATGGAGAATCCCTTTATGCATTAAGCTGCATTTCAAGACTAAGTGGCCCAGTAATACCCCTTCCTAAAACACCCACTTCCCCATCACAGATACACCAGGACCTATGGAATCAAGAAGCACCATTTAGCCCTGGATGGAGTGGCTCAGTGGATTGAGTGCCAGCCTGCGAACCAAAGGGTCACCTGTTCGATTCCCAGTCAGGGTACATGCCTGGGTTGCAGTCCGGGTCTGCAGTTGAGGGTGTGCAAGAAGCAACCACACACTGATGTTTCTCTCCTCTTTCTCTCTCCCTTCCCCTCTGTCTAAAAATAAATGAGCATCTTTTTTTTAAGATTTTATTTATTTATTTTTAGAAAGGGAAGGAAGGGAGAAGGAGAGAGAGAGAAACATCAATGTGTGGTTGCCTCTCATGTGGTCCCCACTGGGGACCTGGCCCGCAACCCAGGCATGTGCCCTGACTGGAAATCGAACCTGCAATGCTTTGGTTCGCAGCCCGCACTCAATCGACTGAGCTATGCCAGCCAGAGCAATGAGCTGCTTAAAAAAAATAAAAAATAAAAAAGCACCACTCAATTGGCAGAACCCCACATCACTCTGCCCTATTCTCCTCCTGAGTTTTATTAACACACCAAATTTAATTACGAAGTGTAAACTTTACAAGGCCTAAGAATTATGAGGCTGTAACTTCAAGGTCAGAGTAAATTAAACATTCCTACAAGGCACAGACTATCAGGAAGGCAAAAACAGAGTAGAAGCGAGCGATCCTGGGTTCAGGTGCCACCTCTACCTTCCTAGGCAACCTTGCTCAAGTCATGGTCTCTTCCACAAGTGGAAGCCAGCTCCTCAAAGCCCTGAAGTGCCAGTCTGGATTTTGTGGTCAAGAATCAGAAATCAAACAAAAAACCCACCTCTGAACTGATTTTACTAGGCTTGCGCTGAACAGGAAGTTTCTGATACTGGGAAACTGAGATCAGAGTTGAGAGTGACCCACTGCCTGCCAGGTGTTAACATCACTTCCTGATTGGTAGGGGCACAATGGTTATCCCAAAGTTTGACCTTGGAGTGGGGGAGGGGAGGAATCAGAAACACCTATGCCCTGGGAGGCATACTTTCACTACAGGAACCATTCTGCTTCCCCTTGACCACCCAGGGCAGTGGAGACACCCTCCTACTCATTGAATAGTTCTGATCTTCAACCACTCAGGACACTAAGCAAGGCAGAGAGCCTTCTAAATGGAAGAAACAGGTTCAGAAAGGTGGATTGTTCAAGAGTGAACAACAGCTGGAAATCAGGCATGAAGATATCCTCTACTTGGCACCTGGCACCTAATTATTTTGTAAAGTGCAGCTCCTGAAGGAGAGCAATGAACAGTTCATTGTGGGGTTCAGGTGATAACTTGATTGGGTTCAAGTTACACAGACCTAAGGCAGAGCTTGTTCCCTAGCTTTTCTCCATTCAGAAACAATTCCTGGCCTTGGCAACTGTTCTTGCACTTCCCCACTGCACAGCAAGGCTGCAGAGACTGGTGTTACATCCAGGTCAAAACTTTTCATGTGGGGAATAGCTGTCTGTGGCATGGGGAGAAGTGAGCTCCACTTTTGTGACTGTTGGAACTGAAAAGCAACGAGCCAATTCTTGTTCAACCCCAAGGTGAGCTGCCCTTGCAGGAAACGATGTTCTGCAAAGTGACAACTGGTCTTGGGCTTAGTGATAGGGAAGTCAGAGCTGTCTGTGGCAGCGGCTGATTTTGGTTTCCTCACTGAAGCTTTTATCTAGCATCTCCCCGGAGATGACAGGTCCCAGGGAAGGCAGCTGTCACTTGCCACTACTGTGACCAAGTGGGATAGAAGGCTGGGCAGGGAAAGGCTCTGGACTCCCTCTCATCACTCCTCCTAGAAGAAATTCACCCATGGGGGAGAAGGGGCTTAACTCCTGTGTATTCCAGAGGAAAGAGCAGAAGAGAGCTGGGTTAGAGTCCTGGCTCCAAGGTGGATCAGCTGTGCCAGTTTTGTGTTCAGACACACACAGATTCAAATCCTATCTCTGCCACCTGCAGACTATGGCCTTGCGCAGGTCCCAACTCTCCCTGAGCCTCAAATTCCTCATCTGCGAGATGGGCTCATAACAGACCTAACACACAAGCCTGGAGAGTGTGATAATGAACCTATATAGCTCCTGGCACATAGTAAATTCTTAATATGGTCAGATGTCACTGGCCCTTTTCCACGGCTAACTCCCCATGCTTTAGTTTCACTCCTTCAAGACACAGACCCTAAAGAACAACTTCAAGAACTGCTGTGAGGACCGAACGAGATGAGGGACGCCAAGACCCCAACCCAGAACATATATTCCTCGAAGAGCAGGCTGAGAGTTGGGGCCTCAGTTTCCTCATCTGCAAAATGGGCACTTGGTTGCCCCCAAGTGCGGGGGCGCCCAGGAAGCCCCGAAAGGCGGCGGAGATCGCTGCTCTTCCCCCACTTCGAACGCCTGGACCCTCTTAGATTCCTGGGTCCGTCCGGCCCGGCGCTCCCTCAACTCCAGCCTCTCAAGGGCGCGCCCAGGCCGGGCCTCCGGCGACCCCGACCGCTCCCCGGCCCCGCTACCTATGGTGGAGATGAAAGTGGAGTTGAAGGCGTCCTCGGAGAAGCGGAACAGGACACAGGTCTTCCCCACCCCCGAGTCCCCGATCAGCAGCAGCTTGAACAGGTAATCGTAGGTCTTCGCCATATTACACTCTCTCCCCGACGGGAAGTGCGGCCAGTGCGTCGCCACTGGCCGCTGGCCCCGTCCATCAACGCCCAGTCCTCTTCCTATTGGCTCCCAGACTGCCGCGCGTCACCGCGACTGACGCCCGCCCCCGCGCCCCGCCCGTCGCGGGGAGTCGTGGGGAAGGGGCGAGCGGGGCGCGCAGCCGGAAGCGACCCAAGAGCGCCGCTCATTGGCCGACGCTCAGGATAGGGCGGGCTGCGATTGGCCAGAGGTGAGGAGTCGAGGGGCTTCAAATGAAGACCAGGGCAAGGGGCGTGGCACCCGGTGTCCCTGCTTTCTTCCCCGGACTCTAGGGAGTCCCCGCCTCGCTCCGGGTGGGGAGGGGGAACGCTGGGAGCGGCGCCAACCGCTCCACGCCCCCGCAGGTCGAGGGCGGGGCAATCTTGCGCACGCGCGACGGGGAAACCGTTAGACGCCAGCAGAGGGCGTAGGAGCGTGGGGTCTCTGGCTCCCGCCTTCCCATCCTGCGCAGGCTCTCTAGGCACCTAGGAGAGCGCGGGAAGGCGCCTTGGCTCGGGCTGTGGGGTTTGGAGGCCTGCGCGTCGGGCTAGGAGAATCCGAAGAGGAGAGTAGCGAGGCCACCCCCGAGGCATGCTCCGGGATCTCGGCGACAGCCACAGGACCTCTTTAAAGATCCCAAGCCTTTGCTGCCTGAGTCTTGCAGGGCCTGAGTGAGCGGGGACAATTCAGGATCTCCTTAGCTCCTTCGGACCTAATTTGAGGTTGTCCAGGGTACTCTGCCTCCAGTGTTTACCTTAGAGCTTCGCCCTCCCCAGCCTAGTCAGCCTTCTGGGGCTCAGCACCAGCCCAGTGGGTTAGGATACTGAGACTTTCAGGTAGTATTTAGGGACGTTGGTTCTGTGCCTGCCAGTGGTGGAAACAGTACAAACAAACAAACCCAAAATGTTTAATCCCCTTCCTAACCCACTGAGGTAGAAACTACTGTTTAATGACATTTTATGGTGAGAAAACTGAGGCAGAGAGGCTGAGTGACTCTCTCAGGCCCCAAAGTGGGCAAGTTGGGTTTTGAATTCAGACCCACCAGCGTGAGGCCAAGAAGCTTCTTGATCACTAGGGTTTCCTGCTTCTCAGAGATGGTCCAAATTTCTTGCGTGGCCTCACTGCCTCGTCTCACTCTGGGTATCAGAAAGTCAAGCAGGACCTTTCAAGAGATGGTCTCAGGCTCTCGTCCTTTGCACTTCAGCTCGTTCTGTTGATCTGGTCTAGGAAAAGCTGCAACCAAAGCCATAGACCACTTTGTAGGCTTCAGCCCCACCATGGTATTTGATGCTATTGACCGCCTACTCCAGCAATTCTTTTTCTTGCCATTTTCCCCATTTTATATGCCTGTTTCTTCACCTGCCACCTATACCTCCTCTTCTCTGGGTGCTGCTTCTCAAACTCCCTTGCAGTCTTTAGGGGAGTTTCTGCTTGTTCCCTAGATGTTCCTGTGCCTCACAGTTCTTCCTATCTGTTTGCAGTCTAGATGACCTCCCCCTGTGGCGTCTAGTATCTCTCCACACTGGTGATTCTCACTTGAGAGACTCCACAGCCCAGCCATCTCTCCGTGTCCAACTGCTTTCTTGGCATCTGCCACTGGACTGGTCAGTCTTTCCAACTCAGCATGTCCACAACTGACCTCATCTATTCATACTAGCTTGTCCTAAATTACCTTCTAGCTGAAACCCAAGTTGTCTTTGAGACTTTCCTAAATCCTGGCTCTCAAAGAGGTTCTGAGCTGCTCCTGAATCTTGCTCTTCTGTTCCCAGCACCCCTCAGATCCTCACATCTCCCATGGGCCTCCCCAATCATCTTCTAATCCAGATTCTACCCTGCAGTGTGCTCATTCTAAAACACCCAATATCCACCCATGGTCAGTGGACAAGATCCTCCTCACAACCCGATCCTAACCGCACCCTGTGTCCTACCCACACTTCATGGGACTGGGAACTCCTCAACAACTGAGACAGGCCAGTTTATAAACACTGACGCTCAGGCACAAGGATGACTAAAACAATACCCTGATTAGACTACAGCCCAAGGCAGTGGGGCAAGGGAGAAATAACTTGTCTAGTAGTGGCAGGGCATTTAGAGGAAGGGGTTATATTTTATTGACATTTTCATCTACCATTGAAACAAGCTCAGTGTCGGCTAGATGTTGAACAGCAGGAAACGTTTTCAGTTGTACTTGATAACAAAAGTGTTTGCACACTGCATCCATGTTTTAAAGCAGGGGTGTCAAACTCATTTTCACTGGGGGCCACATTTGCCTTGTGGTTGCCTTCAAAGGGCTGAAATAATTTTAGGACTGTATAAATGTAACTACTCCTTAACTGTTAAGGAATTGAAATTACATTCGGCCCTTTGAAGGCAACCTCAAGGCTGATGTGGCCCCTGGTGAAAATGAGTTTGACACCCCTGTTTTAAAGGCTTTCATTTCTTTTTGATTCCCTTGCCCCCTTCAAGATCTGATTTTAAGGCAAATACCAAAGCAATTCAGGTAGTTAAACTGCAGTCATCTTTGACACTTAAGTTTCCTGCTATCCAGTCAGCTAAATCTTAAGACTACATCCTTGAGATCACTTCTTCCTTCTTATTCCATGGTAGGTACTACAATGGAAACATCTTTCTAACTGGTCTTCCTGCCTCTAGTCTACTACTGCCTTTTCAGTCCTTCCTGGAAATGAATGCTAAGTGGATTTTCCTAAAGTCAGTGGCTCTCCACTCCTGACCAAATCAAGTCCAGGCTCTCAGCAAGGTGGATCCAGCCCACCTACCAGCTTTCCCATTTCTTTCCTTTGTATATGCAACACACAGACAACCTTTCCCAGGCAGGCCTGTGCTTTCCTAACTCAAGCAACAGGGACCCTCTTTCCTGCTCCTAGCCCATCTATGAAAATCCTACTCACTCTTCACAGACTGGCTCAGGACTGAGGATAACAAAGGACAGGAGCATTGGAGTTACTGAGCCAAAGTGTTCTCACTGTAATAAAGAGATTATAATCCTTACATCATGAAATTGTGGTGGAAAGCCAATAAATAAAATTTGCTGAGTTCATGGCACAATTATCTTGCCATCCCATTCACATTGAACCAAAATGCCTTATATGTCCCCACACATTCTAAAATTCACACAAATTGTAGTTTACGTAAAAATTTATTTGACCAAAATGTAGAAAAAGTGATACTATTACATATGATACAGTTGCAAGAATCTAAATGAGAAGTGTGGGTTTTATTCCATTGCACAATTTGCTAGTGTATCTCCTGGGTAGTGTGATGCGCAATAAATAGGAGTGAGGGGCAGAGGAGTCGGGTAAGCTAGAAGCAGGGTGATTTTTAGTCAGAACTGTAAACTTGAGTTGCCCCCCACACTGCTGGGGAATAAGGAATGTTTCAGCTGAGATGTTAACTAAAAAAAAAACCCACAAAAGTATACAACAAAGCCAAACGTGCAGCCCTGTCTATAAAATACTCCATATCCAGTTGAATCAGGAGTTTCCTGGTCTTTTATTAACTTGGTCCTGACAAAGGCATTAAGGTCCTAGATAAGTAAATCTTCGATTTACCATTCCCTAAAGTAAGAGGAGATGAAGTTAGACCAGTTACTTTATCTCCACTGCCAGAGAGGCCCCTTCTGCTTAACATTTAATGGGAAAATGCTCTTGCTGATTGTTGATGGCTAGCAGTCTTTTTGATATGGCTTCCAGAGCAGGACTGAATTTTACCATACTCATTCCTGCTGAGTGGATGGCCTCATATCAGAGTAAACGTGGCTATTTCTTAAGCATTCCCACGCTGACTGTTCAGGGGATGTTCTGCATGTTAGAGTGTGGAAAAGGGAATGCTTAGGTTAATCTATCTATAGGTATGGCTTCCCACAATAGCCTAACCCCCTTTTTCTCTGCTCTGGATGGAAAATCTCCACCCGCTTTGGTGTGCTGGTCCCTGGCCTCCTGTAGTGTGTGCGACGGTGGCCCAGAAGTTCTGCTCTTCAACCTTTCACACTGACCAGACTAGATGTTAGAGTCTGTGTTTTTAAAGCATGGGTTTGCCTAATCTGCCAGGACCAAATGCCTTCGGTCTGAAAAGACTAATGTTCAATAAGAAACACCCTGACTAGCTTAGAATCAAAATGCAATGTAAGAATAAAAATAGAGCTAAAAAAATCTGGTGCCATTTGGGGGAAAAGGGGAAGGAATTAGATTAAACTGGTGCTCAAAGCTTCTCTGATACAAAATATTTGGTCAGATATTCATAATTTGCGCAAATGCGGTAACAAAAGAAACTTCTTACAAGAGAAGAGAAAGACATGGAGGTCTAGAGCTTCTGTTGGAGCAAGACTCTTCTGTATTTGGTTATATACAGTTAAGTTCGTTTAGTGTCTGATCCAGTGTCTGATGCAAGCCCACGTTCTCTTCTTTGGCCTGGGCAAGTTTTTCTGGTGAGGATTAAGAGTGGGAGAAAAATAAATTAATAAGCATCTTTGTTAAAGGTGGGGGAAAAATGATTTCTTAAAATCCATACTGTCAGAGCAGAAATCATAGCAGAGAAAGAACTTTGCATTTTAATTATAATAGGACACCATGGAATAATAGAGCTCAAGAACCAAATCTGGGAGTCAGATCGGATTGCCAGATTAAAATATAGGGTGTGCAGTTAGATCTGAATTTCAGATAAACAGTTTTTTAGTATTCGTATATCCCAAATGCTGCATGAGATATACTTATGCCAAAAAATTATTCATTGTCCATCTGAAATTCAAATTTAACTGGGTGTTCTGTATTTTAATCTGCTACATCTGGCAATCCTAAAGTCAGAAAGCCTAGATTAAGCCCCCGCTGTACCATTTAACCTTTCTAGGTCTCAGTCTCTCATCTGTCAAATGGAGATAGCAATACCACTGTGAGTTACTATGAGAAATGAGAAATGCTTCAGAATTTAGGAAGTGTTACACAAACATAAGATTTTAGTCCTAGATATGGGTGACTCAATACATTTCCCCCCTAAAGGCCAGTTCATTAGTCCTTGAGCTTTTGGGAGGAAAATACAGCCCCTGTAAGCCATCTTTCCTTTGGAGCTTTTGGGAATGGCTGTGAACTTCCAAGCATAATTGTGTTACTGTATCTACGTGTCCACAGCTATGTAGTCAAACCCAGGCAAATGCAACGTGACTGAAATTGGAGCCAGACTGCTGGTGTGTTATTAAGTGATTGAGCTGATGAAACACATTTTTTAAAAAAGTAAGATGCCATTCAGAACTATGAGTGACGGAACACAAGGGAGAACTGGTTTGCCGTGAGTGATGGCCGATAAGGGACTAGGCCAAGACTCATTAAAATACTGAAGGGAAGCAAAATGCCCATAACATGTGATAGGATCAGCGTGGAAATTTTCAGAAAGGAAAAACAGTGCACAAGATGGCAGCCTTTCAAATACGACTATGGAACTTTCATTCGACGAGGCACTTAAAAACCATGCCACTCTGATCAGGAAGGACCCCCCAGAGAGAGAGCAATGAGCCAGGCCTATCCAGTCTGAAAGGACATGTGGTAATTGAATGCTCACTACTGTGTGAAACCATTTCTAACTAAGATACCACCTTTATTTTGCAGAAAAGCGAAGTAGGTTGTTCAAGGCCACACAGCTAATGTGGTAGAGCTAGAATCTAAACCCAGGTACCCCAACTACAAACCCTGACCTCACTTCACTTTGCCACTGGATTCCTGGCATCTACTTTGTTATTAGGCTTGAGATAAAATAACCTTCCTTGAAAGTGTTACTGTAATTGCCCTTGAGAACCTTAAAAGGCCCACAGGTTGTCAACAGGTAGTAGCTGATCTCCCCTGCCCCAATCCCTGTCCATGAGGCTCCACTGAGGTGCTTAGTGAGATAGAATGACCGGAGAGGCAGGGCTACGACTATTTCAAGGGGTGGAGGCTACAAATGGCTGGAAAATCCCAGGAACAAATACACAGAGAGAGCAAGCAGAATACACCCATCCCCACACAGCAGGTGTGTGGCAATGTGTGATGGGAGTGGTTTGTGCAGGAATTCCCGGTGAATGGCAATTAGAAACGGGGAGATGCTGAGGATGGAAGGGTATGGGTTGTTTATGGGAGAAGTATTTTGGATCAATTACTATAAAGAAAAATAGGGACAGAGATGCCCACTGGAATCAAATAGGATGAGGAATAACAAGCAAGCTATAGGGACCCAAAACTGATGCTAGTTGGAGACTTTCATGATGCTTTCAGGTTTGAGGGGCAGTCTGGAAGCCATGGCTGGATATCAACATGTCAGAGTTACCGGGGCACTCTGAGGTAGTGGTGGTGGAGGGCAGGGAAGGACTGAATAGACTTTGAAATTTGGACTCTCTTGGAAGAATGTATGAGTTTTCGGTCACTATAAACATGGCCTTTTAATACCCACAGGCTAACATTATGAGTTCTTCCTCAAACAAAACAAGGTTTCTGGTTCTAGTAACTCAGGTGCAAGGGGAGGCAGATGTTAGCATCTCAGGCAACTTTGTCTGGAGCTCAGGTAAGGATCCTTCCTTTCTTTGTCACTCCAGCAGCTTCCACTCCCTTTCCACTAATGGGATGCTCTTTAATTCCTTGTAGGGTAGTTTTCTAAGGGCAAGGTATAGAGGAGAGCCTCACGGGGGAACTTCCTTGCAGGACTGGGAGCTGGAGAGATGGCTTGTGAACAGTGAACATGGAGGGAACCCCAGGCACCGCTCTCAGAGTATGGCAGAAACAAACCAGACAGGAATAAAGAGACCAAAATGCCATTGCTGCTGTTTGAATCCATAGAGCCAACCCCATTCATTCAAGGGTAGCCTCTTTTTAGACACAAGTCTGCTGGTTTCTGCAAGTTCTGCTGATTCTGTGAAGCTGCTTAAGAGGGTGGATGAATCTCCACTCCAAACAATTTCTGTTTAAGGAAAAACAGCTACTGGCATGCAGATACAGTTAGCTAACCCTGAGTCTGCGAGCTCATGCCAAACTGGCTTTTGTTTTCACATCATCGGCAGAGAATCAAGTGGGCACAATTTTCTTTCTGAAATGAGCTCTTCACTTGGACCACCCACTTTCTGTTGCAGCCACAGTCAAGAGCGTCATGGCTACTACGGCTCAAAAGCGGCAAGTGGAAATGAAAATAGGAGGGCATGCAGATGAGGGTCTCGTGTCTTTATTACAGGCACACAGTCACAGGCACAGCAGAAGGCAGCTTGAAGGATCAAACCAGGAGGAGGAAATGGGGAGCTTGTAGAAGCCCATAGGAGTGCAGGCACCACAGTGAGAAGACAGACGTCAGTACTGCTAGGACCGAGGGCAGCCCCTGTTGCCTCTCAGAGAGAGGTCATGTCGTTGAGAGCATGGTCCAGCTCCTCGCTGATAGCTTTGTACTTGAGCTTCTGAGCGTACAGCTCATCTAGAAGGTGGACGTCCCCAGGGAGAGAGTTCGGAAGAAGAGGTACAGGGGACAGAGCGTGAGGGTTGGAATGGTGTGCCACAGGTGAGCAATGAGAGAAAGAAAAAAAGTGAGAAAACAAAACATGAACTAGGAGGAAGTTGTGGCATAAGGAAAACAAACAAGAAAACAAAAGATCGACAGAGGGATTTCTAAGTAGTTTGAGATTCTGCAGGGAATTAGTTAGAATGCACCTCTGAAAGAGTGGTGGCCAGAAATGCAGAGCTTCTCCTCACCAGTCTCCTGCCCTGGGTTGTCCCTGACTTTCAATGATGTCACCTGGTTCACACTTTGGAAGGGGAGCATTCCCCGGATATGGAAACCTCACTTCCCAAACCAAACTCGGGACGCATGGTATGAGGGATGAATTTTGCACCCTTTCTGGGTGAAGGAGGCAGCTTAGGAGATTTTGTCAGAACCCCAAGATCTGGAAGTCCCAAATTATCTCATGAAGGACACAGAACTTTTTTTAAAAGTTGAAACTCCACAAGAAGTTCTGGGATCCATGGACACCAGTCTTGCAGACTAGAATCTTTATTTAGTCTCTAAATAAAGACTCCAGAGAATAAATACAAATTCTCTGTATTTCCGTTTTCTCATACAGTTCTAAGCTCTGAGCTCTCTGGGAGAGAGCTTCTGTAAAATGCAGGGCATCTAAAAAATGCAAGGCACCTCTCAGAAATGAGGAAATAGAAGAAAATTCTAAGAATTTCTTCTTTTTTTAAAAAAAATTAGCCATATTTGGGTCTTTGTACTCACATGTGGAGCTAATTAACCAGGGGTATTTTATTTCTCGAAAATGGAAACCCACGTCTGAATTTGATTTGCACTATTGATTCCAGTGCTCCAGACTTCCAGAAGTGACATCACTCTTAACTTTACTCCCTAAAGAACACAGCCCAGCTTGGCCCCTGAACAGACTTCCCCCAACTCTCTGTGGATGTCTGAGGTAGAAGAAGGCAGAACACACATAATCAGATAGTAACTTCGTACCTTCCAGGTCATCAATGGTCTTTTCCAGTTTGGCAACTGTTCTCTCTGCAAATTCGGCACGGGTCTCAGCCTAAAGAAAAAGACCAGAGTCACTGCGACTGCCTCACCACCAGCCCCAGGAGAAACGTGACCAGCTGGGTGTGATCACTCACCTCTTTCAGTTTGTCAGACAGAAGTTTAATTTCTTCTTCGTACTTATCCTCCTTTTCAGAATACTGTGGGAGAAACCAAAACACTGCTTTTAAAAGGAGAGAAAAGAGGCATAAAGAATGCCGGTTCCCTGCTCCTTGGAGTCAAGTGTGTGCTTGAACATGCCTAAGCAGCAGAGCAGAAGCGGGCACCTTTCCAGGCAGAACTGTGTGCAAAACTCGGACCCCGTGGGAGACCACGCTGGGACGGTGCTGAGCTGATAACTTGAGATACAGTGTGATGAAGTTGGAGCCCATGATTGAATGGAAATGCCCGCTATCCAAGGCCCTTCACACCTGCATTTCCAGCCTCATTTCCCACCAATCTCCCTAAGGTGCCGCCTCCTTCTTCCTCAACAGATTTTGCGTTCTCTCTTGTCTCCCAGCTCTCGCCTATGATGGGGTCCCAAAGGATGGAATGTTCCTCTCATTATCACCTGTTAGAAATCATGTGTCTTTCACGACTTGACTCAGATTAATATTAGCTAATATTTATCAATTGCTTGCTATCTTGCTAGATATCCTCAATCCCATTTTACAGATGAGTAAACAGGCAATTTGTCTAGGGTCACAGGGCTATCAAGTGACCAAGCCATGGCTGGAACTTGACTCTGGAATTTGAACTCCTGGCCATCAGCATATTCTACAGTCCTTTTTAAAAAAAATTTGTTTTTATCGTTGCTCAATTAGTTGTCCCCATTCTTCTCCCATTGCTCTCCCCTGCCCTGCCCACCCCCATTTCCCACATTCAATCCCCTGCCACTGTCCTTATCCATGGGTCCTTTTATATATGTTCCTTGACTTGACCCTTCCCCTTCTCTCCCATTATCCCTCTCCCCCTCCCCACCTCTGGCCACTATCAGACTGTTCTTTATTTCCATATCTCTGATTCTATTTTGCTTGTTTGTTTTGTTGATTAGGTTTCACTTATAAGTGAGGTCATATGGTATTTGTCCTTCACCTCCTTTTTAAAGGCTGTAGACACCTTGTGACAACTT
Organism: Trachops cirrhosus; assembly: GCA_028533065.1. Classification (NCBI taxonomy): domain Eukaryota; kingdom Metazoa; phylum Chordata; class Mammalia; order Chiroptera; family Phyllostomidae; genus Trachops; species Trachops cirrhosus. Next base: position 43,311,388 of record CM052545.1, on the reverse strand, counting down.
TCCAACCTTCCAAGGTCCCTCTGTTGAGGTTCCAAAACACCTTGTTATCTTGTCAGTCTCCTCACTCAACTTGACTCTGAGCCCTCACAGAAGCGGAGGCCACATGGGCACTGGAGCATCTGCCCCCGTGGCCTCAGGCAGCACTTGGCCTGCACACCTGGACTGTATTTATTCAGCAAATATCCTGATACTGAATACATGCCAAGCACAAGCTAGGACTAATGATATAGCTCTAAAGAAGTCAGATATGGACCCTGTCCTTAAAGTTTACAATCTAGTAAGGAAGGCATGCAATTAATTGAGTAATCATGATAAATGAGATCAACCATTATGATAGGAAAAGACGTAGGTAGGGCCACGAAGCCAAGAAAAACCTAACCTAGATAAGCAATCAGGGCAGGCTTCTCAGAAGAAGTGCTATTTAAGCAGAGGCCTAAAGGAGGAACAGGAGGTTATCAAGCAAAAAAGAAAAGGAAAGTCCACCCCTGGTGGAATGGACAACAGGTTTAAAGAACTGGAGGTGATGGGAAAACACAGAATGTTTGGGAAACGGAAGTTCAGCGCCACTGGAGGCAGCGGGAGGAGGGAGGATTCGGGAGAGATGAGGACGGGGAGCTCAGTGGGTGAGCCGAGAAGACTGTATGTTGCTCCTCGTGTGATTCTATCCTGAGTGACCCCTCTGGATACTGTTTCAGCCTAAAAAGCCCAATTCCACTTGATATCTGCTGTTCAATCTTCAAGAAGGTATTTCTGGAAGAACCGAGGGATTCAAGTGGGGCGGGGGCTCTATGTTTACAGGATTATGCTTAGATCTCCCTAGAGGCTGCAGACCAGGTATCAATCTCACACCCCATCTCCACCTCCTAAGAAGAGGAGACAAGAGAGGGTGCCAAGCCCCACATCAGAGGGAAACTCGGTCACCAGACGCCGCTTTCTGTGGGGAGAACCCAACTGCTGGGCTCTGCAGCTGCTGGTAGTGAACACAGGTCAGATTCCTGAGAGCCTGGCATGCTCCTGGGTTCCTCGGGGAAGAAAAGAACAAGTCCAGCCAATCACCCTCCAACTAAAGCCAACCACCAACCTTTTCAGAGGCAGCCTCCAGCGACTTCAGGTTGTTGGTGACATTCTTCAGTTCTTCCTCCAGGTCACCACATTTTCTGCACAAAGATAAAGGATGCTTGTGTTGTCCCTTATGGCAGGCAATTCCCTAAAAAGCAGTTTTCCTGAGGAGGAATCCACACATGCCCAGAACCTCCACAAGGAATGCGGGGGAAAGGTTAATGGCTTTTCCTGAGCTGGAGCACTGTGTACTTATCAAAACCCTATCGTGCCTGGCAAAGGCGCGGCAGGCAGACTGAGGAGCATGGGGAAGGTTTGCGCAGTGCTCCCGGGCTCCTGCCAAGGCTGAGGCGACAGGGACTGTGGAATCTGTGACTGATGAGGCTGCGTTCGGAAGGTGTAAGGATGAGATGGAGAGCAGGAGGCTGGGGGACAGCAACGAGACAGTCATGGGAGTTTACACAGAATACTCCAGGAAGTAAGCCCAGAATGGGTTTGTGAAACCAGACCCATCTCAGCGCTGCAGGATGCTCCGTGGAGCTGGAGGGCCCAAGGGAGAGGATTTTTGGGGTTTTTGGAGCTTTCAGGATTCTGATCAAGCTTCTCATGCCCACCACCCTGCCCACCCCAGAATGTGTCATGGCCAAATAATGACTTCAGGAGCAAAGCATTTAAACACTGAGGCGGGCTGGGGGCTGCCCTGTCAGTCAGCTTTCTGTTAAGAAAGCACTGCCCAGTGAGACACTCTCTCTGGGAGAATGAGGCTTCTGGGCTTCTCTGCTACCAGCTGTCTCACTCCTGTTTCCCAATACCTTTGTGGGAGGAGTCAAGACATGGGCAGCAGGGACACACGGTTGCCACCTCTCTGTCAGCCACAGAAGCAAAGAGGAGGGACTGAGCAATGAGTCCCAGGTGCCCATCTGCTTGAGCAGAGACTCTGGTTGGTGTTGGCCAGCTCCCTCTGGCTCTGACCCAAAAGCTGAGCTGCCCCCCTGCCGCCCACTCAGCCCTGCCCTGCCACTCACAGTTCTGACACCTCAGCACGCTCCTCTGCCCTCTCCAGCTCACCCTCCAGGATGACCAACTTCCGAGCTACCTGCGGAGACAGAAAGGATGGTTGCAGACTGACCCCAACAACCACACCTAGTAGGATGCGCTTCCAGTGCACACTGTGAGGCCATGCCCAGACTATCTGCCATCATGGGGCTTTCTGTTGTCTCTTTAACTCAGTCCTGGAGGCCATCAACACGCTCTCCCTTGGGTCGCAGGAGAGAGGCAGACGGGAGGGGAAGGAAGAGCTAAGACCTTGGAGGCAAGCAGAAGGGGCACTGAGCTTCCATTGTCTGAAGAACCATAGCTGGGGACCACGATTCCCAATTTTAGTCAAACTGTGCTCAAATACCCAGCTGCAGGACAAACAGTGATCTAGTTAGTTGATTTCCCCACCAAGTCAGACACGCGTCACACAATTCCGCAGGGCCTTTTGGCACTGTGGAAGACACAGTTCCCAGCCAAGTGTGTCTCTGGAAAAACAGATGTGGATACAGATGGACAGCTGACCTACCCGAGAGCTTCCTTTGGGCGGTCCCAGGGTCTCCCTATCACACATCCATTTCCTCCCCACTTCCTGCTGCCGCCGCCATCTGCCAGCCCCACTCACCTCCTCGTATTTGCGGTCAGCCTCCTCTGCAATGTGCTTGGCCTCCTTGAGCTGCAGCTCCTGGATCTCCATCTTCTCCTCATCTTTCATTGCCCGGTTTTCTATCACCTTCATTCCTCTGCAAGGAGCAACCTGGTCATTACCGCCACACACAGTACCGCCCCATCACATACCTCCACACACCCACTCGTCTAAGCACTTCTCAGACATCTGCCAAGAACCGGACTCCAAAGAGGAAGCTGTGGAGCTGCTCACATGCACTTTTTACCTTTACTGAATGCCGGGCACTGTTCTGAGTGCCTTAAATGTAAAATCATCCCAAAAAGTAGCAGGCACATTGTTCCCATTCACAGAGGAAGAAACCAAGGCACAGAGAGGCTCAGTGACTTGCTCAAGGTTATATAACTGATAAGGCAGAGCTGAGACTCAAACCTGGTGGTCGGGCTCTGGAGTCTGTGCTCCTGTCCTAAATCACCTCTCCCTAGTAACAGCATACTCCAACTGTTACTACAATGTGATCAGAGGTGCGTGCCTGCCTGGCCACAGGAAAGATGAATCCTGCAGCAGGGGAGAGGTGGTGTGTATGTGTCACAGAAGACTTTCAAGAAGAGAGTCTGCACGTGAATGAAGAGGGGGAAGGTATTCTTCAGTGAGGGCACTGCATGAGAAAGCCCCAGAGAAATGACACAATGCAGCAGAAGGTCGGGGTGGCCAGACTATAGGCTGGGCACTTGAATGACATGGTAAGGGTTTTAAACTAAGGGGACAGGAAACCACTGGAAGGTTTTAAAAACAGGAGTAAGTGGAAATCAGAATGGTGAATGGATTGCAGTGGAAAGTTCAGGTAAGAGCCGGATACCAACAAGGAGAGGGATGAGGATGGTGGGTCCCTCCTGGGGAGAGCAGGAAGTCTCCCGTGACTCAGTTGGCTGACCATGAAATGAGCTCCCTCTGGCCTGTGCTGCTTGGACTGATCCAGGTAAGTTCAGCACTTCCAGCCCTGGCTGGTGTGGCTCAGTGGATTGAGTATGGGCCTGTGAACCAAAGGGTCGCTGGCTCGATTCCCAGTCAGGGCACATGGCTGGGTTGTGGGCCAGGTCCCCAGTGTGGGGTGTGTGAGAGGCATAATTGACGTGCATAGTGCCCACCCAGAGCCGGGGAGCACATACTTCTGTTGTCTAATAAACACCTCCACTTGGGCTGTCACTGCCATTCCCAGCTGTCGCAACACTCTGCACACCTGTACAAGGCCTCAAGATCAGCAGGTGAGCGAGCTTGGAAAACCCGCTGCAGTCCTGGAGAGATGAAGTGATCTGCCTTGGGCCAAACGGCAAGTGGCGGCAGGACCTGAACCTAGAACCTCCAGCTCCTGAGTATAGAATTCCTTTTACCAAAAATATCAGTCTCTAACATCAGTGTCACCAAAGGCTTCTGGTGATGTGATACAAGTGAGGGGCAATTCCAGGCTTGTAGGGTTTGCCCTGGGGACGTCTTGAAATTGAGACATCCAGCCAGGCTGATCTGACAGTGCACAGGGACAGCAGCTAATCCAGACCCCACCACAAGCCCCTGTGATGGAACCCTCACACCTCCTGTGGCCCCCCTCCCTCTAAGTGGCTGAAGCAGAGCCTGCCCTGGGATCTGAACCCTCAGCATAGGCTGTTCCACTGCATGGGAAGAAACTTCCTGCTTGGGCAACTCCCAGAGTGCATCTCCAAGATCCTAGCTGGTCCCCCCACCCCTCAGCCCCTACCCTCCTCGGCTGGTTTTTAATCTCTGGTTTTGGTCACCACAGCACAATCAGGAATGACTCCTTTGGAGTTTATCCTGGAAAACCATGGTGGATGGGTCAAGTGAGAATTCTGGTGGAACCGTGTGCTAGATACGCAACAACCACTGGCCTGGCCCACACGGTCGCCATCCAAGGAACCCATTGACAGCACACAGAGGTGGCTGCTTCTGTGAATCACACAATCTGCAAGAATCGTGCCAGAAAACTGTCGCACTCCAGAAGATGGAGCACCCAGGAAGCACAAATGCAGGGCTCATACCACGAGGGTGAGGATCACTGTCAGCTGCAAGTTCGTGCGTGTCCCTGACATGCTGCTGTAGCCGTCCAGTAGCCCAAAGCCTGCCCAACTGCATTGTCCACAATCATCTGTGCATGGCCTGTTCCAAGTTTTTATTTGCCTCCTTCTCACATCACCATGGCAACTGATGTCTTGAAAACATGGATGAGATGCACAGCAGCCTTCAGCCTCTGCAAACTGACCAATACTACAGACATACTTGCAGTTATATCTGCCTCCCTTGTATTCTCCCTTTCTCTGCTGGAGGGAGTCTTTCTCCCTCACCACCCCAACAACAAACACCTCTATATACAGTGTGACGGCTTTCAAGGCACCATCATGCATTGTACGTATCTGCGCATGTTCATGTCGTGTGATCGTATGCACTCACACCCCAGTTCTGTGAGGCCAGCCATCCACATGGATCTCCATGTCCCAGAAGCCATCACCAGCACCACTGGGTTCACATCCTTACCTCTCACTCTCATCGGCGGCCTTTTCTGCTTCCTCTAGCTTCTGTAGGGCTGTGGCCAGTCGTTCCTGAGCCCTGTCCAACTCCTCCTCAACGAGCTGGATGCGTCGATTGAGAGCTGCCACATCCCCTTCAGCCTGGGGAGGTCAGAGGTGCGGCCAGGTTAGGAGGTAACAGGCCAGCAGTGGAAGCCCCCACTCACACAGTGCCCTCCTCTCAGCTAACACCATCCTCCCACCGCAGAGCCCACCCAGGAATCCAGGCAGTGAAGAATCCACTCTTTTCTGGAGAACGTGAATTTTCTGTATGATCTTTCCCGAAAACATCGGGGGACACCCGCCACTCAGCAAGGAAGGTATGTGTCCCAGTGCAGGATGGGTGGTCAAGTCAACACAGAAGAGGAACAAGTGTCCCATGCGCTGGGAGAGGACAGTTCTGGCCTCTGTGTGTGTGGGATTCCTAGAATACAAGGCCACCGGGGACCCGGCTCACCCTGTCCTACAATCAGGTGTGTTCCTAGTCACCTCAATGGCAAGATAATGCAAGAATATGGAGCCCTCAGTTAAATCCTGGCCGTCCACTCTGGAGAAGACTGCCCAGATGGAAAACCACCCTTAAGTAAGTCTGGCCAAGAAATGATGGGACAAAATATAGGAAAGAAATCTTGGCATGGAGAAGACGCCTGAACAGTGCTGCTGGCTTTTCCAGGAGTTTCCCCAAGGAAACATGGCAGGGGTGTGCCTAAAAGAACTCCAGGATCAGAAAGTGTTGGCTTGCTTTGCCAATATGTAGCCATGTGGCATTAGGCTGGTTGCTTTGCGGCTCTGAGACTTCCTATCCTATCCTTCCCTGCCTTGTTCCTCCACTCTGCTGTGAGGACTGTTGCCACAGGGCAAGGTGGTGCACCGGGCACCTGGTGAATGGACAGATCCAGCAGGCATGATTTCACCTCATTTAATCCTTATGTGATTCACCCATTTTACAGAGGGGAACACAGAGAGGCCCAGCTAGGTGAAGTAGTTCTGTTCAGTGCCACAGAATCGGTAAGGAATGGCCTCTTGTGCACCAGTCCAGAGCTCTTCCTATGCTCAGTGTGCATCCTGAACCTCAAAGTCCTGTGGGGGCTCTGAAGCCAGCCACACTCGGGAGGGGATGAGAGTGGGTGCAAACAGAACTCAACTGAGGGGAGATGTGAAGGCCCAGGTAAAGCCACACCGGCATCATAACATCAAGAAAAATAAGTCTCTGGATTGGGGTAGACTGTAAAAACAAGTGGGAAACCACTCCCTCCCTTGCTCCTTTAAACAGCAAACATCTGGGGTGATACAATGAGGCCAGGGTTGCTGCAAAACAGAGAATGGGGCAACTTCTCTCAGCTCCAGAGTTCTAGCAGCAGAGGCAGGGGCAGCTCCCGCAGTTGTTTCTGACGGCAGCCTCCTCTGAAACACCAGTTTGGGGACTCCATTACAAACCACTGACAAACTCTGTCAAGAAATGTCACCCACTCCTCCTAATGAGTGCCTTTCATTCTTTCTAAATTACATGAATCTTAACTCCTTCAGCAGCTGGGGCAAAATTGAATTACTTCCTCCCAATGCTTTTTAAGTACATTCACAAAATTGTACAGCCAACACCACTATGTAATTCCAGAACATTTTCGTCACTCTAGTAAGAAATCCTATACCATGAGCAATCAAGGAATTGATTTTTAAGATCATATAGAGGTGCCTGATTTAAGAGTTGTCTTTGAAAAAAAGACTGAGCAGCTCCTTATGCCAGGGATTCTAAATCCTGAAAACCACGCTCTGGGCACATTTTCAACTATCTGGAATTGAAAGAGTTGTGAGATGCATTCATCTATTTGGATGGATATATATACGTATGTATTTTTGAAAAACTGCTAGTCACTGCTAGTCATCTGGGGCTCCACCCCTTCCTGCAATCAAAGCTTCTACACTCTACAAAGGATTTCCCTTATAAGGTAAAAGAGGCTTGCTAGATACATGTGGCCCAGGAACAGGAAGATGTCGGTTAATCACACAAAAATCTAAATGAAACCAGCTGTTGGAGGCAGCCCCAGAAGTCTGCCACACGCCGGCTCTTGGCTTTATCCACAGGGCTCTTGGCTTTATCCACAGGCGACTGAGAATGGGCTCCCGCCCTCACCCGAACCCGGCCCCATTCCTTTGCCCAGGAACCGTCTTCAAGCTTTTCCCCTCCTGACCAAGAGAAGCCCGTTCTGAAAAGCAAATTTTTTAAGATAGCTACAACTTTCCAAAAAATCTTTTTTCCCAAATGGACTGTCCCACTCCTGCCTTGGCTTGTGGCTGAGGGCCATTTTTAAGCAGAAGTAATTGTCCTCCAGTGAGATGACTTGGGATGAGATCAGAGGGAGGATTACCGCGGTTCCGTGTGCGAAAGAGGCCAAACAGGCTACTGTTGGAGGCTTCCAGCAGTAAAGGCTGCCACTCAGGCCAACCCAAAGCAGTCTGGGACTCAACACCCACAGGCAGTTCCACCGTGGCCACCTCTAGGGTCTCTGCCCTGAGTCCCAACATTCCAGCTTTCAGGGCCCCTCAGCTTCCACCCTCTCCCTCAACTCTTTTGCCTTTGAGTCTTTCCACCACCGGGTGTCCTGTCCCGGAAAATTCTAATTTATTCTATAAGACTCGGCTCAACCTCCATTTTGAAGCTCCGCTGGATGGCCTGTCCTCGCCACGATCCCAGAACAGAACAAACACCCGTAAAATGCAAATCAGCCTTGTGTGTCCTTCCCCCCCATCCCCATTAGACGGTGAGTTCTTTTGGGGGCAGAGGATGGCGGGGGACCAGGAATTGAGCGCCTACTATGTGCCAAATGCAGGCAAAGAGGTTTTACTCCTGCGAGGCTCCTAACTACCCTAGGGAGTCGCTACTATTATCACTCCTACTTTACAGATGGGGAGACTCTCTTCTAAGGGTTAAGTGCCCAGTGATAGGAGATGGAAGCAGAATCCAGAGCTCTCCCCATCCCCAGGAGTTGCCACCATCTATCCCATCCCGAGGGGCAGTCAGGGGATGGAGAGGGTGGCAAGGCCCTCTCTTCATTCAGCCCCATTATCTGCCTCGGGCCCTGTGACAAGCAGCAGAGGTACACAGATCGAGCGCGGGTCTAGGGCCCCGGGCTAACATTCCAAGATCTTCTGGAAAAGGCGGGGTTCCTCTGGAGGCCCTGGTAACCGCAGGGACCAGCAGGGCAACGAGAGGCCGACGGCTCGGGGCTGAACTTCCGCCCCTTGCCGGGAGTAGACACGTCGCTGCCGCGCCCCTGGGAACAGCTGGGAAAGTTCAGCGGGAGCCCGGAAGCCTCAGAAGAGGCGAGAAAGTGCTACGCAACCTCCCCCACCCCAGTCCAACCTCAGACAATGGAAGCTCGTTTCCACTCTCACTTCCCGCTCCTAGGTGCAACCGTGGGCACCCCTCACCCTCCGGACCCCCGAGCCAGCCCTAGTCGGATGGCTGCATGGTGCCTCCACCCTACCCCGGGATCGCAGGAGCACCAGGCCCCATCCCCCCATTTCCCGCTCGGCCCGCCCCTCCCGACCTGACTTCGGCGCTCCTTCCCCAGTCCCAGGCCCGGGAAGGAGGAGGGCGGCGGAGGAAAGGGCAGCCAGCCCCGAGCGTGGGGGCGTTGGCGGGTCTGCGATTCGAAGCGGCCGGGCTGGAGGGCGCGAAGGCGGGCAAATCGGGGGGCGGGGGAAGGCGGACAACCGCTGCGGACGTGAGCCCTCGGGCCGGGGCGCGGGAAGCGTGAGGCGCTGGGAGAAGGGAAGAAAGGAGGACGCACGGGGAGAGCTGGGGAGCGCGGGGCCGGGGAGTACGCCGTGCCGGGGGCGCGCGGGCCGGAGCGGGGGCCCGGGAGCGGCTCTCACTTTCTCGCGCCGCTCGCGCTCGCCGTCCAGTTCCCGCTGCAGGCCCTGCGCGCGGTCCTCCGCCTCGTCCGCCTGCTGCTGCAGCGCCTGGATCTTGCGTTTCACCGCCTCCAGGGAGTTGAGGCCGGCCATGGCGCGGAGGCGCGGGGGCGCACGCAGCGGGCGCTAGGCTTGGCTGGACTGGCTTCGGCGAAAGCTGCTGCAGCCGCGCCCCAGCCCCCCGAGCCTTTGCTTTCGCGGGTGCTGCCCCCGCCCCTCCCCGCCCCTGGCCCGGCCGCCGTCGGGGCGATGAGGTCACCCGGCCCGGCCGCCGACGTCAGCACCGCTGGGGGAGGGCCTGACGTCGGCACCGCTGGCCGCAGCTCCTGGAAAGTGCCCCTTTTCAGGACTTATTTGGAGAAAGCACTGGGAGGCGCCGCCTCCTCTTCCTCCTCCTCCTCTTCCTCCCTCCCTGCCCAGGGCTCCTGCCCGGCCCTGCCGCGGGCGACCGCATTCCTGCGCACGTACGTCCGAGGCCTTCTTCTCCGTCAGCTCCAGCTTCTCTTGTGCGTCTTTAAGGTTCTCTGAGTACTTGTCCAGTTCGTCCTCCGTCCCCTTCAGTTTCTTCTGTAGATGCGTCAGCTCCTCCTCCAGCTGGGGACAGAGGGGGGAACGTGTCAGTCTGGGGGCCACGTCCCGTGGCAGGGGCTTCCCCCCCCCATTCACAAGAGTCCTCTGTCTCTCTGGGTGTGTTTCCTCATCTGTAAAACAGGGGATAACAATACTATGCACCACTCAATGAATGCTACGTGTGAATATGATTTTCACATCTTTCCTTGTCCCGCCCGGGACCAAATGTGCTTTTCTTTTTGAGGGTCCCCCAATACTCCTGGAGACTCCAGTACAGCTTTGGAGAAACTGGCTCATCTCCCAGATTCACACATTCAGTTTGCATCCCAGTTTCAGGGGTGCAGCCTCCCTGTGATCTGAGTTAAACTGAAAGGGGGAGTCTCATACTTTAGGCCTGAACCGTCCCTGTCCCCAGCTGATCCCCCTCTAGTTCTGCACACCCCACCCCACCCCCCAGCCAGGGAACCTTTCTAAGTGTATGTTTGTCCTCCCCCTGCCTAGAACCTGTCATGGCTCCCCATTACCCCAAAGAGTGGTTCTCACATTGCCTCATAAAAACACCCTGAAAAGGTTGAAGGGCTCAGTTGCCCCACCACTCCTGGACTTTGAGGGCTTGACTCGAAGAGAGCTACCTTTCAAAGGCCACTTTCTTCTGAAGAACAGGTTAAATCTTTTCAATTCTTGGGCATCTGGATTGTGTTCATTTTAATAAAAATGTCCCTTGCATTTCCCAAATTGTGAGTCACCCTTGTTTCTCCTGAGAGTCTTGGCTCCCCCACTATGCCCCCATTTGAGGAGCTCAGGTCTATGCAATAGAAACCACACAGCCCACCTCTCCATCTCTGTTGCCTCCAGCACACCAGTCAATGGCCAGCTCTGGAAACCTTCTCTACCAACCCCAGGTGGCCCCTCCCCCTCCTCCTACTTCTGGGCTGGGTGGTTAGTGCAGCTTTCGCTTTGATTTGACTTATGCCTTCGGTAGTTTGACTCCTGATCCTGTCCATGCTCCCAGGGGAACCACCCTGGCGGACCCACCCCCTTCCTCCTCCTCCTCTGGCCTCTTCACAGCAGGAAGCCCAAAGCAGCAGACTAACTTTCCCCAGGCCCCACAGCACAGGAATTGAACCCACTTCCAAACAGGTCCTCTTGCTGGGCCTGCTTTCCGGCATCCCTCTGACTTCCTTCTCTTCCTTCCTGAACAGTCTGTTATAAAAGCTGCTGTGCCTGCAAATCTGATCTGGGTTACATGTTCTTTCTTAAGGTGTGCAAAGTGTGGGAATGTGTGTGTGTGCAAATTCTTAAAAGGGCCCCTGTCCCAAGGTGAGACCACCTAGCCTTCCATCCCAGGGCCTCTGAGTGCCTGAGGCTGAGCTGGGAAATGGGGAGGGGGTTAGAGGATCAGAGGAGGGAGAGGGTGGCAGCAGCTCAGGCCTAAATCAGAGTCTGTGGGCCTGACCTCCACCTCTAGGCAAGGAGCCCAGAAGCCTGACTCCAAGCCTCAGTTCTGTGACCCCTGTCCCCTTTTCTAACCTCAGTTTCCTCTTCTGCAAGATGGAAGCCTTGACATGATGGTATTCAAGTGCCCCAGACAGCTACAGAGATGATTGGAGTTTTGACAACTTCCCCTGGGGTAGTTTGGATAGTGGGTGGGCGCTGGCATAAAGTGGGCAGGGGGCTATGAAGCATTAAGAATGTGCCAGGCCTGTTACTGAAGGCTTGTATTATAGAAGGGTAAACTGAGACCCCAAATGAGGAAGGAGCTTGCTTAAGGTCATACAGATAGGGGATTTGAACCCTTGTCAGACTGACTTCAAGCTGGTTTGCTTGACCACTAGGCTGCACTGTGCCCGCTGCTCAGCACACCCAGTGCCAAAGCCCCCTTCTCTGGGTGGTTCTGCCTTTCTGGGCAGAACCCTTGCCACTCCCTTGGACCCTCCAGTCCCTATCCTTCCATGGCCTACCCTTACCCTGGAGGTAGGGGACATCCCTCTATGTCTGGCTTCATCTTCCCCAGCCTGGGGCTCCTTGGGAGTCAGGCCTGGAGCTAAGGTCACTCCGGGCCTCATCATCACCCAGCAGGGGGCTGGGCACTCAACACGGAAGTTCTCAGGATGAATCAATGACACAATCCCAAACCCTTTTGTGGTCGGAGTTGATATAAAAAATAAATAAGACTGACACTAATGGTTCCTTTCCCTCTGGAATCCACACACAAAGCATGTGCTGGTGTGTAGTACCTTGGCTGGGAGGGCAGAGCCTTGCCTTGCCTCTGGGAAGTCTCGGACAAGTCACTTCCTTCTCTGGGCCTCTGTTTACCTGGCTGTAAAACAGCTGGGAGGGTCATGGACTGCACACCTTAGTTCCCATGAATGGGGGCTTCAGGCAGGGCTGAGTCAGGATATGGGGTCAAAGGCTAGTTGTGGCGGATGTTACTGCCCTGGGAGAGGAGCAGGCAGGAAGCAGGCAGGCTGGGCCTCTTGGTCCCATTCCCACTTTCAAAATATAGGGGTGGGGGTGGGGAGTTAGGGGAGCCTGGAATGGGGACTTTGCCACGGGGTCCCTAAAGGCCAGGCTGGTCCTGAGACCCACACTCTCTCACCTCCTCTGAAGCATAAGGCACTCTGGGTAAATTGAGTTCCTCATCGCCTCCTGCCTCTTTTCCAAGGTAGGGCCGTTGGCCCTGTGGGGCTCTGACTTTTGCTTTGGACCGCTGGGACCTTGGGTTTTATGCCCAGCCATTGGAAGCATCATTTGCCCCCATTTTTCAGATCAGAACATGGAGGGCTCAGAGGGACACAGCAATGTGCCCTGGGTCACAATGCTAGATGACCCAGCCTGTATTTGTGCACAAGTCTACCTGGGTGGGAGGCCTCAAGAGGAGAGAGAGGGAGAGAGAGAGAGAACAAACAATGAAAATCCAGCTTGAGGCTAGAGAACCTGTCTTTGCCTCCTTGGCCACAAGCTTCCTGGAGGCTTCGAGGAGCCTTTCCTTTTGAACTTGAGTCTACCCTGGTAGAGTATACTGTATCAGTCACTCACACCTTAGTGAAAATTAGAACCATAAAGTTTCTTTTATCTGCTAAGCTCCTAGCTATGAGGCTGAATGATGGATGGAAGCAGGCAGCTCAGGGCCATCACAGGATGGGCGTCTGTGTTTGTTAGGGAGGGGCACAGGGAGGGAGGAGGGACATTTGTGACAGGGAGGGCTGAGTTGGAGCAGACCAGTGTAGATGTGTCACAGCCCCAGGATGGAGGGGGAGGGAGGAGCTCAAAGGGGAAGTAGGGAGGGGCAGGAAACAACCCTGCATTTATCGAACGTTTACTTTGTGCCAGGTGCCATGACAAGGGATCTACCTACGTAGTCACCACAAGGAAGGTAGCACTGTCTCTTCCCCATTTCACATATGAGGCCACCAAAGCACAGAGAGAGGTAAAGACATTTGCTCCAGGGTGCTCAGTGACCAAAGCTGCAAACAGGGCCAGTCTGAGCTCAGCCTGGTTTTTACTTGCCAGGCTGGCCTGGCACCTGGGTTGGGCAGGTCTGGACATTTGGTGTCACCATCCTGGGCAGCTCCTGGGGCTTATTTGAGACCTTGCCACTCCTGAGAGCTTGGTGATTGACTCCCGGATGAAGATGAGCCCTGTTGGGGGCAGGGCACTACGGAAGGGGCATAACCCCCTTCATTCCTCCTATGGCTGCTCTGGCCACTTAGACCCCTGCGACTGACTGACTTCAGCTCGGCACCAAGCCATGGCCTTGGGACCACCCAGCCCAGGCCTCTGCCATTGCCCCTCCAATAGCTACCTGATGTACCCATATTGCCGGAGCCTCCTGGGACTCTCATCCCCAAAGCTCTGGGTCCAGGGCCTCTGCCCGCCACAGACAGCCCCGCCTTGCTCTGCCAAGTTCCCAGCAGGAACAGCAGGGCCCCCCCAGACAAGCAGAGCCTCAATGAGATTCTCAAATCTCCACTCACCCCGGTCTCCAGACCTTCCCAACCACACGTGGGGAAATGGACCTCTGGGGACCTGGGTTCCATGCCTGGCCATTGGAAGGCATCCTTTGCCTCACCCAGCTGCCCCTGCAGCCAGTCACAGCCAGCCCCACCTCACACCCACTCCTGGCCACCCTTCCAGGGCAGTCACCAGTGTGGACCCACAGGCTCACAGTCACGCAGGCACAGAGTCACCCACCCCCACTCATACACAAGTCTTGTACTGCCACCCTCCCCTCAACAGGCACACACACACGCCAACAGAAAGAGTAACCCCCACCAAGCACACACAGGCCAACCTCAATACACTCACCTGGACACACACACTCACCCCGACACTTGCACATTCCATTAGTCATGCCAACTTTTGTACAAACACACACAGAGCCAGCTTCTCCCCCATACACGCAACCCCACACGGATACCACCATTCACACTCAGACTCACAAGCACATCCACACTTTCACACTTGCTTTCCAACTGCTACATGTTCATACCTCTCTTTGCACACTCATTTTTACAGCGATCCCATCTCTCCACACTCCAGCCAGAACACACACACAACTTGTGCACACACAGAAATGTTCGAACACACACAAACACACTAACACACACAGTGTTCCGCAACTACCCCATCCAGTACACATACACCCACACTGACAGAGCCACCCCAACACACCTACACACACCCTTAACGTTTGCACACACACATCCAGCGCACACAAACGTCCCTTCTTACTCACTTGGCTCCCACTGGCCCTGCTGGGTGTGTCCTGTCTCTCCTCTCTTAGCCTAGGGTCCCCTCCAGGAAGACTGTGATTGCCTTACTCTTTTCTGGCTGGAGCATCACCCGCCCCCCTTACTAACCTTCAGGTACCAAGGTTTCTGAGAACCTGACCCTCAGCCCCAAGCTTCACCAGCTCAGAGAGGGCACTGAGCAGCCTGGTGCGGCCCTGTGGCCAGCCCCTCACCTGCTTGCACTTCTCCTCAGCAGCTTTCTTATCTGACTCAGCCTGCTCGGCTCGGTCGATGGCATTCTCCTTGTCCAGTTTCAGCATTTGCATCTTCTTCTTGATGGCCTCCATGGCTGGGTGGGAGGGGCGTGGTGGCAGGGTCTGTGGCAGGGTCTGTGGCGGGGTCTGTGGCTGGAACTGAGTGAACAGCAGGGTGGAGTGGAGGTCCTTATAGCCTCCCCAGGGTGTGCCGCCCTGCTTGGGCGCGTCTTGGAGGAGGCCCAAGCCCAGGCTGGCCGGGCCAGCCACCACTTGCTCTCTCAGGAGGACTTGGCCAGCGTACCAGCCGCCTGCAGCCCATACCTTATTTGGGCCTAGGATTTTCTCAAAGGAAAAAAAAAAAGGCCCAACCTGCTTCCATTTTTAACCTGGTGACACAGGTCCCTTGTGAACATGGGGGCACAGTGCTGGCCCAGGAAGATCCCCTGTGGCCTGCTGCTCGGCCTCAATTTCCCCATCTGTGGTTGGGAGGGCTGAAGAGGGCTTGGGGGTGGGTGCGGAGTGGACTGGGAAGGCTCCTGCCCTCCCTTCTCCTCCCCTCTGGGGACTATCTTCAGGAATTGGGGTCAGGCACCCATCCCATCTCATGCTGCTGCCCCAAGGGTCCTCCCTGGGTCACTCCCACCTCATTCTGGAGGGTCTTTGTCTCCTCATCTTCTCCCTCCATCTGTGTTTCTCTCTATTGCTCTGTCTCTCTCTTTATGTCACTGTGTCTTTCTCCACGTCCTTCCCTCTATCTCCCTATCTCTTTGTCTCTCCCATTCTCTCTGTATCTCTATGTCTCTCTCCCACTATCTCTTCAGGTTCTTCTCTCTCTCCCTCTCTCTTTCCATCTCCTCCTTGTCTCCCTCCCTCTCTGTTATCTCTCTTGCCGCCCCTGGATCCGGCTCACCCGAGTGGAATGGACTCCAGCTGTCTTTCTCTCAGAAGCTCTCACAGGTCAAGGCAGGCCCAGACCAGACCCTGATGCCCTCCCTCCCCAACTCAGAATCCGCGATGGCTCTATAGCACCCACAGGAATAGGAGGCCTTGGCCCCTTAGCCTCTCACTCAGGACTCCTGCCCAACCCCCACCCACCACTGTCTACCCCCAACTCTCCCCTACTCAGAGATCAGAACTCTCAGGCAGGGCTGCCATCTCCTATTCCCAGGCTCTGGCACCTGTGGTCCCCTCTGCCCATTGTGCCTTCCTGCTGTCCTCCAGCAACTGGGGCAGGATTCACTGCCTTTAGAAAGATTTGTTTGCTCATTCATTCACTTGACAAACACAGAGAGCCTCTCACAGGTTGAGCCCCAGTAGCACATACTCAGAATGTGGGAGCTATTACTCTTATTGTTATTATTTGATCATCACTTTTGGGCTGAGCTGTTTTGGAGCAGACCTGTGCCTTTGTCTTGCCTGTGGGTCCCTGAGCGTCCAGCACCCAGATTAGAAAATCCTCGTTAATGAAAATAAACAATCCCGTCTATACTCTCACACTCTCTCTCTCACACACATACCTTTAACTAGGAAACTTCTAATCATCCTTCAAAACCCAGATTGGATGGCTCCTCCTCCAGGAAGCCTTCCTGAACAGAGCCCTGAACTCCCAGTCTAGCATCAAGACTTCTATGTGGGATGGAGGCTTCTGTGTTTCCTGCCCAAAGTCAGAGAGGGAGTGGGATAAAGAGACACTGGGCAGCAGCCAGCACCACTGGGGCGCTCAGGGGTCAGGCCAAGATCCAGAGTTCTCAGCTCCCCTCGGCCTCATCCTGATTCCTTCACTGCCTCTTAGGTTAACTCCCTTCTCTTCATCATGGCTAGAACTCCTTCACCCAAAGGTACTGGGGCCAAAATGGTAGCAAACAGAACATTCTGGAGCATCTTTCCTGCTCTGAGGACATTGATTTTTCCCCATATTGGGGAGCAAAGGAGGCCCAGCTTTGACCCTTCCCCGTCTCTTCTCCAACCCTCTGCCCACGGCCTGGCTGTGCAGAGTCCAGAGGCAGGTCAGGGACTACTGTTCACCGAGCGCCCACCATGGGTCGAGAGTGGTTCTCAGCACTAGGCTCGCAGCATCTCTCTTCAGTCTCCCTGCAACCTGAGGCAGGGGCTGTTTTTATTCTCATTTTATAGAGGAGGAAGCTGAGGTCCAGAGCAAGCCCCCTAGGGTCACCCAGCTTGGGAGAGGCAGAGCTGGAACCTGACCCAGCTGATTCTAGAACAGAGCTGGAGAGCGGTCCTACCCCTCACTGCCCATTCCCTGACTGGCTCAAGCTGAGTCACCAGAGGTCAGCTCCCTCTGCCCCTGCTGCGCCTGGGAGACCCTGAGACTGGCCTCAGCGCAGGTGGGTGGCTAATTCCAGGTCTGACACAACAGCTCCAAAAGGGAACCCTCCCTGAGGAGATGTCTGCTCGCTCTGTGGCCTTGTAGGGCAGACCCTTGTTCTTGGACCGGCCTCTTGCTCAGGGAGCTCCCGGAGGTGGAATCTGATGCCTGGGAGGGGAGAGGGGAGCTAGCAATGGCCTTAGAGCCCAGCTGTGCCATCCCACTCCTGCCCCGAGTCTTGGGACTGAAGTTATGTCCTCTCCGTGTACCTGCCTCATGGACACCCCAGGAGCCCTGGCCAGGCCTGAAGGGTCATCCAGGGTTCCTGGCCCCTGGGGGCCCTGGCGCAGCTGTCCAGGCTGTGTGGCCTGGGGCACCAGGCAGGTGGAGGCTGCTGTTTATAGCTTGGAAGGAGTAAGCTTCCCTCCTGAGCCATAACTTTCCTACTGGGGGCTTCTGAGGACCAGAGCAGGGGAGCCGAACTCCTCATTTCCATCCTGGCCACCTCACAGCTAGGAGACTCGAGGCCATTTACTGAGCATCTACTACATGCCAGGCACTTGGGCGTGCTTTGAGGACACAGGGGTGGACATGACTCAGGCTGTGTGGAGAGATGCCCAATACCTGCAAACAATTGCAAACTTCATTAGGATAGGTAGGGCAAACTCCTGCCTGAGGTTGGGCTCGCAGAGAAGCAGACTCTGAGACAAGAATTCTGGGGCAAGTAATTTATTTGGGAGGTAGCCCAAGGAGACCTGGGTAGGAGCTGGGAGGTGAGACAGAAAGGAAGCCTCCTGAAACTGCAGTAATGAAGCCAGGTGTTACCACTCCGGACAAGTTGGGCGCATTCCCGATGGGACCTCTGGGAGGCAGCAGAGAGCACCCTCTTCAGAGTTGTCAGAGCTGAGGGGTGTGGGAGCTAGGGTTCCCCATCCTCGTTCCAATTTATTCACCAATCCCCATCCTCGTTCCTGGAAGGTTGCTCCCTGGTTGGGTGGCAGGGGAGGGGGCAGTTGCTGATTCGTCAGCACTTCTGCCCTGTCTTTGCACCGGCCACACCAGCTTCAGCAGCTGGAGAAGGACCACCATCCCCAAACGTGCAGTTGCTGGAAGAAGGGACCCTGGGTAAGAGTGGCGTGGGGTGGGGAGCACTGTGGAATAAAAATGTTAGCGGGTTATCTAACACGAAGACCTGATGAGCCTTGGGTGGAAGTCAGGGAAGGCTTCCCCGAGGAGATAGCAATTGAAGGGAGATCTGAAGGAGGACTGAAAGGTGTGATGGGGGTGGTGGAGATGCGTGTTACATATTTGAAGACCACGGGTGGGAGGGGCTGAGTGTACCTTGGGTGAGGCTGCAAGGATCAGACGGCAGAGGAGAGTATGGAGGTGCCCCTTCTCCCGGCATGCCACATCTCTCCTGGAGTTTGGGGCATGCAGAGAACAGGTGGGGCCAGAGTGAATTTACTAAGTACAGGGGGGAAAGAACAAAGATGTTCTCAGCTTGTACCCTATGGAGTCTCACTCATGGAATAATGACATAATAATCAAAATGACCCAGAGTGTGTGCTGAGCAGGTCACATGGGGTGAGTGGGGGTGGAAGGAATGGGAGGGTTCAGTCTCCCTTCACCCAGACCCTTGTGCAGTAAGTACTTGGAGGTCCCCAGCTGGGAAGTTGTTCCCCAAGGTCACCCAGCTGGCACGTGGCAAAGGCAGAATTTGAACCTGAGTCTGTCTGTTTCAGATTCCCTGGAATCTGAAACTACAACTGCAGCCCTGCAGCCCCGTTTATTAAGTCAGTGTGGGGAGGAGGGAGCAAAGAACCCTGGTGCCCGCCCCAAATTCTCTGAGACAGATTCCGAGGGAACTGTGTGGGTTACACAGCTTGCCCACAAATGTGGTAAAACAGGCATGACCACAAGCTTGGCAGCATCGTCATGATAATTAATAATAATTACAGTTAACACTGACATGGCCCTCAATCTGCCTGTGCTCTTCTAAATGCCTTGCATATATAAGCTCATATATTAATTTTCACAATAATCCTATGAGATAGGGGCTTTTATTATTCTCATTTTACAGGAGAAGCTGGAGCAGAGAGGTCAAGTACTTGCTGAAGGTCACACAGTTATAAAAAGGCAGAACCAGGACTTGAACCCAGGCTGTCTGACTTTACAATCTACATGATAAACCACTACTCTATACCCTGAACAGCCTCATATGCTTGACTTCCAGCCCAAGTTAGCCTTATGGGTGATAGCCACTGCCCATTGGATGCCACTATTGGGAGACAATTCTCCCTGAGCTTCTGGTATTTTCATTTAACTCACAAGCAGAGGTGTGGACAGCTTTTAGTGCTGGCTATATTTTCAAGGATGTTTGAATAGCAAACAGCTGTGAAAGGTAGAGAGAGTTTCTTTCTGTGAAGCAGAAGGCAATTTGTTTGCTGTCCACATAACAAAGATCAACTCCTCCTCTGAGATAAAGGGAGAGTGGGCTTGTTTGCAGTCTACTTGAAAAGACTGGGGTTTCTAACCTCAGGGTTTCTCAGCTGTGGTGCAAATCCAGTGTCCATCCAGTGCCAATCTGGGTTGGCCTGCAGCGTCCCTGTGGGACTTGGAAGGAACAGGCAGACGTGAAGTTCACACTGCCTGCTACATTGTAATTAAATCATTTGTCTTTGACCCTGGAGTCTTGTATTTTCTGCCAGCATTGGTGAAACCGTGGCAGGATAACATATCCACTTGAAAGCAGGGAAACTCCTGGGCCCTTTATAGTTCTTGATATCCATTTGCTCTCTCTGTGATGCCACCTGTCACCAAGGCGTCTCTCTTGGGATTCTGGACTTAGCCTGTTTAGGTCCCACCTTGGCTGCTGCCTTCCTGACCTGATGCCGATTGGGGTGGTGAAGGTGACACTGCAGCCTGAAGAACCTATCATGGTTAGAAGGAATTGCTGTGGAAACCAGAGACACTGAGATTCAAGCCCCACTTTGGCGTAAGGTTCAGGTGAAGCTCCCTGTAACAAAAGACCCGAAATGCAATGGCTCAAAAGTCATACAGTTTTGCAAAGTGAACTCACTCTTTCTTTAGCAATATAGTTCCTCTGAAAAGCTTAGTAAGCGTCTCATCTAGGTGCTTCTAGTAGTTTCATTGCTAGGAATGACATTCATTTTCTTTAATTTAATTTATTTATTTTTAGAGAGAGGAGAAAGGAGGGAGAAAAAGAGGGAGAGAAACATTGATGTGTGAGAGATACATCGATCAGTTGCCTCTCTTGCATCTCCAACCAGGGACCTGGCCTGCAACCTAGGCATGTGCCCTGACTGGGAATCGAACTGGCGACCTTTCAGTTTGCAGGCTGACACTCAATCCACTGAGCCACACCAGTCAGGGCAAATGTTCTTTTCTAGCTAGAGTTCTTGTGTTTATTTAATTTGCTGCATTTGCTTCTTCAGTGTACCTCCATCTTTGCAACTTCTAGTTAATGAACATCTGAAACAATAGCCTTCAGTGAGAAACAAGATTTCTATTTATACTGTTTTGGGAAACAGGAAGCTGTTGGCTCTTCCTGTCTTATGATGTGTCTGACTCCGAAAAAATGGCCAATTCTTGCCTAAATCAATTCATTCTCACAATTGCTTGCAACAAGCAGCAAGGAACAGCCAACTCACAGTGACATTCTAGCTCTTTCCAATCACTTCCAGAAGCACAGGCTCTGTAGACACATGATCTACCTCTCAGGCTATCGCAGGTGATGGTATTACCAAATGCTGTTCTTTGGCATAACAAGGGTCACCAACTTTCCAGCCTGAAATGTATGTGTCCTACCACCAGACCACTCAGCTGATGCAATTGACTTTTCATTTTTGTGATGGCAGCACCCACTTTTGGTTCCAGTTTCTGTACTAGGATAAACAGCTTGCTTGCTGTATTAGTTTCCTAGGCCTTCTGTGACAAACTACCACAAACGGGGTGGCTTAAATGATGGGAACTTATTTTCTCACGGTCCTGGACACCTGAAGTCTGAAATCCAGGTGTCTGCAGGTTGGTTCCTTCTGCGGCTGGTGGTTCCTGCTGAGACAGGGATTTTGTTTGTTTCCTGCTGTGCCTTCAGCCCTCAAAAGAGTGCCTAAAATGTAACACATGCTCACTAAGTAGTTGTCGGAGGGATGAAGTCACAAACAAATGAACCAAGAATGATATGAGGGAAATGTCTAAGATTGGGACCAGGAGGAGAAATTCAGGACAGTTGGGCACTCTGCAGACTGACACAGACATCCCAATGCTGCGGTCACTAACTGAAAACTGTCTTCCTGCTGACAAGGGCCCCAAGGTGCCCTTTGTGTTGCTGTTCCGTTGGCTATAGATGAAGGGGTTTGGCATCACTACAGTGGCCTTGTGGGAGGACATGGGGCTGAAATAAACCCCAGTGAGCATCTGGTAGAACAGCGACACCACAGAAAGATGAGAGCGACAGGTAGAGAAAGCCTCTGCTTGCCACTGGTGGATGGGACCCTCAGGATGACAGTGTGTAGGAGTCCAACATGCCACTAGGGGGTGATGGTGGGCAGGGTGCCACGAAGTATCCTCTGAGAAAGGAGTCAGAGCAGGCCAGCTTCAGCAGAGAGCTGAGGTCACACAGAAGTGGGGCACCCGATTGTGGGGGCAGAATGAGAGGCAGGTTAGTAATACCATGTTGGTCAGGACATTTCTGAAGGCTGCGGTCCAGGATGCCACCGCTAAGAGGCCACAGAGCTGCACTGTTACAGATGCAGCACAGAGGGTGACAGATGGCTGCACAGTGGTTCTAGGACATGGCAGTCAGCAGGAAGCTGTCAATGCCAGCAAATCAGACGAAGAAGAACATTTGGGTCAGGCAGCCAGAGTGAGGGATCTCTTTGTGTCCTGATAGGTGGTTGGCCAGTGTACTGGGGATACACAAAGGCCAGGATGTCTGGGAAGAAGTGCGTGGGCGTCCAGAGCTGGGCGTCAGTGGCAATGGCCAGGATCATGTGTAGGTTCCCCAGCCCAGTAAGAAAGTTCATGCTCAGGAACAGTGTAAACAGCAGCTGAGGTTGCTCAGGGTTTTCTGAGAACCCCGGGAGAAGGAACTCAGAGACGCAGGTGGAGCTTGCCCTTCCCACTGCTATCCTGCGTGAATCAGAGAGGAAGTGGAGGAGCTGTCCGTGGTCCTGGCCAAGGTCAGCGGTGCCCCCACCCCCATTAGTTCAGACATTCATCAATTCTTCCCACTTTCTCTTGCAACAGGACCCCTCCCCCCGCCCATCATTTCCAACAGTGAACACACCACTCAGCGAACACAGCCCACCTGCAAGATGTCACCTGCAGCTTGTCACACAGCTCCTGGCTACACTGACCATTTCTCACCGCCAACACCTGTATCTATGACCCAGGGATTTACCTGGCCACAGGAACAGGCTCAGCTCAAACATAGGGTAACAAAGAAGTGCTGAGAGTTGACACCCCTGGAGTGACCTTGGGACAGTGAGGTACAGGGCTTATTGGGTGGCTCTCCTGGCCTCACCACTCCTGAGTGAGGCAGTTCTGGGTTGTGTTCCACAAGTGCTCAGAGATCTCTAGAAGGATTGCCCCTCTCATGACCAGAGCAGGAATCTACTCATTCACAGCTTTCTTTCTAAAATGTTCATCAGGTCTCCTGGGATTATCTCCTCAATAAACTATTTGCATTCAAGTCCTTGACTCAGACCTGTTTTGGGGAGAACCCAAAGACACAGGATTCCAGAATTTCATCTGTGAAAGAATCTCTTCTTCGCTCCAAAGACTTCTCCAGCTACTGTCCCCTTGCTCCACTCCATTGGACCTCCAATACTCCTCAAAACATTGCCTGTCCTTGCCTGTCAAGAGCAGCCATGACCTTCTATTGTGAATCCAAAGCTGGCATACAGACAGTATGCACTAGGACAATTGTTGCATTGCTAAAATCCAGAAATATTTGGCACAGGCTAGAAAATACCCTTATAGTCCTTCCCCAAAATAGTAAAATTAACAATAGAACTGCAATGTAAACTCAACATTTTAAGCTAATCGTTGTTGAATGTTGCAATAAGCTTTGATACACTGGGGACATCTGAGAAACATTTGCAAAACTTTTTGCAAGTTTGCCTCACTGTGAGCAGTGAGGATGTGCATGTATGCATTGCTCTGGCTTACAGGAGAGGTACCAGTCCATCCTTACCCTCAGCTTCCCAGGTTGGCTCCGATTTTAAGTGGTTCAGATTTACTTTGGTTTTTATTCTTTGTGCATTGCAATTTTTTGTGTAAGTTGCAAATGGGTGATGTTTTCAATGACAAAATCAAAAGTTTGTAATAAAACATTAAAAGAAAGTACCCAAAATGGAAAGGCAACGAAGCTTGGGTAAGCTTTTTAATGTTCCTGTTAAACATCATGGGCAGCATTTTCCCACAAATCTGTTGTATTTGTGGGAAAACAGAGGAGAAATGATATTTATGGTGAATCGCAGCCCTGGAGCCTCCGATACTTGCAGAAGTCAGAGCAACTTGGAACGGTGTTGCTACTGCGTAAGACTCTCTGTAAAATGCAACCATTAGTTTACAGTGTGGGAATAAAAAAATTAAAAAGTAAAAATATGGGTAGTTTAGGGTATAAGGATATAGATACTAGATGTAAATGATGTTCACTAAAGTTGGAAAGGCTGATACTTAAATATTTCATCTGAATGACAATCATGTTTTATTCATTTTGGCTCAAATAGAGAAAATTTGTAATAGTCAATGAGGAAAAATGAAAAGGACACCATTATTCAGTGTCACACTAAAAAGCATGTAAATAATAAGAAGGTTCTGGAAACAATTTGTTTAATGTCAAAGAATGTTGGAGCAGACAAAAAGCATTTAGAAAGTAGCATAAGACTTTCAGAACACATCAATGTATGCTTTAAAATAATTGAGACTTCAGAGCTTCCGGCCAAGATGGAGGTGTAGGTAGATATGCTTTGCCTCCTTGCACAGCTGAAAGAAGAACAACAGATTTAAAAATAAAAAAACAACCAGAATGGCCAGAAAATCAAACTGTATGGAAGTCTGACTACCAAGGAGTTAAAAAAGAAACAGCCATCCAGACCAGTAGGAGAGG
The DNA here is from genome assembly GCA_028533065.1 of Trachops cirrhosus. Classification (NCBI taxonomy): domain Eukaryota; kingdom Metazoa; phylum Chordata; class Mammalia; order Chiroptera; family Phyllostomidae; genus Trachops; species Trachops cirrhosus. The sequence continues at coordinate 43,287,157 of CM052545.1, read as the reverse complement.
TGGAGACAGGCAGCCAGGATGGAGAGGATGCACAGCAAGACAACTGACCGGGTGGGCGAGGTGGCAGCTGGCAGACCAGTTGGTCCCACATTTGCATGTGGATAAGCTGGGAGAAACAACTGGGCAGTGAGACAAATTGCGCAACCCAGGGTTCGAGCAAGGGAAACTAAAGCTTCAAAACATCTGGCTGTAAAAACCTGTGGGGGTGGCGCTGGTGGGAGAAACTCCCAGCCTCGCAGGAGAGTTTGTTGGAGAGACCCACAGGGTCCTAGAACATACACAAGCTCACACACCCA
>CM052545.1:43271203-43286361 GCA_028533065.1 Trachops cirrhosus | reverse complement strand
CTCTTGGTCACTTAAAAGGATGGGTTCTGGGGCTTTCAATTGTTCTTCTGTTTGAGCCATCTCTTTGCTGTTTTTTTTTTTTTTTTTTTGGTCTTGTTGAGCTCCTGTAGTGAGGGGCAGGGCCTTAGATGTTCACCAGGGCGGGGCACCCCAGTTGCTGGGTTGTGATGCTGTATGTGAGGGCGGGGTCTGAGAAGGAACAATGGCGCTTGCTCCGCTCTCTGTAGGACCCCAGGCCCCTCCGCCGCTCCCTGCGAGCCAACTGGTCCCCTCTGGCACCAATTCCCATGTGGGTGGGTCTGTGCACCCTGAAGGACCTTCCTTTTCAGTCAGTGACCCAAAGCTCTATTTCCCAGCGCTGGGACCCTGAGTTGGGCGCAGTGCCTTGCTTCCCAATAGCCGCCTCGCTGGGTCTGCAGGTCACCAACCCCTAGCCGGGGCCTGCCAGCCACTGCCACTTGTGTGCCCAGGGTCCACCCACTGCAGTCCTGCGCACCACCCCAGTTGCTCAGCTCTCTGCTCCGCGTCCCTTGCCCGGCCCACCTCTGCCCCTCCTACCGGTCTGGATGAACGTCTCTAATTTTAACTCCTTGGGTGTCTGACTTCCATACACTTCAATTCTCTGTCAGTTCTGGTTGTTATTCTGTTTCTATATTGTTGTTGTCCCTATCTTGGTTATGCGAGGAGGCACAGTGCGTCTACCTATGCCTCCATCTTGGCTGGAAGCCGACTCCAGAACTCTTGCTCTTACCTTCTGCTTCCACCTGTTAACCTCTCTCCCCACTTAAATGGCAGGTGAGCTATGGTGCCAGGCACTAAGCTCAGGGCAGCCTCTACAGTTCTGTTTTCTGGATCTGGATGTATCTGTTGAGTGGTAAGCTGGGTTGTGTGGAGAATGGGGTCTGAGGCTTCGAGTGATAGGAAGGTAGGTATGCAGTCCCTCAGGAAGGAACTCGAATGCTCATATCCCAATCCCTGAGTGCCTCGTTAGAGACCCAGATGCCAAATAATTATCTGCGTTAGGTAGAACCGCTGGTGGATGTGACCTCTTGAGGAAAGCAAGCAGCATTCATCAGTTCTTTCTTTTTCCTTTTCCTCCAATTCTACCGATCCCAGGGTGGTGAGAGATGCGGCACTCTGAGTCACTTGTCCTGAGGAGAACTTTCCTCAAAGGCCCTACAAACCGCAGCATTCCCCGAGGTAAAATTTGCTGTTGGAGAATCTTGGGACCGACCTACTTGATTTTGAAACGCTAGCGCCCCCTAGCTATTGGTTTGGAATACATGCACGGAGCAGTTAAGGTTTAATGTGAAAGGAATGGAGGAGTGAATTCACCTATAATATATATACGTGTATATATAGTCGGCATATTTATATATTTACATATAAAGACATATATTTATAAATATGTATATCTTATAAATATATAAAAATATATGTCTATCTTCTTAATGAATTGACATTCTTATCATTATGAAATGTTCTTCTTTATCTCTGATAACTACTCTTATTTTCGATACAATAGTTCCCTTTATCCGCAGTTTCCCTTTCTGTTTTAGTTACTGTTGGGCAAGCGCAGTCCAAAAATATTAAATGGAGAATTCCAGAAATAAACAATCCATACCTTTTAAATTACGCGCCATTCTGAGTAGCGAGGGTGATGAAATCTTGCGCTGACCCCTCCATCCCTCTCAGAACGTGAATCATCCCTTTGCCCACGTCACGTATCTACCCTGTATACACTACACACCATTTTTTTCTTTATTTCTTTTAACCCTCACCAGAGGACATGCTTATTGATTTTTAGAAAGGGAGAAAGGAGGAGAGAGAGAGAGAGAAACATCAATGCAAGAGAGAGACATCGATTGGTTGCCTCTTGCATGCACCCCAAGTAGGAACCCAACTAGCAACCTAGGCATGTGCCCTGGCCGGGGATCAAACTCATAACCTTTTGGTTTATGGGATAACGCTCCTACCAACTGAGCTACATCATCTAGGGCACACCAACTTTTCTATGATTAGTATCTTCATGATTTGCTCTGCATACTTTTTACAAGAAATCCATAGTCAAGGAAATTTAAACATCTAATAAACTTATGAAAAGATGTGTGTCCTCACTAAAAACCAGGGATATATTAAAAGTAATACAATCAAGAAATGTAATTTTCCTCCAGGAAACTGACAAAAATGTGAAGTTTTATCATTCAAAATGTTGGTGATGTATTTGGGAAAGTGAACACTCCAATCCATGGGTGGCAATTTTTGCAGGGTAATTTAGCAATATCTATTACATGAAAAATGTATACACTTTAAGATGAAGCAGTTCATATTCTAGACATCTCAACTGTGTGTGAGAAGGAAGAAGGGGGTGGGGGAAGAGGTGAGTGATCCAGGCCTTCTGACATGGCGATGGTGTAGACAAGGATGGTGTAGAAGAGGAGGAGTGGTAACCAGGCTCTTTATTTTCCCCACTGAACATGGCTTAAAGCCTTTCACTCTTTCTGCAATGTCCATGAAATGTCAAAAAAATAAAACCAACTGGCTCTGGCTGGTGTGGTTCAGCTGGCTGGAGCATCATCCTGTACCAAAAGGTCTCAGGGTCAATTCCTGGTCAGGGCACATACCTGGGTTGTGGGATCGGTCTCTCATCTGGGCGCCTTTGGTTCCCCATCTGGGAGCATGTGGTCCCCTGTCCAGGTGCATATGATCCCTGGCCAAGGTGTGTATGAGAGGCAATCAATTGATGATTCTCTTTAGCATTGTTCTTTAGCCCTTCCTCTAGCCCTTCCTCTCCCTCTTTCTAAAAGTAATTTTAAAATGTCCTCGGGTGAAGATTTTTTAAAAAATGCTTAGGATGACATGCCAACTGAACCTTTGTATGAATAGAAATGGCTGTTCCAAAGATTCATTAGATAAACATCTCTGCAAAGAACAAGGATAGATCATTGTCCTGGAAATCCTTAACTGAGTAATCTTAACTCTTGTTCCTGTTGGTGCTGATAACAGAAGCTTGCAAATGGCAACATCTAATCATACATCATCCTGACGAATCATTCAAGAGTGACCTGTCTGCTCTGTGGTGATTGAGACTGCAAAAGTAACACATTGTTGGGCTGTCTAATCAGGGGCATCTCTGGTGACAGTCTTCCACTTTTGTAAAACCTAAATGTGACTGAGACAAAGATACTGCTAAGAACCAACCCAAGCAGGGATTGTCTGAGTGTCACTGCCGGAGTACCACCCCCTGAGTCCTACTTCTTGCTTGGATTAAGGATTGGATCTCAAACACTTCACTCACTGTGCAGAAATGTATAAGAATGACTGTAAGGCTGGACACTACCAGGTGGCCAAAATATCCATGAGCTGGGGCCCACCTCTGATGTTGGATTGTCTTTCTTATAGTAAAATTTCCTTTTACTTAAGACTAAATAACCCAACCTCTCCTATTTTCTAAGTGATTGAGATCACTATGTTTATGTCCTACAAATCCACAACAGAAAAAGTGAGTCTCGGAGGAGGAAGGGAGCTGACTGCAGTACGCCTTTCACCACATGGACTGCAAATGAAAGGAAGGTCTTAGATGTAAAGGAGGGTCCCTTGGGCAATTCAGCACCCCTGGTAGGGTTTTCTCTTTGATCTGAAACCAGTTCTGCCAAGGACATTGACCAAAGCCACTTGAACTTCTTGGTTCCTCAGGCTATAGATGAGCGGGTTGAGTGGGGGGTGATGAGACTGTAGAAGAGGGAGACCACGTTGTCCTGCTTTGGGCTGTGGTATGTTCCTGGCACCATGTACATGAACACAGCTGCCCCATAAAAAAGCCCCACCACAGCGATGTGCGAGGAGCAGGTGGTGAAGGCCTTGTGTGGGGCCTCCTCCGAGTGCATGCGGAGAATGGCCCCCAACACCTGGCTGTAAGAGGTGGCGATGAGGGACAGGGGAAGCAGGAGGATCAGCACCCCTGAGATGGACAGCGCCAACTCATAGGCAGAGGTGTCTGCACAGGAGAGCTTCAGCAGTGCGGGCAGCTCACAGAAGTGGTCCACAGTGTGGGAGGCACAGTAGGGGAAGTGCAGAGTGACGGAGGTCTGGATGGAGACCACAAGCACACCTGATGTCCAGGAGGTGCCCACCATGAGCAGACACACCTGACGTCTCATGAGCACAGGATAATGGAGGGGGTGGCACACAGCAACATAGCGGTCATAAGACATGAGAGACTGCAGAACGCCCTCAGTGACACCCAACAGCATCAGGAAGAACATCTGAGCTGCACAGCCCCCCAAAGAGATGGAACTCTCTCCCTGGAGGAAGTCATCTGCCATCTTGGGGATGGTGACGAGTGGGAAGCCAACGTCCAACAGGGAGAGTTGGCTGAGCAGAGAGTACATGGGTGTGTGGAGCCAGGAGCTGGTCTGGATCAGGAAGAGCAGGATGCCATTGCCCAGAAGGCCCACGATGAATATGGTGACCACGAGGGAAAATAGGACCATATGTGGCCCTGAGTAGTTGAAGAGCCCCGTGAGAGTGAAGTCTGAGGTCATTGATTGATTTGACTCCCTCATCCTCTGGGTGGCATCATTCATCTGCAGAGAGAACTGAATATTTGGCAAGAAGTCCCAGTGGGGGGTAGCTTCACCTTATGTGCCAACTCAATAGTTTGACAGGGCTGCTGGAGTCTCCTGAGAAGGATGATGAGCACATTCAGTCTCAGTAGGAAAAAAAGTACCATGACTGATTCATGATGCCTGACCTAGTCAGGAGATGGAAAAAAGCAAAATGATGCCCTGCTCTTCCCATTTCTTTGTAAAATTCTTGTCTTCTCCCTCCAGGCAAGCACTATTCATTAGTACTTGCAGTTGAACTGTGAGTCCCCAAGCCACAGAGTGCAAATCAGCCCCAGTGGAATATTGGAATACACATAATTCTAGACACCCTGGGGACAAAGCGGAGGGAAGATTCTGAATAGACTCGAATTTGAAGTAGGGAGACTTTTTCAAATGACAGGGGGTGATGAAGATGGATCAGATATTCAAACCATGAAGCAATTCTGATTTCCAAATTCATTGGGAGGACCAATGTCTGGAAAAAGTCATAGGTGGGATGATATTTAGGATGTGGACTCAAGGCATCTATGCAGTAAAGGGGCATATGAGTGACAGAGGTTGGGACCACATGGTCTGGGGTGGTGAGTGGCAAGTTTTCCAGAATATCAGACATCACTTTGAGGCTTAATTTCATAAGGTAGGAGTGGAGAGCATTATGCTCATGTATTAAGTACTCAATAAAAATCTGCTGAATGAATGCAGTGGACAAAGGCGATGAAGGATCAGGATGGACCGCCTGTGCCTAACTAAGAATACTTATATGTGACCTTCTTACCTTCAACATCACCTTGCAGATAGCCCTGGAGTATTATTTACACATGTCATCTTCAACTTCTGATAACTTCTGGGCCAAAGTGTTGTCCGTTGCCATCATCAATGGGAAAGAACGGAGATGTATACAGATAAGCATATAGAAGCCAGCATTTTAAGACCAGGAGGATTCAACCTTGCATAGACCTCAACCAGCTTTGCTTTACCAGATGTCCAAAGGAGGTGGGCTGCTCAGACACCAGGACGGGTTAGTGTTGGGTCAGTGTCTACTCAATACCTTCCCTGAACGGTGTGGCTAAATTGGTTGGAGCGTCATCCCATAACCGAAGGATTGTGGGTTTGATCCCTGTCTGAGCTTGTACAATCCCAGGTCCGGGCACATATGGGAGGCAACCAGCCATGAATCTCTCACACTGATGTTTCTATCTCTCCTTTCTTTTCTCTCTAAAAGCAACAAAAACACATGTCCTTGGGTAAGGTTAAAAAAAGAAAAAAACCCTCTGGTGCCCAAATTATTGATTTTGCTTACTTTGGCTATCTTTCATCTTTTCTGCCTTGGCTCCTTCTAATCGTGAAACTTGGTCAAGGGTCTTTCCCTTGCCTGACTGCTGACTGTCCCCTTCATTCCGTCTCTTTCTCTCTCTCTGTTTCATCTATGTCAATGTTGCCCTAAAGTCAGACCTTTAAATCACTGCCTATTCTGATTTTTCATCACACAAAGGCCTGTTATTATACCATCCCCAACCATTCATTCAGTGAAAATTAATTCAGCTCCTCCTAAGTACCAATCCCTGAAGGAGCCATAAGCTACACAGTGGTGAAGAAGATGGACAAAGCCCCTGCTCTCATGAGACACAAGAAACAAAGAAACAAGTAAGCCATACAGTTTTTCATAGAAATAGATGTTTTTTTTTTCTATTCTGTTATTTTCTAAAGAAATAGAGTGATCTTTTAGGAACTTACTAGAGAAAGCATGATGTGGTTAAGGGCAAGCAGCTCTGGACAGAAGAGAGCTTCCCTCAAAATCTAGCTGTTAATAAGAAGGAGGGAGAAGATCCAGCTGTCTGTGTCTAGCTGTGGGTGGAAACCAGACAGGCCAATTATGGTTGAATGGAGAGCTTTATGAGGTAGTATCTGTCTTATTCAATCCATGGCATATGAACTGGAGGTACAAAGACCCCTTAGCACTGCCCTCAAAGAACTTAGAGTTTGACCAGAGGTGCAAGTAGGTACACAGACCACTTTAGGACAGTGTATATTATGCTGGGGGTTTCCAGGAGTCTCATGCCCAGCTTTGCCTGGAGGGAGTCAGAAAGTGCTTTGCAGAAGGGGGTGCCTTTGTGGTGAGTTTTGAAAGTCAGGTAGGGTTATTTTCTAGGTACATAGAGAAAGAAATGTCATTCCAAGGAGAAGGAATGTGGTGTGTGTGGATTGTATGGCATATAATTAAGAGAACACACTCTGAGTGGGCTTAGAGCAAGATTTGAATGTCAATTCAGCTTCATCATATCTTTGGGACTTCATGACCTTGGGCAGGTTATTTACCCTTTCTGGAGCTCAATTTCCTCATCTGTCTTTTGGGATAAATGAGACCTTCTTCATAGGAGCAGCTGTGAGCATTAAATGAGGCAATGAATTAAAAAGCTTAACACAATGACAACTGTATGGTAATTTCTTAAGTTCACAACTATCATTTATATCATAGAAGAAATTTAAACATTAGAAAAGATCAGGTGGGTGACTTCTGGAACCCCTTCATATGGCTGGACAATGCATGCTGGGTGCTTAGCTCGGTGTCTGAAATTTAATAAGACTGCTCAATACACATTAGCTTTTTTTTGTTGACATTATTCAACATTATAACTCTTGTCCAGTTATATGGCAAAAATTATTAATTTAAGTTCATTCTCAGTAATGTTCTTCTACACGACAATCCCCCTGTTACTAGTTTAACTCAGTGGGTCTCAACTAGAGGTGCCTTTGTCCTTTTCCCTGCCCAGGAGACATTTGCAATCTCTGAAGACACTCTTGGTTGTCACAGTTGGAGGTGTTACTGACATTTCATTAATAGAGGCCAGGGATGCTGCTGAACACCCTACAATGCACAGGATGGCCCCTGCCACAAAGAATTATACAGCCGCAAATTTCAATAGCACCAAGATTGAGAAATCTTTCAACTGAACTCCCACACCTTCCTCTGACCATAACGGGAAGCTTCTGGAAGGTCTCTTGAGTCCATTGATGTGGTTGTTCAGTGTCATGTCCCATACATGCCTAGAGACTAATCTGTGAAGTTGAATTTGCAGACACATTTAAAATGAGCTATAAATAAAACTAGTCCAAACCTAAATCCCTGGACAATTGCATTGTCTCCACATCTCTGTATATAAAAGGCTTGTTCTTTAATCATTGTCCTTTGGGGCCAACTCATAGCCAAACAGTCCCACTGGACCTTATCAAAAGATTTCCAAGTGGACAATGTACTTGGTTCTTTTGACCCCTATCTCCACCTGCTTCAGCCGCCCCATTTAAAGGGAAGAAAAGGTATCTGATTTCTTTTAAGCTTTTACTATATACTGGGCACCAAGCTAAGATCAGAGAATGGCTGACAGGTTTCAGTTGATAGGTTTCTCGACCTTGGCACCACTGACATTTTGGGTGAGATAATTTTACAGGCACCTTTTTCACTTGATTCTTACCAGAAGGTGTTGTTATCTGTCTTGTATGGAGATTGAAAGAAGTGTAGTAACTGACTATATTGGATTAAATGAATAGTGTTGTCCCCAGTGATGTTGTCCGCATCAACTTGGTACCAGTGACTGTGACCTTATTTGGAAGAGGGTCTTTGCAGATGTGATTAATTAAGGATCTTGAAATGAAATTATCCGGGATTTAGGATTTAGCCCTAAATCCTATGACCGGTGTCCTTATGAGAAGAGGAGAGGCCACACACAGAAACAGAGAAGGTGGTCATGTGAAGACAGAGGTGGAGATCAAAGTCACCCAGCTGTGAGCCAGGGAGCACCAAGGACTGCCGGAGCCACCAGACCTGGAGTCTTCGGACAAGTTCTCCCTCAGAGCCTCCAGAAGGCATTGACTTTGTTCACACCTTGATCTCAGACTGCAGAACAAGGAGAGAATAAATTTCTATTTTTTTAAGCCACCCAGATTGTGATGCTTTGTTACAACAGCCATAGGAAACTCATACATTAACCCAAGATCACCCAGCAAACAAATGGTAGAACCAATTTTTAGACCAAAGCTGGTATAACTTCAGAGTTCCTACATTTCCCTTCATATCTTACTTTCCAACTAAAGATAATGGATTATTCAGGCCCTGCTTCCCCAAGTAAACCTTTGGCTTTCCTGCTCCAGTCACACGATGTTTACTTCCTTGACTGGATCACTGTCTTATTGCCTGGCCTGGGATGAAAGCCACCTCACTAGTTAAGGGGTCCAGGGTTCTCTGAGATGTTCTTGCCCAGGTGCTCCCCCGGTCACTCACCCAGCTCTGGCATGGTGGCCATCTCAGCTGATTGACCAATGGCCACTCAGTCTCTGCCTTGAGAAATACCACATAGGTCAACTTTGGTTTACCTCCAAGGAGTGTCGACTGCTCTAGAACATGATATGAACTCAACACCACCAACTCTGGTACTTCAGATCCTCTGCCTCTGCACACTATACAGCATCTCTCCAATGTCTTACCCATAAAAGACCCCCATCCTTCCTTCACACTCATGGCTGGGCTTCCCTGACCTCACCTTCCCTTCCAGAATTACCAGGTGGTCCTTCTGGTAATGGTGAATCCACAGAACAGCACATCCCTTGCCTCCCTCCCTCCACTACCACCAGATTTTGGGATCCCTGTAAACAGCTTCTCCAACAGGACTGTGACCTACTTTGTCATGGTTTGCCTTGGGCTTTGCCCATATTCTTCCTTCAGGACATTTTAGGGAAAAGACAGTTCCCTCCACTAAACCCACGTCCCCAGTCAGGCAGACAGGGCTAGACAGAGACAAGTCTTGGCCTAGAGTTTGTTCTCTCCTTGTCCTAAACCATCTCCTTCACACCTTAGGTTGAAGAACCCCCTGAACTAGTTTTTTGAGTTGACTTTCAAAACCCTTCCTTTTCTTGTTTTCCTCATTGCTACTTGCATTTCAGATCTGATGCCCTTGGCTTGAAAATGAGAGATGAGAGAAGAGGCATTAGGCTTAGCTGATTCCCTGTTGCCAATAAAACCCTCACAGCATCTCTCACCTGTGATGGAGTGAGAATGAGCCCTTTCTCCATCAGACATAAGAAGGCCACAGAAATGTTTTGATTTCTTTTAAATTCAAAAGAAAAAAAAGTGAGTCTATCCAACCTGGAGTACATGTCTTTATGCCAACAACAAGCTATAAAATATAATTTTAATGTTGTTTGTTTATGGAGGAAGAAGTCCATAGAAGCAGAAGTGCCTCTGACCCATTCAAGATCCTCTGCCGGCCCTCCTTTGCCTCTCTTAATGAGTTTGGTAATCAAATGAGTGACTTGAGAGCCCAATTCTCAAAGCACTCTTGCTTTTATTGTCTATTTGACCCTCCCTCCCAACCACATAGCACACCAGGTGCATACCAAGCACTGCATAAGCATTTTCTGAATTAACAAAATTGTGAGGAAAACACTTAGTGTGAAGATGTGTTTCAGGTGATAAAGGGATTGACTGTCAGAGCTGCGCCCACTCCGACCAGTTCCAAGTCACATGTTCTCCCTCCTCTTATGGCCCCCAGGGGCCTGGCATCCTCAGCTCTGGCCCTCCAAGCTCACCTGATGTTATCTCTGAAGCTGCTTCAGTGTGGCCGTGTTTCAGATCGCCTCTGGCAGGCCGCTGAAGGCATCTCTGGGCTGTGCCAGGGAGCATGTCCTAAGTCCAATCTCTCAGAAATTATCTTCCTGGCTTGGCAACTTCTGTGCAAGTTCAAGTCTGGACTTTAAAACAGGTGGCCTCCCCTAGCGTGCTCAGGTTCCTGGCAGTGCTGAGCAGCTGAGATAAAACAAATGATCAGATGCCCACCCGAAAACTTGGCAGGATTAAGAACAATATACAATCACTCTCCCTCCAAATGCCTACATATAGTTAAACTCAGTGTATTTGTGAAAATGAATTCTAAAACCATCAGTTCCTGGGGCTTTCTTGCCACCAATACCTCCCCTCTAATCATGCCCAGAACCCGGACAGCCCCACAAGCAGAGGGGTACCAGACTCTCACCTCTGTGTGCCGGTGTCTGAGAGAACCCCCCTTGGCACCTACACACACTTCAATTCTTGTCCTGGGACATCTTGTTAAAGCCTGCCTGGAATCCAGCACCTTTGGAGAATAAATCTTGGTCTGTGGGGTGACTGACAAAACTGCCTGAGGATCGAGGCTCTGGGGGACAGTGTTGCATCAGAAAGCTCCCTTTTATCTCCCCGCCCTTTATTTTTCATCAGAGAGAAAGTGAACAACCATGGGAGCTAGGGCCCTTGGGATTGGAATTATCCTGGGAGATACAGTTTTCAACTCTAAGTTCCAGGAAAGTGGAAAGCACTGTGGTGGATAATTGAACTTTCCACAGAATCTAAGTTCAAACAACTGTGTCAGATAATTCAAAAGTCCTTCTTTCACCCTGACCAAGTGGGTCAGCTGGTTGGAGCTCTGTTCTGTACACCAAAAGGCTGTGGGGTCAGTCCCCATTCTGGGTGCATCTGGGAGGCAACCGATGGATGCTTCTCTCTCACATCAATGTTTCTAACTCTCTCCCCTCCTTTCTCTCTCTCTAAATTCAATGAATGTATCCTTGGGTGAGGGTTCTTTAAAAAATCCTTTATCTTCTTGTGGGAAAAGGGGATGTGGGATTCTTTTTTAGCATGGACACACATGCACAACACAAAATAACATTACTGATCCTCAGAGACTCTCTTCTGAATGAAAAATTGCCAAAAATAACCCAGCCTCCTTAGGCTACCTATTTTGAGTGACTGCCTTCTTAAATCCATATTTTTTTTTCTGAACAGGTTTTATTACACAGAGGGCATGGGGCTCAGTCCTTCTTGGCTGCTGCCTCACTCAAGGCTGCAAGGACATTGCCCAACTCCTCTCTCTTCCTCTTGGCATGGATGTGTGTCCCCACCCTTTTCTTGAACTTCAGGGCTCTCTTGTCCTTAGAGACATTGAGCAGTTCCATGGCGTGCCACTCGTAGGTGGCAAAGCCACACACCTCTTGGATCTTGTCCTGCACGAACTTGGTGTGCTGGGTTGGGTGCCCGAGGCGGCTGTGCCTTGGCTTGCTCCCATTCTTTGTCACTTTGTGGCCCTCATTGAGGCCCATGGCCATGGGGTAGTGGAGAGCCATGGCTGCTGTTCCTCAGTGGCAGCTGTGGCAGAAGGGTCAAATCCATATTCTCTGAGGGTGCTCACAAAACTCATGTATGCAAGCAAAATCAGAAAAGCATTGAAGGCATTGATGCCCATGAGGACCTTGGCAAGGTCACTGAAGAAATGGAAAGGGACTCAGTATGTGTCTCTGGATGGCATATTGTCAAATGAAATGATGGGGGAGAAAGCCCAGGCTCCTGGCACCAAAGCTTGTGAAACACAGCCCCACCAAACAGGATTTTCTGCTGAAGGTTGTGGACACAGCCTACCCTCTAGGCTGCCTCCAGCACATAGTACATCTAAGTGCTGATCAGTTTAGCCTTTGATCTGGAAAAATGCAACATCTGTGAAGCCCGATACAACAGGATGCCTGTATATATGAGTCAGTACTCTCTGCGGTTTCAGACATTTGCTGAAGGTCTGGGAACATATCCCCTTGGATAAGGGGGGGCACTGCCGTATTTGTTTGTATGGTTCCATGAACCTGCCCCCATGCCTCACGGGTGAGGACACCAAGTCAGGGAAAGAGACAGAGAAAGCCGTCCATCTAAAGATCTTGGTCCCTGTGTTGAGCAAGGAAAGAAGAGAGATGTATGAAGTTTGAAAGGTAAAGTTTCCCTTCAAGGGCTGGAGGAGAATAACAGTGCAAGGTGGAGACAGCTCAAAGCAGAGCTGGCTGCCGCCTGGGCTGGAGGCAGGTGCATGCTGGAGGACTGTGCAGAAGGTCAAGGCCCTTGGGCCTAAACCTGCACCCAGACTGCAGACAAGAGGTTAGGCAAAGAAGACCTTTAATCTACCTCCACAGGCTGGTCCGATGTGATGCTCTGACCCCAGGAAGGGGCGGGGCGCTCCCGTGACCCCATTAACTTCCATGCCCAACAACAAAGGAACCTCAGCTAAGCTTGTAAAGTATTTTGATTCTCAACATAAATCATACTTCAACAAGCATCCCAGTGGAGTCCAGGTAGGAGGCAGTTGTGGGGGATGGTTTTCTCCTCTAATCCGTCACAGAGAGATCCGGCATCAGACAATTTAACTCTGTGGGAAACTGACTTTAATCTGACATTACTGCGGAGTGTTGTAAGATGTGACTAGATGCCCTGCCAGGGGCAACGGCAGGAGGTTCAGAACAGGATGTATGAGGGAGATTTTTTTTCTTAAAGACTTTATTTATTGACCTGTTGCCTCTCGCATGCCCCAACCAGAGAACTGGACTGCAACCCAGGCATGTGCCCCAACCAGAAATCTTACCAGCGACCTTTCCTCGATCCACGGAGCCACACCACCCAGGGCTGTACGAGTGACTTTAATGTAACCATGTTTTAAGTGTACTTGGGATGCTTTTTCACTGAGGTATGACTGACGTGTAGCATTGCATTAGTTTCAAGTGTACAACATGGTTCAGTATTTGTACATATTGCGAAGTGATCACCACAGCACGTCTAGTTAGCACAGGTCACTACATAGTCACAGAATTTTTTCCTGTACATCTTGTGACTTGTTTATTTTATAACTGCACTTGAACTTGTTGAAGCAGGTGTGGCAAGGCCCACAGACCTGGAAATGACTGCCATCGAGGAGGGTTTTACCCCAGATGCAGGTGGCAAGGCATGCTCTGCGGGCCACTCGGGGAAGCCCCAGGGTCCCGCAGGAGCAGAGGGAGTGAGAGGAAGGAATGGGCACGGCAGAGTGAACAGGCTTAGGGTTGGCCAATTTGAATAATTTTGGCAGGCTCTGGGGCAACTGCTCCTAGCCATGTACAATCTGGTCCTGGGGTGACACAGGCAGGTGGATAAGGGCCTGAAGCTAAGGGCCCATTAGAGAGGTGGTTGGGGTAAGGGCTGCTTTGCCTAGGAAGGGCGTGCTTGGGCGAGTTGTCAGCTTTCCTCTAGAGCTTGGTTTGTGTCTCCAGGATCCTCAATAGGTGCCGAAACATCAAGAAATAAAGAAAATAAAAAGTCACAACTAAGGCAGAACACCAGTGCGGATTCCATAACTGCGGACTGTGACGAAAGGAGGCGGCGGCACATCGACCGCGGCTTCGACGCTGTAGCTCCGCACCCGCGTGCAGGTCACAGGCATGCATTCTGGGTCTTGTCTTTGTTTGTCAACAAATTTGGCTGATCCTGTACACATAACTTGGCGTGTTCTTCAGGTCTTGATTTTTGTTTCCCCAACTCGTCCCAGTGGCCAGACAGTGAGTCTGCGTATATGGAGTCCTGTCTTTACCTTCGACCTTCCTTGAACAATTTCTCCCCAGGATGGTGGAAACACAATCTATGGGAATGAGTTGGAAGAACCCGTTACCCAACATCAGACAGACAAAGATTCCGAGCTGGGAGTCACACAGAAGCCAATGCTTCTGTGTAAAAGTGAGACAACATTACCTCTGTGCTGGCCTCAGAGACAGACCCCCAGGAAAGGCTGTTGGGTGGGTGGACCTCAGGCAGGCCATCCAAACTGAGGAGTTATCTGTTTTTACATTTGATCACAAGAAGGAAAAGAGGGTGATAAAAGCCCCTTACCCCATTAGTATATATGCTAATGTGTATATATACAGATATATATCCAAATTATCCATATATATTATATACATAATGCTTAGCAGTTATGTAGCAGTTTAACTTTGCAAAGAATGTTTTACACCCTTTACAACATTTTTGCCTTTTATTGTGAAACAGAATGCACATGCAAAAATACATAAACTTATATGTTTATGGATAATTATTATGTAACTCTGACAATGAGTAGTCACATAACGAAGGTCCACACACCTACAATGCAGGTACGATGATAGACGTCTGTCAGACCAGGGGCCCATGTGTTTCTCCCTCATCACATGGGCTGGTTCTCTGGAGTTAGCTATCAGCCTGGAGTTCTGAGAACCACTTCCACACTCTCTCTGGGTGCTCCATCCTCCCTTCACCTCAGTGTGTTCACCCACCCACAAGTTCTCCAAATGCTGTTATTTAGTTTTACGCAGGTTGCATCCCCTATGCTTGATTGATTAAATCACTGGTGATTAACCACATCTTCAACCCCATTCCCCTCCCCAGAGGTCATGGGGGTGGGGCTGAAAGTTCCAACTCATATTGTGCCTGAGTCTTTCTGGTGCCCACGGCCATCCTGAAGCTTCCTTGGGTCCCCAGCCAGCAGTCACTGCCCCAGTGTGGGGAAACACAAAGCACTCATCGCTCTGGAGAGTCTAAGGATTTTAGGAGCTGAGTGTCAAGAATCAGGGACACGGTCATTTTAGGTAGGTACAGAGCAAAGAGCCAACATTATCACGCCATAAATGAAAATAGGAGATCGCAAATTGTAGCGGACATTGAAAAACCCGAAGAGAGAGCGTGGATTGGTGAAAGTCTCGGAAACCACAGCA
>CM052545.1:43232189-43270703 GCA_028533065.1 Trachops cirrhosus | reverse complement strand
ACAGTTGTCCTATTATCCCCCTTTCATTCCCCTCCACCCTGAACACCCTCTCCCACTCAAATTCCCCCCCTTACAGGCAAGAAGGGGCTAGAAAGAAATATTCCAAGTCATGAAAGACA
Organism: Trachops cirrhosus; assembly: GCA_028533065.1. Taxonomy (NCBI): domain Eukaryota; kingdom Metazoa; phylum Chordata; class Mammalia; order Chiroptera; family Phyllostomidae; genus Trachops; species Trachops cirrhosus. The sequence goes on along the minus strand of CM052545.1, from coordinate 43,270,584 downwards.
AGGACCTATATCCCAGATTGCTCTATCCAGCAAAGCTTTCATTTAGAATGGAAGGGCAGATCAAGTGCTTCTCAGATAAGGTCAAGTTCAAGGAGTTCATCATCACCAAGCCCTTATAGTATGAAATGTTAAAGGGACTTATCTAAGAAAAAGAAGATAAAAAACATGTGTAGTAAAATGACAGCAAACTCACAACTATTAACAACCACACCTGAAACAAAAACAAGAAGAAACTAAGCAAACAACTAGAACAGGAATGGAACCACAGAAATGGAGAACACATGAAGGGTTAGCAACAGGGGAGTGGGAGGAGGAGAGAGGGGGGAAAGATATGAAGAATAAGTAGCATGGATGGTAGGTAGAAAATAGACAGGGGGAGGGCAAGAATAGTATGGGAAATGTAGAAGCTAAAGAACTTATGACACATGGACATGAACTAAGTATGGTCTTTTTAAAATAGCATTATTGAGTTATAATTTACATACCATATAATCCACCCACTTAAAAAGGCATGTAATCACCACCACAGTCAACTTAGAACATTTTCATTACCTCCAAAAGAAGCCCTATAAACTTTAGCTATCATCCCTCTTTCCCCCTTTCCTTCGGCCCTAAACAACCACTAATCTACTGTCTCTATAGATTGCATTTTCTGGGCATTTTGTGTAAATGGAATCATATATTTAACCCCTTTGTGTCTGGCTTCTTTTACTTAACATAATGTTTTCGAGGTTTATCCATGTTGCAGCCTGTATTAGTTCTCTCATTCCTTGTTATGACCGAGTAATATTCCATTGTTTAGAGTTACCATATTTTTGTTTATTTATTCGCCTATTGATAGATATTAGGATTATTTCCACTTTTAGCTATCATGAGTATTGCTGCTATAAACATTCTTATTTTAGTCTTTGCATGGACATATGGTTTCATTTTGGGGCACATTCCTACTCCCCAGTGGGGTTAATGAGTCCTGGGTAGCTCTGTGTTTATCATTTGAGGAACTGCTGACTGTTTTCCACAGCGGCTGCACCGCTTCACACCCCCACCGGCAGCTCGCAGGCGTTCCACGTTTTCCACTCTCCCAACACTCACTTATCTAACTTTTTATTATAGCTATTCTAGTAGTTCCTTATTGTGGTTCTGATTTGCATTCCCTGATGACTAATGATAGTTATGGTCTTAAGTGCTTAGCACATGTCAGTTCTTTTATTTCACAAGGAAGATCAAATTATTAGTTCCATTCCTGAAGATGAGAAAACTGACATATAAAGAGATGAAGTCTGTTAGCTAAAGGTCTTACCCTTGAAGTGAAAAAAACTAGAATTCTTTCATTCAGGACTGGGGTTCAAAAGCCTATGCAAGGGAGGCCTGTCTGCTCCAAGAAGGGATAAAGACCTGGACTGGAAAGAAGAGACCAGTATTAGCCGGGAGCAGTGAAATTAGCCCAGAACTGGAAACATGCCCTTCTCAGGGGGTTAGAAAGAAACAGCCAGTGTGGAGGACTGGGGAGACATGTTGTAAGTCCAACAAAACTGGCCATAGAGTCTCTGGGTGCAGATGCATTAACACAGAAAAGAGTGTCATGTTTAAAAATGAAGTTTTTTGACCTAAAGAAAATTGTGACTCCTTTTAAAGCCAGGTTCCTGGACTATCTTGAGAAGATCTAATGCTGTTAATGAGAAAGGTCTGGGGACATTTTTGCCCCACCTATAGATTGTGAAGAGTACAGATGGTAAGACTGTTCTCTTGGAGTTGTCATGTATAAGGGATATTTTTAAAAAAATTTTACATTGATTCTTAGAGAGAAGAAGGGAGAGAGAGAGAAACATCAATTTGTTTTTCCACTTATTTATGCATTCATTGGTTGATTCTTTTTTAGAAATATATTTATTGATTTTAGAGAGACAGAGAGAAACATCAGTGTGAGAAACATTGATTGGCTGCCTCCCATATGCATCCCAACCAGATATTGAACCCACAACCTAGGTTGTGTCCTGACCAGGAATCAAATCCCCAGCCTTTTGGTGTGTGGCATGACCAATGGAGCCACACCGGCCAGGGTCATTGGTGGATTTTCATATGTGCCCTGACAGGGGACTGAACCCACAACCTTGGTGTTGGGATGATGCTCTAACCAACTGCAGGGCCGATATGAAGATGTTTAAGTAGCCAGCAATCTGAAGGATGGCCCCTCTGCTTAGAGCCTTAGGCTACAGTACAAACCTAGTGTGGTCTAGTCAGTGCTTCATTTGCAACTCGATCCCCCAGCCCTCCCAGATCTTCAGCCCCATCATCTCCCTGGCTGTTCCTGCAATAAACCAAGCACACTCTGACCTCAGGAATTTTGTACTTGCTTCTCTTCTGTCTGGAACTCCCTTTCCTTACTCCTACACATCCTTAGGTCTGACCTTAGATGGTACCTCCTCAGGAAAGCCTTCCCCAACTCCCAGGGCTGTTTAGTGGATCAGGGATCTGGAGACATCTTGAAATATACGGATTGTCCTGGAAAATAGGTAATCAGACTGTAAATGTGAAAGAACCTACAGCAAAGCTGGCTCTGGGTTATATCTGGGAGGTGTCAGTGTGGTTCCCTACAGTCATCAGTGAACAAACAGGCTTGTTGTAGTCTGGTTGACCGATGTCAGGGCATTCTGGGCTTTAAATAAACCTTACTCGTGCTCCTATACTTTAGTTTGTATTCGTTGTTTTGTAAATTTAAAACAACCTAAGAAGTTGAACTTAGTGAACAGCTATCAGGGCAAGATGGGTGAGGCAGGGCTGAGAAAGCAGTGTTGTACCCTGTCTTTATTTAACATCAATATGTTGTTTACATGAAATTTTTGCATTAATTTTTTTTCAAAATGTTGCATTAGATGTGATTTCTCTTGGTCACTTACCTGAAATTTGGTAGTCAAGGTGCATGCCTCCCTTGCCTGACCCCAGATTCCTTCACCCCCTCCAAAAAACCCTTGCATTTCTTTTCTCTGAAAAGACCAAAAATAGAAGCCATCTTTAACATCTGGTGATGAAAAAATAAGGATAAATGCCAAAAGGTAAACAACCAGGGTTTTAGGGTGCTGACCCTCCATACCCACAGCCCAGCCCCTCTGCCCACTGGTGTTAGCCAGGACCCCCGACCTCCAGAGACCCTATTCTCCCTTCCCCTCTGTTACTTAGCTTCCACTTTCTGAAGTCTCCCCATGCCTGCATTCCTAGCTGTTTGTCATTCCAGGCTAATGGTCCCCTCTGTGCCACACCCTTTCACATCTCAAGGCAGGGCCAGAGCCCAGAGAAGTGATTCAAGGGCCTGGAGAACAGAAAATGGCTGTTGATGGGGAGATCGCCCGGCTGTAGGGTGCCACTCCCTGTGCTAACTGGAACCCCCCTCAGTGTTTTAATGCTAATTGTTGGAGGCAAAGGCCAGCCTGAGAGATGCAATTTGCTGCCTTCACTGCTCTTGCTCTGCTCTTCTGAAATGTTGACCCCACGCCCTTGCTTGTGGGTGAAAGTCAGGTCCCCTCCTCAAAGATGTTTCTTTTCTCTTTCCTCTTCCCCCCACCTGGCTATCTCTGTCCAGCAGTCAGACAGATCTTCATGAAGGGAAAATATAAAAGATCACCCCTCTGCTTATAGCCTTAGGATACAGTACAAACCTGGTGTGGTCAGGTCTGTGCTTTATCCCCAGCTGCATTCCTCACCCTCTCCAGCATTCCAGCCCCATTAGTTCCCTGGCTGTTCCTGCAATAAATCAAGCATGCTTGGACCCCAGGAACTTTGTACATGCTGCTGCTTCTACCTGAAATACCTACTCCTACACAACTTTAGGTCTGATCTTAAGTGTCAACTCCCCAGGAAAGCCTTTCCTGATTCCCATACTGAGTCACCACCTCTATTATAAGTTCTAATTGCAAGCCCTTTTTTTTCTCATAGCTTTTATGACAATTTATCTCATATTCATTAGTGTGATTATTTGTTTAATATCCACATCTTCCCCTCTCAAATGCAAGCACAGGGGTCATGTCTAATCAATTCAACATTGTATCCCCAGTGGTTTCTAAAAGTGCACCTGGCACAAAGTAGGTGCTCAATAAATGTTTCTTGAGTGGATGCATTGTCATCCTTCAACTGTTGAAACTTGGGGCTGGCTCATTCTTTTCTGGTACAGTCTGTTCTTTGCACTGTAAGATGTTGAACAACACCCCTGGCCTTGACCCACTACATATTCTAACACATTTCTCTCTCTTGCAGTTTTAACAACCAAAAATGTCTCCAGAAACTTCCGAGTGTCCTCTGGGCAAGGGGGAACACTAGTGGGAACTACTGGATATAGGAATGAGGGAAGGTCTGGCTGACACACCTCCAGCTACAGCAGCCACACCCCCTTTGGTGACCCTTAGCACTTGGTCTGCCTCCTGGTGAGAGCACTGATACTTCTGTGTGTATCGTTCCACACAGCACCCTGGAAACTTCTCAAAGATGGGGAATAGCAGCAAGCCCATCTCTGTACTCCCAGAAGTAGCACAAGATTTGAGATACAGAAGGCCACAAATAATTATTAAATAGATCTTGAAAGGCTGGCATTTATTGAGTACGTCTTGTGTACCAGTCACTGTCAATTGCCCTACAGAGATGATGCTATTTAATTCTTGGAACTATCCTAAGAAGTGGAGACATCACTATTAAACCCATTTTGGTGATGGCAAACTGAAGCTAAGTAGTGAATGTGATTTAACTAAGGCCACTGTGCTTCATCACTTAACCACTACACAGCCCTTTCTGCAATTCAGAGCATCTTTCTTATCTTGTGAAAGAGCAAGGACTCCTTTGCCATCTGCTGTTGCCATGGAGATGAGTCATGGGGACCATTCTTGGATGGTAAGAGCCATAGAGAGGAAGCTATTCCTGGGGAAGGAGGTTCAGGGAGAAGGGGGTCAGGTGAGGCAGCTTAGTTGGAGAAGCACTTCTCCCTGTGGTGCCCCCTGCTGGACGACAACACTCTTCATGAGGTCCTCCTTTTCCTGTCGCACTGATAACCCAAAGTAGGTGGCTCCAGTTGGTCATTTCCTCAACTTACTCCTCTCTGTCTGACCCTAAGCTCATCAAGCAAAACATGAAATTATATCGCCCTAGTTACTGTTCAAATCACCTGTGGATTAAAGGCTCTTAGGACGCTGGAGAGTTTCATTTGAAATGGACTAGTCCTCCTTGGACAGGGGACACACAAATCCCACTGTAGCAAGATGGTGTGGTGAAATTTTGGAATCAGAGAAGACTTACCTTGGAAATCTGGGCTTACAAAGTTGTATGACCTTGGATAAACACACAACTGTTTGAGCCTCAATTTTCCCTCTTTCAAATGAAGCGGTTGAGAGTTTATCTGCCCTGATCCTCCACTGTGAGGCTATGATGAGATAATGTGCTGAGGCATAATAGGAAACATGCCGTATATTCTGCAAAGAAAGATTCTTTGGCCTCCCCAGTTTTGACTGAAATTGTTTTCCAAATCCTCCCAATTCATGCTAGAATGGGATGTTTTTATTGCTCAAGTTATGGAGAAAGACTGAATTCAACTTTAGGACAAATGATGCCCAGTTGACTATTCAACTTAAACAGGAACACACATATTTTTCTAACTTTGGCTAATCTGATTAATTTATTGCTTGTGCATTTTTAATTACATGCTATGCTTAACCATTGTGTATGCATTTGAACGTTGCCTGCAAGGGTCCTTGCAAACCTTAAAGCATCAGACAAATAAAGATTATTAATGTTTACAGGGTGCCACTTCTTTTTTTTTAAAGATTTTATTTATTTATTTTTAGAGAGAGGGGAATGGAGAGAGAAAGAGGGAGAGAAACATTAGTGTGTGGTTGCCTCTCACGTGCCCCCTTACTGGGGACCTGGCCTGCAACCCAGGCATGTGCCCTGACTGGGGACTGAACCGGCAGCCCTTTGGTTTGCAGGCCCGTGCTCAATCCACTGAGCTATGCCAGCCAGGGCTACAGGGTGCCATTTCTAATGGTAGCACCAGGTAACCCAACTCACTTGTTCCAAGGAATTCCTCCCAGATTGTCATATGTTTTCTGGGTAGAGCTTGCTGAGGAAGTTCTTTTTCATGGTGTTCTTCAGCTCCTTGTTCCTGAGGCTGAAGATAATGGGGCTGAGGAAGGGTGTGAGAACTGTGTAGGTGACGCCCATAAGGGTGTCTGCTTCCAGAGACTGGGGGCCCTTGGACTTGAGGTAGATCACAGAGGCGAAGCCATAGTGCACGACCACCACAGTGAGGTGGGATGTGCATGTGGAGAAGGCCCTGTGCCGGCCCTCAGCAGAGGGGATCCTCAAGATGGCAGCCACGATGGAGGCATAGGAGAGGAGGATGAGAAGACAGCAGCCCAGCAGGGCTGTGATGCACACCAGGCCCACACCCTTGGCCACATCTGGTACATTACTACCACAGGCCAACTTCAACAAAGGTGGCACGTGACAAGCAAAATGGTGGATCTCATTGGGTCCACAGAAGGTGAGGTGAAAAATGGCTGTTGTCACCACCAGCCCCATAACCAAGCCACCTACCCAAGACCAGGACACCAGGCAGGCACAGCCACGGGGACTCATGAGCACGTTGTAGCGCAGGGGGTGGCAGATGGCCACGTAGCGGTCATAGCCCATGACCGTGAGCAGGAAGGAGTGGGTGAAGCCAAACGTGAAGGAGAAGAACATCTGGCTGGCACAGGCCTGGAAGGCAATGGAACGGTGGGTGGAGAGCAGGTCGGCCAGCATGCGCGGGATGATGGTGAAGGTGTAGAGGATCTCGGAGACAGAGAGGGCGCACAGGAAGAGGTACATGGGCGTGTGGAGGCTGCGCTCGCCCCAGATGGTGGTCATGATGAGCAGGTTCCCCAGCAGCATGAACAGGTACATCAGCAGGAACAGCAGGAAGAACATCAGCTGAAGGTGGGGGAAGGCAGAGAAGCCGACGAGGATGAATTCAGACACTGCTGAGAGATTGGTTCTCGGCATGGAGGCCGTGCCTGGGTGGAGATGTGACAGGGACAGGTCAGCAGTGATGGAGAAGGTCATCATCTTCCACCTGGACCTGTCCAAGGGGCTTGATAAATGTCCTAATAAATGACAGCTAACATTGATTGAGCTCTCACTCCAAGCCCCCTATGATTTAATCCTCTCCTCAACCTAGTAAGGAAGGTGTTATTTTCATCATTGTCATTTTGAGTATCTTGAGCATACTCATTGAGAATATTGGGGTGCACAGAGTCTAATTAATTTGTTCAAGGTGAAGCTGTTAAAATGGCAGAGCCAAGACTTGCACCCATGGCTGACTTTCTCTAGGTTTTCTCCTAAAATGAAAATGCTCCTTCATTCTTAGCTGGTGTGGCTCAGTGATTGAGTGCTGGTCTGAGAACCAGGGTCACTGGTTCAATTCCCAGTCGGGGCACATGCCTGGGTTACATGCCAGGTCCCCAGTAGGGGGTATGTGAGAGGCAACCACACATTGATTTTTCTCTCCCTCTCTTTCTCCCTCCCTTTCTCTAAAAATAAGTAAGTAAAATCTCAGAAAAAAAAAAGAAAATCCTTCTTCAGAGCAGCCATTTCTGCCCTGTCCTTCTACTCCTCTTCCCACAGCTTCAGATGCCAAGAGATGTCCCTACCCCATGTCTACAACTCCTTGGACCGGTATGCATCTCTAACTTAATGTGAGTCAATCATATTCTTCATCTGGAGTTATCCATGCCAACAATCAGAGGCAGGAGACTGCGTGGAATTAATGTTCTGGATTTCTCCAGCTCTCATGAAGCAGGTAAGTGCGTTCTGAGGCAATGCAACATAGCCATAAGGCAAAAGGACAGGGGAGTCAGCCAACGTGAGTTAGAATCCCAGCTCTGCCTATTGGATAAACTTGAGAGCGTTTCTTCACCTTTCTGTACCTCCATTTCCCCTTACCTACCTCTGACGGCTGTTGTTAGAAATAAACGAGGTATTCTTGGAATGTGACCTGGCACACAGTAGGTGCTACCTATGATAATTTAATCAGGACACTAAGTGGGCAGAAGTACATAGTCTATGCTCACTAAATAACACCAATTTAATGAGATCAATGTTTCTTTATGAATAACTTATTTTTAAATTATCTTATTTTATTAGGCAATGTAAAGTTTAAAAAGCAGCAAACCACTAACCTCCTTTCTGTCTCTATGGATTTGCCTGTTCTAGACATTTCACACAAACGAGATGTTATGCTGTGTGCCTTTTTGTGTCAGGCTCCTTCCACTCGGCGTGTTTTTAAGTTTCGTCCATGAGGTAACATGTGTTGGTGCTTCATTCCTGTTCATGGTCAAACAGCATTCCATTGTGTGGATGGACCACATTCTGTTTACCTCTTCATCAGCTGATGGAATTTGGGTTGTTTCCACTTTTTCACTATTGTGAATAGTGTTTCCATGAACACTCATGTGGCAGTTTAAAGTACATCAGTGGTTGCCAAGGGTTGGGGGGTGGGGGAATGGGGATGGACTGCTAATGGGTATGGGATTTCCTTTAGGAGTGATAAGAAAGTTCTGGAACTAGACATAGGTCGGGTTGCCCAACATCATGAATATTTAATGTCACTGAATTTTACTATAAAATGGCTGAAATGGTCAATTTTATGTTATGTGTATTTCACAATTTTAAAATCAGGACAAAACTAGTAAATGGGCTTGTAAGTGGGCTGAAGCCCTTGAACAAGCCCTGACAGGGTGATGACGAGGCAGGGAGGAGGGACCAGGCACTCTAGTGACTGCAGCCTGCATTCCCCAAACATCGCTGGTTTCCAGAATCTCTTGGCTTCCTTCTCCTGGAATCACTTGCATCTTTTCTCTACTTCTGGGCAAGCACCTGCCCGTACATCTCCAGGATGGTGGCCCCAACAGCCCCACTCAGTCCTGTGACTCTGAGGCCTTACAGGGCTGAGTCAAAGTCAATGACTTGGAAACAAGGGCCTCTAAGAAGAGGCTGAATGGGCCCAGGCTGGTGTAGCTCTATGGATTGAGTGCGGGCCTGCGAAGCAAAGAGGAGGCTGAATAGGTGGGACCAGGACCGTTGGGTTGTGCACACAATTCTCCATGCCCTCCAATGTCTAGTGCAAGGTTTCTCAGATGTGGAACTTTTGATGCTTGGGGCCAGATCATTCTTTGTTATGGAGAGCCATCTGTGCACTGTAAGCTGTTCAGCAGTATCCCTGACTTCTACCAGCTAGATGCCAGTAGCCCTTGCTCAGTCGTGACAGCAAAACATGTCTCCAGACACTGCCAATGTCCCCATGGGGGGCAAAGTCTCCCAAGCTGACTGGAGATCTAACAGTGCAGTTGCAATTCTTTGGCGTTCTCCCTCTGCCCAGAGCCCGGTTTCTTCCCTTCTCCACATGCAAGTTCCTGTTTATTTTGAATATTCAGCTTACTTGTCACCTCCTCTGTGCAGCCCTCCTGGACATTCTCTTCATAAAGCAGATTTAGCCTCTCACTCCTGGGTGCTTCCAAAACAACGACCCCTGAGTGAGTTTAAAAATCCTTTTTTTCATAAACAATAAAAATGAAAAGAGACTGGCAAAAATCTATACAGCAGATGTAATAACAGTTTAATTCCATTAAATATAAATGGTTCCCCAAAAATCCTTGCTCCTAACTTTGTCATAACCCTCATTGTAATGAATCCTGTTTGAGATGTAACTGTCTCTGGCACTGGATTTTGGGTTCTTGATGAGAGTAGTTACCTGTTATTGGATGTGCCTTATTGTAACGGCAGAACCAGCTCAGACTGGTCTCATCCTGTTTCTCACAAAACCCAGAACCAAAATTTAGGAGCAACACTTGTGAACTCTTTCCCCATCTCCCCACAGAAACAAAGGACCAGAAGGCAACCTGATCAGCCTTTCAGAATTGAAGAATCTGAAGATCCTGCTGTCCAGGAAGGTCTGGTGCTGAAATTCCCTAAACCTTGCCCCACACCGGGTCAGGGAGACAGATTTGAGTGTTGCCTCCTGTCTCCTTGCCCAACAAACTCGCAAATAAAAGCTTTCTTTTCTCAAACGCCAGTGCTGTAGTATTGGCTTCTATGTGTGTCAGGCTGCAATCCCTTGCTTGGTAACACTGGTGCAAGCACTGTGCTCATGCATTTCTTAATTGTTTATTGTTTATTGAAACATTGTAAAGCATGTGCTATTATCCCCGTTTTACAGGTGTGGCAGCTGAAGTCCATAGAAGACACATCACTTGAGCAGGGACCACGGCTCCAGATCTGAACCTGTGTGTTACTGACCCAAAGCCTGTCCTTTCCTAACCTCTGTTGCACTCACCACTTACTGGCGGCTGTTAATGTCGGAGGCCACTTCCAGGAATGGAGAGATGTTGGCTTCACCATGCCGTTTCACTCACACACTCTCTCCTCATCTACTAAGATCACAAAAACCCACAGCCATGAAGGAAGAAAGGGTGGGGACAAAGAAGACAAGAGCTTTCCGTGGCCTGGGGAGGTGGCCAAGGGCTCCATGTGCCACCCTATCAAATGATGGGGATGCCGAGTGCAGCTAAGAGGGCTGCTCATTCACTCTGGAAAAGGCAAAACTACGCAGACAGTGAAAACATCAGTGGTTACCAGGACTCAGGGGGAGAGAGGAAGGGACGAATAGGTGGGACTCTGGGGATTTTTTAAGAAGATGAAACTACTCTGTATGACACTATAGTGGTGGGTACATGACATTGTGCATTTGTCAAAACTCATAGGAGGTACAGCACCAAGAGTGAACACAAATGTGAACTTCAAGCTTTAGTTAATAATAATGTGTCCATATGGGCTCAGCCATGGTAGCTCAGCCCTTCAGTAATGCAGGATGTTCGTCATCTCCCTCCACTGTGCAGGGAGAGGGATGGTGTACAGGAGTGCTCTGCTACCGGCTCAACTTTCTGTAAACCTAAAGCTGCTCTAGAATGCAAAGTCTATTCACTTTTAAGTAAAAAAAAAGCCATAGAACTATGGTGGCTGTGGGTCCAGGATGTCGGAGAGGACCACTGAAAGCCTCCTGGCATTGATCCACCGGAGCACTTAGTGAGTTCCTCTATCAGCAAACCGAGCGGAGTGAGAGGGTGCACATTCATGGGCCAGTCCTGCCCAGTATACCCCTAGGCCAGAGTGTCCCAACTTCAGCATTAGGGACATTTGGGGGCTGGATCATTCTTTATGGCAGGGCCTGTCCTGTACATTGTGGGGTGTTGAACAGTATCCCTGGCACCTATGGATGCCAGCAGCATCTCTCAGTTGTGGTCATCACACATTGCCCAATGAGAAGCACGGGCTGGCTAGGTCTGTCTTGTCTCTCAGATCCCATCTTGCCTCACCTTTCTGCCCCATCCTGGCTGTCCCTTCTTAATGAGCCATTTAGTTTCCCTCTGCATTCTCTTTCGAGTATCAGCCTCCTCCTCCCTCCATTTTCTCTCCCTCTTTTCATCCTCAAATCCTTACCATTACCTCACCTACTCCCCCCACCCCCATGCTGCACACTCCTAGGAGGTGGCTGAAGCCTTTGGTCCTGAACCCTCTTGTTTCTCTCTTTGCTCTGCCTGCCCCCAATTCTTTTACCACTGGTTTCTGGCCAGGACAGAGAGGGGAGAGGTGAAAAGTCAGACAAGTGTGCTGGTTAACTTTGAGTGGCAGCAATTCTCTATGCACCTGAGCTTTCTCACCTGCCCACTGAACCTTCCCTGTAAGATAATAATCATCACATGGCCTTGAACCTAGGAAGTGGGGTCCTGCCTGCTGCCCCCACCCCATAGACTCAAATTGTACCAGGAGTTGTATAAACAGGGGACTTCTCTGAGTCCAGGGTAGATGCTGGTTTTCCAGTGTTTCATGGTCAGGTGAAATGCAGGAAAGGTGACTTACCTGGGGCCCTGCACCTGTTCCTGCCTCACCACAGTGGAAGGCCTAGCTTGGCATTTCCCTGTGTAGGTGAGGGTTAGGCAGTAAGGTAAAGGGCCTGCTGCCTTGAGCATGCCAGCCGGGCAGGGGGTTTGTTTGAGCCTTGCCTTCATTATTTATGTCACCTCTGCTCCCTGCCCTCTGCCATCTGTCACTGTGGTCCTACTGCCTCTGCCTCTGTGATGCTGGGATGCTGGGACTCCTGGGGATCCCGCAAGGGAGAGGACAGCCTTGGGGACACTGTGTCCTCCCCTCTCTGCCCTCTCTGCCTGCCAGGGGTGAGTCAATTAACTGAGTTTCTTAGGGGCTGGAGCAGAGCCTAATGCTGTGCAAATCTGGGGTCTGGGGCCCTGGCTGCTGACTTTGGCAGGAGAGCAGCCCTGCCGTTGCCCACCGGGGCTGAGGAGGCTGCCTGACATGGCCCTCTACCTTCATCCTTCCCCGATCCATGTCTTTTGCCTAATTAAATGTCTTTTTAAAGCTTTAAAAAAATCAAGTGACACACAAATATTCTTCTTAAATAATTGAAATGTCACAAATAAGGCTGAGAGTTATGCAATGGTCAGCCATATGATCATGGTAATGAATTTGATGGGCATCCTTGCAGACATGTCTGCATGTGGGGTGTGAACAAGCACAACCATAAACTAAGATTACAATTGTGGGGTTTCACTGTGCTTTTTTTTGTTTTATTTTTGAGGTAAATTTCACATAACATAAAATTACCCACTTTAAAGTGAATGCTTCAGTGGCATTTAGCACATTCACGGCGTTGTGCAACATCACCTCTATCTAGTCCAGGACATTCTCATCCCCCAAAAGGAGACCCTGCCCCCATTGGCAGTCACTTCCCATTCCTACCCCCAGCCCCTGGCAACCACTGATCTGCTTTTCATCCCTGTGGTTCTGGAGATTTCGTATGAACAGAATTGTGCACGTGGCCATTGGGGTCAGGCTTCTCTCACTCCGCACCACGTTTCTGAGGTTCATCCCCATCATAGCCTGTGTTGGTGCTTCACTCCTCTCTATGACTGAGCGAGAGCCCCAGTGCGGACGGACCACATCGTGTGTGTCCATTCACTGTGGGCTGCTCCTGCCTTTTGGTTATTGTAAATTGTGCTGCTGTGAATATTTGTGTGCAAGGGTTTGTTTGAATTCTTTACAGTTCCTTGGGGTACATACCTGGGAGTGAAATTGCTGGGTCGTATGGTAATGCTATGTTTAATTTTTTTTTGTTTATCAGAGCTTTTAAAAACTATTTCATTTTGTATTTCTTATTGTTTATTCTATTACAATTATCCCAATTTTTCCCTTTGGCCCCCCTCTGCCTAGCCCACCCCTCTAGCTCACGGTCCATCCCCTCTGTTGCCCATGTCCACGGGTCATCGTACATGTTCTTGGACCAGTCTTACCCCCCTTCCTTCCACCATCCTCCCCCTCCTTCCCTCCTACAGCTGTCAGTCTGTTCCATGTTTCCATGTCTCTGGTTCTATTTTTCTCATTAGTTTATTTTGTTCATTAGATTCTAGCAATAAGTGAGGTCCTGTGATATTTGTTTTTCACCAACTGGCTTATTTCACTGAGCATAATAACCTCCGGTTCCATCCATGCTGTCGCAAAAGGTAGAACTTCTTTCCTTCTGCTGTGTAGTATTCCATTGTGTAAATGCACCACAGTTTTTAATCCACTCATCTACTGATGGGCACTTGGGCTGTTTCCAACACTTAGCTATTGTAATCTCACCCTAATTTTTTGATGAACTTACCTGTTTCCCATATTGTGTGCTTTAACACAAATGTGATTGTCTCTATAATTTGGCTTTTTCACTCAACATCTTAGAATGATATCCAAGTTGGTTTTACATAGACCGCGCTTTCTCAGCCTGGGCACTGTTGACCTTTGGGACTGAATGTGGGTGTCATGCTGTGCACTGTAGGACATTTAACAGCATCCTTGGTCTCCACCCACTAGATGACAGTAGCATCTCCACCCCAGCCATGACAAAAGTGTCTTCAAGTCACCATAGACAGTCAGTCAAAGTACAGTGGAGGGAGGTTCTTACCTGAGTGGCACCAAAAACCAGAAAGATGAATGGCTAGGGACCTGAATGCACCCAAAGCTGGCAAGATAATTGGATAGAAAAAAATCCCTCCCCTCCCTAGCCCTATAAGAACTGCAGGCTTGAGCAGCAAGATGAGATGGTCTTTGAGATGGAAGTCCACATCTCTCGCAGGCTGTGTGGCACCTGAATAAAACCTCTTCCCTTCGGCACCATCCTCACGAGTTTGGCTTTTGTTGTGGCAGGCAGCTGGACCTCTGTTCTGTTAGGTTTCATCTAGACATGGCCAAATGTCCCCTCAGGGGGCAAAATCACCCCTGGGGGAGAACCACTGCTACAGAACCACCTCACTTTTATAGAATTGGTTTAATATTCAATTTCATGGATATATGCAGTGTATATTTAACTGATAAACACCTGGGTTGCTTCCAATTTCTCACCATTATGAGATGTAATGCAATAACTATTCTTGTATGCCCTTCTATTATATAAGACACTATCAGATTCAAATAAATATTGAGTATTGAGATGATCAGGTCACAGAAAATGTGATTCTTAAATTTAAGAAGCATTGCCAAACCAAGTTCCTAAGTGGCTGTGCTGATTCACACTCCCAGCACCTGCTGTCAGAGGATATATTTCCCACACCCTCACTAATGCTTAATAGTATGAAACAATTTTTTTTGGAAGAGCCAGCTGAGACTTTATTTTTGGAAAAATATTCAATTTGGCTTTTCGTTGGGGGCCTGGGTAAGAGGTTGTCCCCCAGGCAGTAAGCTCCCCCACCCCAGGGGAGCTGAGGGCTGGGTCTGAGCCTCAGGTGGGTCTCCGGTGCCCACTGCTTCCCTGCACATCTCCTTTCCTGCTGGCTCGGAGTACAGGATGAACCGCAGTGGTCCTCCACTTGGGCAGGACATCGATGACTCAGACACCAGCTTCCCATCGACGGTCTCAATCTTCTTAACAACCACTGTCTTGAAGGAGCTGGCACTGCTGCGGCTGAAGGAGCCAGAGCCCACCCACCCCAGGGCCCAAGCTGGCCTGGAAGCCCAGGCCATAGGTGAGATTCTCGTAAGCCTGGCTTAGCCCACCTGGGTAGCCGCTGGTGGTCTTAGTGTGGGTACTCATGTTCTGCACCCGAGACTACAGGCAGTTCTCCTTGCCCTCCAGCAGCTTGTGATAGGTGGTGATCCAGGGCCAGCTTGGCATTCATGAGCTCCTGGTACTCGTGCAGCTGCCAGGCCATGTCCTGCTTGGCAGTCCTCAGAGCAGCTTCCAGCTCAGCCACCTTGACCTGAGCATCCTGGACAGCCAGCTCGCCACGCTGCTCAGCATCAGCGATGGCAGCCTTCAGGGAAGCCTTCTGGCCTTTGAAGTCCTCAGCCTCAGCCTGGATTCGGCTAATGTTCTGGTTCATCCACCTCCACCTTTGTGTGATGCAGGCATCGCCATGCTTCCCAGCCAATGTCTGCAGCTCCTCGTACTTGATCTGGTGCTTGGTTTTAGCCTCAGCCGGCTGTGGTTGGCGATCTCCTTATAATGGGCCTTCACCTCAGCAATGATGCTGTCCAGGCCCAGGGAGCGGCTGTTGTCCATGGACAGAACCATGGACACATTGGAGACCTGGGCCTGCTACTCACAAGTCTCCTTGTCATACAGTGGCCTGTAGAAGTTGATCTCGTTGGTCAGCCCTTCCAGGCGGGACTCCAGCTCTACCTTGTTCACGTCAGCTTCATCCACATCCTTCTTGATGAGGACAACTTCATTCTCCATCCCTCTGTGCTCGTTGAGCTTGTCCTTGTACTTATTCTTCAAGTCCTCCACCAGCCCCTGCATGTGGCCAAACTCCACCTCCAGTCTCCGTTCCTCCTGGGCCACTGTTTCCAGCTGCCAACGAAGGTTGTTGATGTAGCTCTCGAATGCATTGTCTGTGTTACTGTGAATCATCTTCTGCTGCTGCAGGGGAGTCCAATTGGTCTCCAGAATCTTAGTCTGCTGCTCCAGGCTCTGCACCTTCCTATTAATGAAGGAAGTAAGCTTGTTGTTGAGGCTCTTTATTGGCTCCTTCTCCTGGTTGTGCATAGCCTGAATGTTGGGGTCCACCTCCAGCTTCAGGAGGCTCAGCAGGCTCTGGTTTACTTGGACAGCTTTGAAGGTTCCCATACTGCCAGCTCTGCTGGAATTGCGGCCAGATTCATGTTGGTGCCCAGGCCAACCCAGTAGCTGCTGCCCACCTGGGAGAAGGCTGAGGAGCTGATGCTGGGCCCACTTGAGTACAAGCAGCTGCTGAATGCCTGGGGGCCAGAGGTGGACACCCTGTAAGTCTTCTGGGCCACCCCTGTGGACATGGTGGAGGCTGGAGTGGAAGTGAGGAGGCAAACCAGACAGAGATTCAAGGAGTCAGAAGCTGCCTCTGAAACTTAATTTTGTGAATATGGTTGCCAAGTGGACTCCTGTTGTCACTTTAATTTGTGTTTCCCTAATTACTAGTGGGATTTTAAATCTCCACTTTTTGTAGGCCACATGTGTTTTCTCTATTTGATATGTCTATTCAAAGCCTTTCCTCATTTTTCCATTAGATTGTCTTGTTCTTATTGATTTGCAAGCATTTTTTAGAAAGATTTTAAAAGGAAAAAAAAAAGACTTTAAAAGAGATTCTAGCCCTGGCCAAGGAGCTCAATTGGGTGGAGCATTGTCCCATGTGCCAAAAGGTTGCAAGTTCGATCCCCAGTAGAGGCATATATGGGAGGCAACTGATTCTCTCTCACATCAGTGTTTCTCTCTCTCTCAAATCAATACACATATCCTTGGGTGAGGATTTTTTTTTAAGGGGGATAGAATCCCAAACACTAGCATTTCTTGTTTAAGATTTTATTTATTTATTTTTAGAGAGGGGAAAGGAAGGTGGCAGAGAGAGAGAGAGAGAGAACTATCAGTGTGTGGTTGCCTCTTGCACATCCCCCACTGAGGACCTGGCCTGAAACCCTGGCATGTGCCCTGACTTGGAATCAAACCGGTGACACTTTGGTTTGCAGGCCAGCACCACTGAGCCACACCAGCCAGGGCAGGAAACCTCATTTTAAAATGGAGTTGGAGGTACTTCTGGCTTCCTTGGGAGTGAATTTAAAAAGAGAGATTCTAAATACTAATTTTGTCTATCAATCTTTTTCCTTTGCCTTCTGTTTCTTGTGCCTTAATACAGTTCCTGTCAGAAACATTCTTCTTGGTTTCTTCTAATGTTTTTTATAGTATAGGTTGAGGGGTGAAAAAGTACAGCACGTGGGTCTGCTGCCTGTTTTTATAAAGTTTTATTGGAACACAGCCATATCCATCCATCCGATCATGGTGGCTTTTGCATTATGATGACAGAGTTGAGTAGTTGTGACAGAGACATGTGGCCTACAATGTCGAAAATGTTTACCATTTGGCCATTTATTTTTTAAAATGTTTACCAAGCTCTTAAACTTTCACCTACCAAAAAGTATTGTGCAAACATTTCAAGTTGGGTTTGAACTTTTTTAAAAGACTTTTTAGAGAAGTTTTAGGTTCACAGCAAAGTTGAGAGAAAAGCACAGAGATTTCCTATGTACCTGACTCCCACCATGGGCACAGCCTCTCCCATTGTCAACACCTCCCCCCACCCCCGGGTGGTACGTTTGTTACCGCCGACGAACCCATATTGACACATCATCATCACCCAAAGTCCACAGTTCACATTAGGATCTGCTTTTGGTGTTGTGCCTTCTAAGGGTTTTAACAAATATATAATGAAATGTATCTATTATTATAGTTTCACTCAGAGTATTTTCACTGCCCTAAAAATTCCCTGTGCTCTACCTCTTCATACCTCTCTCTCCTCTAACCCCTGGCAACCACCAATCTTTTTATTGTCTCCATAGTTTGCCTTTTCTAGAATGCCATATAGTTGAAATCATACAGTAGATAGATTTTTCAGGTAGGCTTCTGTCACTTAGTGATATGTATTTAAATTTCCTCCACGTTTTTTCATGGCTTGACAGCTCATTTCTTTTTAGCACTGAATAATATTCCACTGTGTAGATATGCTACACTTCATTTACCCATTCATCTATTGAGGAACATCCAGTTTACTCTAAGTTTTGGTAATTATGAATAAAGCTGCTATCAACATCCATATGCAGGTTTTTGTGTGGACTTAAGATTTTAACTACTTTTGGCAAATACCAAGGAGCATGACTGTTGGATTGTAGGGTAACGGTATGTTTAGTTTTGTAAGACACCACCAAACTGCCTTCCAAGGTGACTGTACCATTTTTGCATTCCCACCAGCAATGAATCAAAGTTTCTTTTGCTCCATGTCCTCATCAGGATTTGGTGGTGTCGGTGTTCTGGATTGTAGCCATTCTTAGATGTGTAGTGGTAAAACTTATTTTTCACTGTTTAATTAATTGTTCCAACATGAGTTAATAAACAGGCTACTGATTTAAATGTCACCTTTTATACAATTTATTTATTTACACATGGATGTGAGAAAGACTTGGGAATAGAGAGAAGGAAAATCATTATCCTGGAATGATCTAGAAGGTAAGTGGGACAGAATTTCATCACCAAAGTTCACCTCTGGCAAACTGTTTGTTTTCCAAAGTACAGTAAGAACATAAAAACAAAACACCAGCAGATGAAGTTGAACTTGTTGAAAGGATTACCTCAAAAACAAAAATAGATAGTTTCTTGTAGCAATAATTACTTTAAATGATTTTGGGTTTTCTTTATTATTTTTTTCTCTAAGCCCTCTCTTTAAAAATAAACATTATAGGCACAAAGGTGAGCATTCATTCTCAGAAGCACCGTAAGACTTTGTTTTTTCAATACTGATGTTTTCTTCTGCCCCAAATCCTGCTGCTTCTCATGAATTGACAAAACCTCAAATTCTCAGGGCTTTTTTCAGTGTGTTATGGCTTAATTTTTTAAAACAGAGTTTAAAACATTTTCCATTTATTTTTATTGTTGACACTAACACAAATATCCCCATTTTCCTCCTTTGCCTACCTTCACCCATCCTCCACCTCCACTTTCCTCTGGCCATCACCACACTGTTGTCTGTGTCTATGAGCTATGCATATATGTGTTCTTTGGCTAATCCTTTCACATTATTTCACCTAGTGCCCCTCCCTCCCACCCCTCTGCCAGCTGTCAGTCTGTTCCATGTGTCCATGCCTCTGTTTCTACTTAGTTTGTCATTTTTATTTTGTTCATTAGATTCCACAGATAAGTGAGCTCATATGGTATTTGTCTTTCTATGACTGGCTTATTTCTCTTAGCATAATACTCTTCAAGTCCACCCATGCTATCGCAAAAGTTGTTTTCCTTTTTTATGACAGTGTAGTATTCCATTGGGTAAATGTGCCACAGCTTTTTTATCCAAGAGTTGAAAGCATTTAAAAATAAATCCAACAAATAACTTTGCAATTCTTGTTTGAAAATAAAACACTGTTAAGGACAATCAAGCATATTTCATTTAAAATATATTTTTAGTTTTTTGAACTTGTGGTGGTGTCTATCTTTTTCAAGCCACAGAAGTCTGATTTATCCCATGCTTCCTGTGTACTGAGATTCCTATGTATGTATGATAATTAATTTACATTGTATTTGATGTAATTCCTACAACCCCCAGGGAGATTGGTACCATTACTAACTCCATTTAACAACTGAGAAAACAGTATCACTGAGATGTGAGCTTAGCTGATGAAACAACAGGGGAGAAGAAAAGGTTAAATAGCCCCATTTTGTGAAGAATTCCCACTCAAAGAGAAAGTGAGAATAGGTAAGAGATAGCCTATTCACAGGCAAAAGGAGAATTGGAACCCAAGTCTGTCAGAATTAAAAGCCAGTGCCCCCAAACCATCCTTCCAGTCTTTTTGCTCTTGACTCAGCATGGACAATCTTTTTAATCCAGTATCCCCATTCCTCAGGCTACGTCTGAGTACCACAATGCCAGCATTTGCTCAGTAACTTTCTTTCAGCTGAAGTCTTTAAACCTATAAAGTTCTTCATTATAAATGAATAGGTCACTGACATACAAAGAAAACCAACATTGCTTGGTAGGTGTGCCAGCCAGAGCATGTTTTCCATTTCCTCACCTGAATCCCAACTGTCACAGAAGAGTAAAAAGAGAACAGCAAGAAAATGAGAGAAGGTTGTTTGAATTCTCACCTGCTGAAAACTGTGAGCCCAAGACCCTCCTGATTTTCTAAAGGGATGCTATGTGAAAAGTGTTAAAGTTATAGTAGCACTAAACTAAAATGTTCTCAGAGTGTGATCAGAAGGACAGAAGGAACTAAAATGGGAACACCTTTTGTGAACTATTTAATGTGTCTATGGGCCAAGCAAAGCTACCCTGAAAAGCTTTACATTTCAACTAATATCCAACAAGGGATCCAAAAACATCCATTGGGAAAAGGACAGTCTCTTCAACAAATAGTGTTGGAAATACTGGGTAAACACACACAGAACAATGAAACTGGACCCCTATCTCACACCACTCACGGAATTTAACTCAAAATGGATCAAAGACTTATATATAAAACCAGCTACCATAAAACTCCTAGAAGAAAATGAAGGGAAGAGGCTTCTTGATATTGGTCTGGGGAATAATTTTTGGACGTGACACCAAAGCCACAACAACAAAACCCAAAATCAACAAATGGAACTATATCAAATTCAAAGCCTTCTGCATAGCCAAAGAAACAACAAAATGAAAAGACAACCTACAGAATGGGAGAAAATTTTTGCAAACCATATATTGGATAAAGGGTTACTATCCAAAATATATAAAGAACTTATACAACTTAATAATAAAAAACCTAAAGAAATTTGATTAAAAATCAGCAAAATTAGATAGAAAATTTTCCAAAAAAGACATCAAAATGTCTAATAGGCACATGAAATGATGCTCAACATCCCTGATCATCAGGGAAGTGCAAATCAAAACCACAGTGAGGTATCACCTCACACCTTTAGAGTTACTGTCATCAAGAAGATAAAAGAAAACAGGTGTTGCCCAGGATGTGGTAAAGAGAGAATCCTTATATACTGTTGATGGAAATGTAAATCAGTGTAACTGCTATGGAAACGATATGAAATTTCCTCACACGACCTGGCAATTTCACTTCTGAATATATACCCAAAGGAAATGAAAACAGTATTTTGAAGAGATATATACACTCCTATGTTTATTGTAACATTACTCACAATAGCCAAGATATGGAAACAACCTAAATGCCCATCAATGGACTAATGGATAAAAAAAGAAGCGATATATACTTGTATATTTAAACGGAATATTATGTAGCCACGAGAAAGGAGGATATCCTGACATTTGCAATAACATGGATGGACCTTGAGCACATTATGCTAAGTGAAATAAGTCAGAGAAAGACAAGTAGTATCTGATAACACTTATATATGTGTAATCTAAAAAGATCAAACTCATGGAAAGACAGAGAATGGGTTACCAGGGGAAGGGGGTTGGGAGGACAAGGCTGATGTTGTTTAAGGATACAGACTTGCAGTGAGTAGTAAATAAGCCATAGAGATCTAATGCACAGTAAAATGAAATAGACAACAATACTGTACTACAACCATCAAACTTACTCAGAGGATAAAACTTCATTATTTCAACCACTAAAGAGAAAAGAGAAGTACTAAATGTGACAAGTACTAAATCACTACAACAGCAATCATCTTACAATATATAAGTGTATCAAATTAACACATTGTATACCTTAAATTCACACAATGTTATATGTCAAATGTATTCAAAATATATTAAAAATACTTACATGAATAATAATTTTGTTTCTACCTTTAAAAAGGAAAAATAAGACAGAAAAGCCACTGTGAGCTCTAACATTGGGAAGCATTAGGTTATTTCAAAAGCAGTTGGGTATAAGAAGAGTCTTCAAACAGACTTAGCAAAGGGGTTCTTGCTGAGCAGTTTCCTGAGGGCCCTCTTCAGCTCTCGGCTCCGCAGGCTGTAGATGAAGGGGTTCAGCATGGGGGTCACCATGGTGTATATTATGGAGGCTGCCATGTCTGTCTGGGTGGTGTGGGTGGATGTGGGGTTGAAGTAGACCCCAATGACAGTCCCATAGAAGAGAAAGACGACACAAAGGTGAGAGCCACAGGTGGAGAACGCTTTCCACTTCCCCCGGGTAGAGGGCACCTTCCACACAGCCACAGCGATAGGTGTGTAAGAGGCCACGATGCACACAAAAGGGACCAGAACCGCCGAGCCCCCGAGCACCAACACCAGCATTCTGTTGACTTGTGTGTCAGAGCAAGAGAGCTTGATGAAGGTGTTGAGGTCACAGAAGAAGTGTGGGATCCTATTGGTGCAAAAGGACAAGCGGGTGATCAGAATAGTGTGGACCATGGAGATGAGGTTGGCCAAGACCCAGGGTACCGCCACCAGCAAGGCACACCGAAGGACACTCATGATTGTCATGTAGTGCAGAGGGCAGCAAATGGCCAGGTAGCGGTCATAAGCCATGGCCGAGAGAAGGATGCTGTCTGCGCCCCCAAAGGCAATGAAGAAATACATCTGGACCAGGCAAGCAGTGAAGGAGATGGTGGTGTTCCCACAGAGGTGGTTCAGCAGCATCTTGGGGATGGTGGTGGAGGTAAAGCAAATGTCAAGAAGAGACAAGTTGCTGAGGAAGAAGTACACGGGGCTGTGGAGGTAAGGGTCCGAGACAATGGCCAGGATGGTGAGCAGGTTTCCCAGGCACCCAATCAGATACAGG
Organism: Trachops cirrhosus; assembly: GCA_028533065.1. Lineage (NCBI taxonomy): Eukaryota > Metazoa > Chordata > Mammalia > Chiroptera > Phyllostomidae > Trachops > Trachops cirrhosus. The sequence continues at coordinate 43,247,775 of CM052545.1, read as the reverse complement.
CTGCAGGACAGCCCGAAGAGTGCTTGCTGCTGGGAAAGGCCGAGGAGGACAAATTCGGAGACTTGGGTCTGGTTGTCGATGTCTGGGAAGTTCTAAAACCAGAAGCAAGGGCATCAACAGTGGGTGGACTCTTGGGGAGGAAACAAGTTACCTCATTGCTGTCCTTCCTGTTCCTCTTTGCAGGTTTGTCTCAACTTCTCTGAGCCACAGTTTCCTCATTTGTTACGTGGGATTAATAATTCTTACCTGTTAGGATTGTTATAAAGATTAAATGAGAAAAACACATCTAAGGGGCTTATATTCCTTCCTGACATATTATATGGACAATTATTTTTATTAGTGGAGCTCTCAGTGATGCTATCAAAATAGTGACATAAATTAGCTTGAGTATGGCAATGATTTTACAGTGTATCAACACATGAAGGTTTGCACCTAGTCTTTCTTATTTATTTATTTATTTATTTTTAGAGAGAGGAAAAGAGTGGGAGAAAGAGAGAGAGAAAAACATTGATCAGGTGTCTCTCGTACACTCCCTGACCTGGGACCAAACTCACAGCCCAGGCATGTACCCTGGCCAGGAATTGGACCAGTGACCTTGCAGGATAGCACTCAACCAACTGAGCCACACTGGTCAGGGCTAATTGTATCTAATATTAAACAGTCAATTATACCTCAATAAAGATGGGGAAAAAGAAATAAACACATAATAAATAGCATCAAGATTTCCAGGATTTAAAAAAATAAAAATAAATAATAGTGGTACAAGGGCATCAACTACAAAGCCAGACAGCCTAGGTTTAAATCCCAACTCTGCAACTTACTAGCTGTGTTACATTAGGCAAATTACTCAACCTCTCTGTGCCTTGGTTTTCCCATCTGTAAAATCAGGATAATATTCGTATCTCCCCCATAGAGTTGTTGTGAAGGTGTGATAGGTTAATATGTAAAATGTTGAACCTTATGTATTTTTTGAGAGTTAAGATCTCTTAGAACAGACAGGTGATCACCAGAGTCAGGGTGTTGGGGGAGCAGTGGGCAAAGTAGATAAAGGGAGTCAAAAAGTACAGATCTCCACTTGAAAGTAAATCAGTCCTAGGGATGTACTGTACATCATGGCAACCATAGTTAACAATACTGTACTGTCTATTTGAAAGTTGCTAAGAGAGGACATCTTAAAAGTTCTCATCCCAAGAAAAAAACCTGTAACTATGCGTGATGATGGACATTAACTAGACTTATTGTGGTGATCATTTTTGTAATATATGCAAATATATTATGTTGTACACCTGAAAATAATACAATGTTGTATGTTGATTATACCTCGATTTAAAAAATCTCTTCGTGTTTGAGAGCAAGAGCTCTGGGGTCCAGATGGATCCTGTTTAAATGCCATTCCTGACACTTATTAGCCATATGAGCCAGTGACAGACAAGCCCAAAGCCTCCGTTTCCTGAGAAAATTAAGTGAAACAATGAGTGTAGAGTTCTGTAAAGGATGCTTTTTTGAAAAGGCGTCACTCTGGAATGTCCCAAGAACGCGTCTTTCACACCACTGATGTCTCTCTCCTCCTTAGACTGTGAGAGCATACAGATTCATTGTGTCCTGACACAAATTCTGGCTTCATGTACCAGGGGAGACTTGCCTAACCTTGAGCCTGGCCTCCCCTGGACAGCCCATTGCCTCTGTATCAGTCAGGTTAGGCTAAATTATGCTGTGGTAACATACACGCCCCAATCTCAGTGGCTGACAGCAATGAAGGCTTATTTTTCATGCAGGCTACATGTGCATCACAGGGGGCTATGGCTGTGCCCCCCTGTGATGAATTCCCTCCAGGACTCAGGCAGGTGGACAAACCTTTGTCTGGGACACTGCTAATTACGGCAGCAGTGGGGAAAGTGAGTTGTATGTTGGCTCCTAAGTGCTTCTGCCAGGACAATTGGCTCTCACCCTCAGTCACATGTCCATGGCTGAGCCTGGTGTCAAGGGGTAAAGAGGTAGAAATCTCTCCTAGGGAGCAGCAGCAAATATATGTGAAAAATAATAGACTCTCCAAAGCTTTGCAGTGACCATCCTATCCTTCTGAAGGTGGAGGAGAGGAGTGCATGCATTTCTCTGTGTGACAACATGCCTGGTCTTTGTATCACTGGAGTCCTATGCTCAGAACCCAGGAGAGCTGATGACCCTGCAACCCACACGCTGGATGCCATGTCAGGCTCAAGGCACATGTGAGGAGTAAACATATTTATAATACAGGTGGTAGCTGTCCTGATGCAAAGGCAGGTTTGCATCACTGTCATCTTCCACACTTCCTTTACTCGTTTCATTCAGTGACTGAATTTCTGGCTCCAGTATCCATTTCTCTCCAAACTCTTACTTGATTATCCTGTTTTTTCTGATCATCACGCCTGGACACCTCCTTCCCCAGCCACTCAGTCTCACGAGATCCAAAATGGGATCTCCCTGGCCAGAGCTGCTGAGGTGTGCACTGCACACCTGGGAGCCATGCACTGGGGTATGGGAGCAATTCCACAGGGTGCACAGGCTGCACAGCCCTAGCCAGCACAACCAACTCCTCTCTTGCCTCTCACATTGCATCGACTCCTGATTTGTGGGTTTAAAACATCATCTTCATTTCTTGGACAGAAGAAGAGAATTTATTTCCAGAGTGAGCACCCCAATCCAGGCCACCATCACCTCTCACCTGGATGACCCATCATGGAGTGGGCTCTCCATGGCCACTCTCGCCCCCTGCAGTCCTTTTGCATACTGCAGCCAAAGGGACAGTGAAATGTAGATGGCATCTTGCCCCACGTCACCCTGCCTGGCTCACCACTGCTCTTCTCACTCCCAACACCCTCAGTTTCCATCTTCCTAGTTTTGTCTCTTGCCTTGGAGCCTTGCACCTGCTGCTTCCCCTCACCTGCATTGCCTTCTCTTCTGCTTTCCTAATGCCCCACTTTTGAGTGGAACCGAGGGGCTCTCGACCTGGACACTACTGACATTTGGAGCCGGATCCTTTGTTTGTAGTGGGCCTCATGTATTGTAGCCCTCATGTATTATTGTAGGAAGCTGATCCCTGGCCTCAACCCACTGGATGCCAGAAGCACCCCTTCTCATTCTAGTTGCAACAAGCAAAAATGTCTTGAGGCCACCTGGGAAGGGCTCAAAATCCTCCCCTACCACCTTGAGGATCACTGATGTAGGTTAAAGTCCATGAACTCTCTCCTCCTGCAGCACCTGCTCAGGCTTTGAGCAGGACCATGACATTTATTGGATGCAATCCACCTTTGAGCTAATAACCACTTGGCACATATCATTCCACTGAGCTCTCCACAACCCCACAAGGTAGCCACACTTAACTCCTGCTTGGAACTAGGATCCCCTCTAGGCTCTGGTTCTGGAGTTCACTGTCTTGACCAGTTCCCAATAATGCAGCCCACGCATGAGGCTTTGTGTAGAGCACCTTGAGTCCTCGTGGGTGAAACTGAGCAGAGAGCACCTCAGCCTCTGAGGGGGAGTTCCAGGGCAAGTAAGACTGCTCCCCTGTACTCATTTACCTCACACACTTACTTGACCAATGACTTCTGTGCCTTCATCAGATGCCAGGACCTCTTAGCCCCCAGGTGGTGTGTTTCCAGGGGCTTGGGACTGCTGCTACCTCAAGTTTGTCTCGTGGCTGTGGAGGATGGATCTGCTTTCTCTGGGAGCACACTGAAGAGCCACTGCATCAGGTTTATACCAGACCCTGTGGCCCCTGGGGTGTATGCCCAGAGAACCTCGTTAGAATAAATACAATGAACTCATCTTCCCTAATGGGGCCTTTGAGCCTGGCACCCTGGTGGGAAAGAATTTTGTCTCAAGAGCATCTTTCTTTAGACCTGTCTCTCCAAATTTAATGTATCCAATTTTCCTAGGAATAAGGTTTTTTAAAAAAAGATTTTATTTATTTTTTAGAGAGGGGGAAGGAAGAGAATGAGAAAGAGAGGGACAGAAACATCAATGTGTGGTTGCCCCTCATGTGCCACCAACTTGGGACACAGCCCATAACCCAGGTATGTGCCCTGACTGGGAATCGAACTGGTGACACTTTGGTTTGCAGGCCCGTGCTCAATCCACTGAGCTACACAGCCAGGGCAGCTAGGAAAAAGCTTTAAAATATATTAGGACTAATAATGGTTTAGTATGTTAAGTACTTTTTATGTAGTTGGAGCTGTGGTGAGCATACAATGTCCTATAACTCTCACAAAAGCCCACTGAGGAAGGAAATGAGAATGTCACTTGCCCATCATCACACACTTGAAGTGGCAGATCTAGGATTCGATTCAGACAGTCTGGCTCCAGGGCAAAACTAATGTACATAAATGGCCCTGAGCACACACACAAACAGACTTTAATTTCCTCTGTATGGCTGAATAATATTGCATTGTATGTATATAATCCAAAAGTTTCTAGTGTGTTCACAGAGCTGTGCAACAACCATCATAATCAATTTTAGGATATTTTCACCAAAAAGCTCTGTACATTTTAGCACTCACCACCAATCTTCCACTTCTCCTCCAGGTCCAGGCAGTCACTAATCTTCCTTCTGTCTCTATAGATCTGCCCAATGTGGACATTTCATATGCATGGAATTATACAGACTTTTGGTCTGGTTTCTTTCACTCACTGTAATGTTTGCAGATTCATCCATGTTGTAGCATGTATCAATAATTGGGTATATGAGGTTTGTCCAGAAGGTATCCAGCCATGTAATATGAAAAAATAAAGATATTTATTGAAGAAAATATAAGCAAGATACAAGAAACATTGCTTCTCCAAGTTATTACAGGACATTCAACACCAGGCTTGAGATCTTGGACTCTGGGCAATAGGAATGGCTGTGCCATTGAACTCCGTATGAGGCATAGATGGTCCCCAACTTACAATGGTTCAGCTTATAATTTTATCACTTTACAACAGTGCAAAAGCAATCAGTCAACACCATGCTTCTAGCACATGCGGTACTCTACTCTCTCGTGACCTGGTCAGAGGCAGTGTGCTGTGACTCCCAGCCAGCCGTGCAATTATGAGGGTAAACAACAGACACCCTAGAGAGCACACATTGTGCTAGATGATTCTACCCAAATGTAGGCTACTGCCAGTGTTCTAACATCTAAGGTGGGTTAGGCTAAGCTATGAGGTTTGGTAGGTTAGGCATATCAAATGCATTTTCAACTTGCTATCATTTCAGTTTATGATGGGTTTATCAGGATGTAACTCTACTGTAAGCTGAGAAGCATCTGTACATTGAGCTTCACCTGCATTCCCAGCACTGTTACAGGCCCTGGGAACACAGAGATAGATCATATCCAGTCTGAGATGCATGATCCACCAGCCACTGTAGGACTGTAAGGGAGATACCTGGCAGTGACTGCAGGAGAATGTGGAGGAAGGAATGCTTTCTCTGGGACTTAAAGGATGACATTCTCTAGGCTGGTAGCAGGGGAAAAGGAATTCCTGCCACAGGGACTGAAATCAGTGAAAGTGTAGAGTAGGAAACCACATGGTTGGATCATGTCCACGTGCTGAGGCACTGTTAAGAGATTAGCAGACAAAGAGATTGTGGACAAAAGGCTGGGTTCAGAGTGGACCCTGCAGGGGCAGGGACATGGCCATGCACTGTCTTGGGAGGAGAGCCAAAGGTCCCTCCTGTCTTCTCCACCTCAGTTTAACTGTTGATAGTGATTAGGTAAGCACCCTCTTGTGCAAGGGAGCTTTGTCCTGATTCCAGAAGATTTGTCTGTGGAGAAGTAGTAACAAGAGCCCCCAAACACCTGCCAGGCATTGGGATGGGCTCACAGGAGGATCTGGGGGAAAAGGTAAGCTGTCCTAAGACTGAAAATTGGACATGTCTCCTCCAATTCCAACACCTCCCCAATTTTGTATCTCTGAACTAAAATGAGATGGATTTATTTTCAGTTTCTTGAATGTGACAGACTCTCACTTTCTCCCCAGATGCCACCATGTCCTTCATACCTCACTCCCATCTGCCTCGATTAACCAGTCTCAGGTCATATATCACCACCTCCAGGAAGCCTACCATGTTTCGTATACCTCTAACTGAATCTGGTGCCTCTCTGATTCCTAGATTCTCCTGAAGTCCCCCATCACATGGTGTTGTCATTGTTTGCTTATGTGTCTGTGTCACCCACTAGATTCCTATGGACCTCCTGAGGACAGAAGTGGCATCTAACTGGTTACTGCTATTTTCCCAGCACCTCACATGGTAAATACTAAATAGGACAGTAAATATTCAATAAATATATACATTGAAGAGAATAATGAGTAAAAGTCCTGCATGATGCTATGAGACCCTATAGCGCAAGCAGGGGAGTGGGGGAGTTCATCTGAGCTGAACTTTGAAGGATGGACAACAGTCCCCAGCACACATTGCCAGGGAGGGAATTGCAAGCAAAGGAATGAGCATAAGCAAAGGCATGGAAAAGTGCCCAGAAGGAAGTCAAGGGGCTGGGAAGTCAGACTGGGCCCAAAACATGAAAAGCCTTAAAGGGACCTTAAAAACATGGCTCTAGAACCCTGGGGAAGGGTGGGCTGGAAGGAGAGTCCGGGAAGGGGCTGGGGATGCCAGCTTGGCAAGGGCAGGTGCCATCCTGGACTGGACAAGGGTCCAGCCAACATTATCCTGTAAGCTCTATCACATTGGGACAGCAAACAACCCAGAATGTAGGGAAAATCTCGGGGGATTTCCTGGCATAACTCAAATCGGGGAATGACATCAGAGGGACAGATGTTCAACCAAGAAGTGAATCCAGGACAAGGAGAAAGCTCCTCAGGGCCTCTCCTGCATGCCCAGAGAGGTCCGTCAGTGTGCCAGGCTGAAGTCACAGAACAGGTCAATACTAAACCAGAGTGGGTGTGGAGGAGACCGAGGTAACAGTTCAGTTGCATTTTACAGTCAGCCTGGAAGTGGCGTTGTGACCTTGGACAAGTGACTTGGCCTGTCTGGGACTTGTTTTCTCTTTAATGGGGCTGAATTATACAGAACAAGAAACACGATGTATGTAAAGAACTTGGCACAGAGTAGGTGCTTGGTCAAGGTGAACTCCTCTCCCTTAGTCCCCATTTCAAATTTTTCTTCAAGGTGCTATGCTTTTATTTATCTCAGCTTTTTTGAACACCTACTGTGTGGCCACTCAAGAAACAATGGTGAGTTACCAAAATCTCTCTGAACTTTATAGCTTTGCTCAATTTTTCTCCCAGGCAAGAGCCATGCACTTCCAGATCTCTCCACTGAATTTGATCTAGGGCAGGGGTGTCAAACTCATTTTCACCGGGGGCCACATCAGCCTCCCAGTTGCCTTCAAAGGGCCGAATGTAATTTTAGGACTGTAAAAATGTAACTAGTCCTTAACTAGGGGCAAGGAACTTGGAGCTGCCACCAGGTAGAAACAAGATGCCGGGCCAGATAAGATGAGGTGGAGGGCCGCATTCAGCCTACCGGCTTTGTGACCTAGTGACCTAGGGGATAACCAATAAATATTGGTTCAAATAGTTTCACTGCCCCAACATTCATCAACCACTTCTCTGTGCCAGAACCCATGCAGATGAAGAGGTGGGTCAGACTCCATCCCTCCTTCATGAATAATGTTCTCCAGCTACTTCCCTCTACAGCCATGCCCTTGACTTGGGAGTGTGGAGCAATTTCCCATGTGTCCTCAATCTGATCCCAAATATATTAATCTGGCAGATACTCTTTAGTGTTTATCACAAATTGATTATCAGTGGATTTCTTTTCTGGTTTTTTTTTTTTTACCTCAATGGGCTAAAGGAACAGTAATCTCAGGGGTATGTCCCCTCTTCCTGGCATGTATCGCCTGTCTCCTGCCCTTGTCCAAGAGCTCTTAGAAGTGAAATTCAGGTACAGGTCATCTTTCTTCTCTAGCACAAACTAGGTATGCCATAAATATGTATAAGATAGAATTCCCACTGAGGATTGAACAGTTAAGACGAGTTGAAGAGCTCTTCAAATCCTTAGTCCACGTTTTGCTCAAGAGGTCTCCTGTTGAGATCAATGGCTGTCTGATGGGAAACGGAGAAGTGATAGCTCATGTTTGATCTATTCATTGACAACTGGGTACAGTTAGAACTGGCCACACTAGCTGGTTAGTTTGGTAAGCATGACCAGCCTAAAGACAGTGCGTAAGACAGCTATTCTCCCCAGCTCAGAGAAAATCCAGCCACAGAAACTGTGCATTCAACAGATGTGTCAGGAGCATCTGAACCCAGGATGAACACAGTACCCACTCTCACAGACATTACAGGGGAGGGGAGGAGGTAGATGGTGAATAACCGAGTTTAGTAAAGAAGGTGAGGAATCTGAGGATGGTACGTGTTAACCTAAAAATAAAAAGGCCTTTCGAAGCGAGAGGCAACAAGCATTTATTTGAGCTCCTTAAGAATAATTATTAAGGAAGCACTGATTTGCACAGAAGCCCAAACAGCATTCTGAATAGGAGACAAAGGCAAAGGATATTTATAAGAAAGAAGAGAAACGATTACATCAGCAGAAGGAAGGCATTTTTATGGACGCAGGTAACATAGTGACAGTAATTTTAAATGTTTTTACATTTCAGTTCTGTAGTCATCAGTCCAGTAGTCATAATATCTGCTTTCTTGGCATCTTTGCAAACATTTCTTTGGGGCACAAGGTTGCTCTAGGCACAGCCCAAAGGTTATTTTGCCATTTCAACATTCCAAATGTCTGAGGCATGAGACATGCAAGGCAGTTCCTCTGGACTGGCAGCTCCGGCTCCATTTTAAAGTGGCTCCATTTATTTATTAATGTATATACTTTCTCCCTTTTGATCAAGATCTTTCCTAGAAAGCAGCACTGATCAGTTATGAAAAGCATCGTTGGCTCTCCATTGTCAGGTGGCTCATTCCTGGTATGTCATATGCCCGTCAGAGGGAAAGTAGTTCGATTTTTTTCTTAGGAGTCTTAGGCAATTGGCTAAGAGAGATCAACACCTAATCCACAGAGAGGGCAGGCTGGGGAAGGATTGTTTCAAGGATAAGATGGTATTTCAGCTGAGACATTCTGCTCCAGGGGCAGAGGGAGCGGAAAGGGCGCGCCAGGAAGAAGAGACAGCCCACGCAAAGGACCCGATGTGGGAAGATGATTGCCCGTCTGAGGGACAGAAGGCCATTACAGCAGGGGACATGAACAGCAAGGTGGAGGGGCAGTTAAAAGAACATACGGAGGTCAGATTACCAAGGGCATTACCCTGTCCCCCAACAGGTATGGGATGATGCTCCTTCACACCGGGGATACAAGCTGTGATACACACATAAGGGCAGGTGGGCACCTGTGACATCAATCACACCTGCAAAGTGAATTTCAGATAAATTTAGGGAATGTCCATTCACGTTTCAGAACTATTTTTCAGCTCACAGACTTGCTATAAGATTGTGATGAGTCATTTGTTATTCTCAGCAAGTATTTATCGAGTACTAATTAAGTGCCAGACTGTGTGAACACAATGATGAGCAAGTCCAGGTGGTCCTACCCTCTCTGGGCTGCCAGTTCAGTGGGGAGAAGAGTGCAGGTGTTGATCATGTAACTTATACAACACGTTGCAGTGAGCATTACTGTGGAAGTAAAAGCCTCAGCATGCTCAGAGCTCTGGAGACCTTCACCTCCATGCACACCCAGCAGCATGGGGCGCTCACTGTGGCCACGGTCAGCACCAGCTGCTTTGTCTCTTTGGGTTATCTTGCCCTGAGCATCACAGTGCATTTGGCTACGGATCTTTGAGCATCTTGTGGCTCAGGGAAAGAGAATGCCACCTCTGATTCCCACTTGTGTCTCTTGATGCTTATCAAGTGCCCAAGTTTGGGCTTCAGCCTAAGTGGGGAAACTATCTGGGGACAATTCACTGGGAAGTGGGGTGAGCATGTGGTTCTGTCTCCACTTTGCCCTGAGCTATGCATCAGACCTCATCTGCCTGCAGCTTTATAGCTGCTCCTTAGGGACTCTAATTTGCACAAATGAGGTGGAGGTGGGGAATTGAGAGTCAACTTTTAATGAGCTCCCAGGTGTCATTGAAAATCCTGTGGCTTGTTCACTAGGAAAACTTGAAATTGGTTCCTTGGGGTTATTATGACAGCAGAGTTTGTCAGAGTGTGCAAGATGCATGTCCCATTGGGCTCTTTAATACAAGTCAAGTCTATAAGATTTTTAATCTATCTGTGTTCTCAAGGAAGTATGCCCAGGGACCTTGACTGATGGGCACAGAGGGCACTGGGTGGGACTGGAGGTGGCGGGTTCAGACAACTTCTACTAATTGCCTACTAAGAAGAACTTATCACATCACTTCCATTGAATTCTCTGGGGACTTGTTTTCTTTCTTTTCTCCTTAATTAATTGTTTTCATTTATTAAACAGAGACTGGCTGTCCACGAGTGTGAATTGTTTCTTTTCAGTTCTTAAACGAAGATTAACAGGCAAAAGGAGATTTGTGTAGTAGCAGATAGCTTCCTCTTTTAGGGCACTCATTTCACTCAGACAGGTGTGCGTTCAAGTCCTGGCCCTGCCACTTGGATGCTGTCTCTGAGTCTCTGTCTGCAAATCAGGAAGCTGGTAGTACTGGCACCTGCCTCATGGTGTGGTGCCTGTAAACTTACTGGCCCTTAGTACATGCCCATAAATGCTAGGTAGTATCATTTCATCACTCTGTAGAGTTCTGTGGATGTTTGAGTCAACCAACTCCTTCATTTATCTGACCCCATGCTGTGAGAACTCATCTAGTCATTCATCCAAACCAACATTTATTGAGCATTTTCTGTGTTCCAGGCTCTAGGAATTCAAGCACAAACCAAGCAAGATAAGGTCCCTTGCCTTCTGGTGTTTATCGCCTAGGGAAACACATTCACAAGAATATGAGTAAGTGAACCAAAGGGTTGCACATCTGTATTAATGTGTTAAAGGAAATGAGCAACATGCTGTGGTTTTAAAATCGTGTGTCCTAAGCCTTGAATTAAATGCACCCGTGTTTCTGAGACTGTTACACTACACACCCATACACATGACTATTAGAGGTCTGCCAGTCCAGGGGAAGAGTTTTCTCATGATTAAAGACACCCAAAGAGGAAATGACCCACCCAGGGAGGAAGGGAGCCTTCAAACAGAAGTTGTCACCACTTCCACCATTGGATACGGAAGGGGTGACAGACTCCTAAGTTCTTTTCTGATTTGGTGGGGCTGTTTCAAATGCCAGAGATAGAAATGTAAATTTTAGACAAAAAAAATGCCCAAACAAACAGAAAGCCTGTCCTAGGACATGCAGGAACTGGGGGAGGGTATCTTGGGACTTGAAGTCATATCCTCAAGGCTCCGTTGCTTTGAAATGTCCAATTTGCCTGTGTGATTTTATTTTATTTGCTCTTTGCCCAGACAAGCATCCTTTCTATTACTCTAGAGGATAGACCCCACTGAGGAAAAAGAGGGCTTCTCTCTCCCACCATCCACATGCTTTTCTGTTTTATGGTGAAGACCAGTTACTATTGCTCCTGCTCATAGAGGAAGAGCCACGCCTGAGTTAGCGAGAGTTGTGTGGTCACTGTGAATGAGTGCGCTACAAGGCATAGTCAGCTTCCAACCTGTGACCAACATCTTCTCAGTCCCCTTACCCTGCAGCCTCTGGCAACCACAAATCTACTGTTTCTATGATTTTGGCTTTTTTAGATTCCATACGTAAGTGAGATCATACAGTATTTGTCTTCCTCTGACTTATTTCACTTAGCATGATACCCTCAAGGCCATCTGTGTTGTCACAAAAGGCAGGATTTCCTTCTTTTTTTAACAGCTGAGAAGTATCTGTGTGTGTGTGTATACCCCAAATTGTCTTTATTCATTCATCCATTGATCATTGATAGACACTTAGGCTACTCCCATGTTTTGGCTGTTGTGAATAATGCTGCAATGATCGCAAAGGTGCAGATATCACTATGAGAGAGTGATTTCAATTCCTTCAGGCAAATACCCAGAAACGATATTGCTGGATCATATGGTAGTTCTATTTCTAATTTTTTTGAAGAACCTCTGTACTGTTTTCCATAGAAGCAGTGCCAATTTACATCCCCACCAACAGTGCACGAGGGTTCCCTTTTCTCCATGTTCTCACCTTTGGGCCATTTATCCAGTTGATGCTTTGGGCCAGTTTAGCACAGGCCCTTGCTGTTTCCCATAGATGTAACTAATGGATATTTTAACTTTATATATTCCACACAATTAACAAATAGGATTATTTCAGATGGTGATAAGACCTATGAGAGAAATAAACGGAGCAATGGGGTGGGCATTAACTGGGATGGTGTGCTACTTCTGCAGTGAAGGAAGAGCCTCTACAAAGAGGTGACATTTCAGTCAAACCCCGAATGATGAGTCATAGGCACATCCCCAATGGAGCGAACAGCATGTGACAAGGCCCTGAGGAGAGGAAAGATTGAGAATAACAGGAGGTCGGAACGGAGCCAGGGTGACCCAATGTAGTGAAGGAGGGAGATCAATTGGAGAAGAGGTTCAAGGTGTCAGCAGGGGTCAGTGGGGCACAGTCCCTTTGGCTATGAAAGGAGATCAACATTTGTAGCAGAATATTGTTTTGAGCCATGAACTGAGGTTTCTCTCATTCTCCTACCCCCTTGAATTTTCAGGCACCCCAACACCCTCAGCAATTACTTCTGATATGTGCAGCCTGCAAGGGGGAAGAGAGCTGATGCGTAGATACTGGAAGGCTTGCCTTTAAGTTCCAAGACAAACTCTTAAAACCCAGAGCAGAAAAAACAGGTGTGAGACACAACATGCTCTCACACCCTTGCTTTCTGCATTTTTCTTAAGATCAGAAGCAGGGATGTCCACTTTCACCACTCGTATTGAGCTTAGTACTGGAAGTCCTGGTCACAGCAATCAGACAAGAAGAAGCAATAAAAGGCATCCAAATTGAAAAGGAAGAAGTAAAACTACCATTATTTGCAGATAATATGATACTATATAAGGAAAACCCTAAAGATTTCACACACAAAAAACTATCAGAACTGATACATTCAGTAAAGTAGCAGGGTACAAAATAAATATTCAGAAATCAGTTGCATGTTTATACACCAAAAATGAACTGTCAGAAAGAGAACTAACAATCCCATTTACAAGAGTATAAAAAATAGCTAGGAATAAATTTCATCAAGTAGGTAGCCTGTACTTGAAAAATTATAAGATATTGAAGAAAGAAATAGAAAAAGATACAAATAAATGGAAGCATATACCATGTTCATGGATAAGAAGAATTAACACTGTTAAAATGTCCATACTGACTAAAGCAATCTATAGATTCAACACATTTCCTAGCAAAATATTAATGACATTTTTCACAGAACTAGAACAATAATCCAAAAATTTACATGAAACCACAATGGATCCTGAATAGCCACAGCAATCTCAAGAAAAATAACAAAGTTGGAGATATAATGCTACTTGATATCAAACTATACTACCAGTCTATAGTAATCAAAACAGCATGGTACTGGCATAAAAACAGACACATAGCTTTGGCCAGGTGGCTCAGTTGGTTAGAGTGTTGCCCCATACACCAAAAGGTTGTAGGTTTGATCTCCTGTTAGGGCACATACCTAGGCTGTAGGTTCAACTTGTGGTCAGGGCACATATGGGAGGCAACCAATTGATGTTTCTCTCTCACATCGATATTTCTCTCTCTGTCTCTCTCTCCCTTCCTCTTTCTCTAAAATTAATAAAAACATATTCTCCAGTGAGGATTAAAAAAAGATATATATATCAATGAAACACAATAGAGGGCCCAGAAATAAACCTATGCCTAAATAGTCAATTAAAACATGACAAAGGAGACAAGAACATACAATGGGATAAAGACAATCTATTAAATAAATGGTGTTGGGGAAATTGCAGATACGTGGAAAAAAAATGAAACTTGACCACCTTCTTATACCATATACAAGAATAAAGTCAAAATGTATTGAAGACTTAAATGTAAGACATGAAACTATAAACTCCTAGAAAAAATCATAGGCAGCAAACTCTCTGACATTTCTCTTAGCAATATTTTTTTTCTGATATAGCTCCTCGAACAAGGGAAACAAAATAAAAATAAACAAAAGGGACTACATCAAACTAAAAATTTTGCACAGCAAACTATCAACAAAATGAAAAGACAACCACTGAATAAAAAAAGATATTCACCAATACATCTGATAAGGGGTTAATATCCAAAATTTATAAAGAACTCATACAATACTAAAAAAAAAATAACTCACCCCAAACAATCCAATTAAAAAATGGGCAGAAGACCTGAATAGACACTCCTCCAAAGAGGACAGATAGATGGCCAATAGACATGCTCAACCTCACTAATCATCAGAGAAATGAAAATTAAAACCATGAGGACTTCCGGCCAAGATGGAGGCATAGGTAGACACACTGTGCCTCCTCGCACAACCAAAATAAGGACAACAACCATTTAGAAACAAAATAACAACCAGAACTGACAGAAAATTGAACTGTATGGAAGTCCGGCAACCAAGGAGTTAGAATAGACACATTCATCCAGACCAATAGGAAGGGCGGAGTCGGGCGGCTGGTCCGAGAGGGGTCGAGGCAAAAAAAGCAGTGGTACCGGGCGTGCAAGGCAGCAGCTGACAAACCCAGGGTACTTAAGATGGCAGCTGGCAGGCCCCGGACTCGGGGTGGCAACGGGCAGACCCAGTGAGGCGGTGATTGTGAAGCTGGGCACGGCACACAAGGTGGCTGGCTGACCGGGTGGTCCCACATTTGTGTGCAGATAAACCAGGGGAAACGGGAGTGAGACAGACTGTGCAACCCAGGGTTCCAGCACCAGGAAATAGAGCCACAAAACACTGATTGAAGCCCTGGCTCATGTAGCTTAGTGGATTAAGCGCGGGCCTGTGAACCAAGAGATCACGGTTCGATTCCCAGTCAGGGCACATGCCTGGGTTGCAGGCCAGTTCCCAGTAGGGAATGCACAGGAAGCAACCATACATTGATATTTCTCTCCCTCTCTCCTTCCCTCCCCCTCTGAAGATAAATAAATAAAATCTTAAAAAAAAAACACTGATTGAAAACACCTGTGGGTGTTGAGGTACCAGGAAAAACTCCCAGCCTCACAGGAAAGTTCATTGGAGAGACCCATAGGGTCCTAGAATGTACACAAGCCCGCCCACCTGGGAATCAGCACTAGAAGGGCCCAGTTTGCTTGGGGAAAGAGACAGAAGGGACTGAAATCCAGCAGAGAGCGGAGCAAGTGTCATTGTTCCCTCTCGGACCCCACCCCCACATAGAGTATCACAACCCAGCGACTGGGTTGTCCTGCCCTGGTGAACACCTAAGACTCCGCCCTTCATACACAATAGGCGTGACAAGACAAAAAAAAAAAAGGTCCAAACAGAAGAACAGATCAAGGCTCAGAGCAAATACAACTAAGCGACAAAGAGATGGCCAACCTATCAGATGCACAGTTCAAAGCACTGGTGATCAGGATGCTCA
>CM052545.1:43218844-43231689 GCA_028533065.1 Trachops cirrhosus | reverse complement strand
GAACCCGCAATCTGCGTGGGGCCCTGTGATGGGCAGGAGAGGCAGGCAGGGTCTCAGGCTCAGAGACACCCAAGCAACCTCCACCCGGCCACGCCCACGCCCCGGGGCGCCGCAGGGAGGCTGGGGCAGC
Source organism: Trachops cirrhosus (assembly GCA_028533065.1). NCBI lineage: Eukaryota > Metazoa > Chordata > Mammalia > Chiroptera > Phyllostomidae > Trachops > Trachops cirrhosus. Next base: position 43,231,559 of record CM052545.1, on the reverse strand, counting down.
GGGGACAGCACAGCTTTTTCCCGGGACTCTGCACAGGGAGGTGTGTGGGCTCAGGGTGGTGGTGGTGGGTGAGTGGTGGGGGGTGGTGTCACTGAGCACCCGCGCCCAGTGGCTGCACCCGCAGCCAAAGTCCGCCCTCTGCCCGCAGAATCAGCTCGGGCTTCCTGCGGGGCTCCGCGTCGTCGGGCAGGACACGGAAGCGCAGCAGCGTGAGCGCCAGCACCACCTTCATCTCGGCCATGGCGAACGTCTGCCCGATGCAGTTCCTGCGGGCGCGAGGGAGGGAGTGGGGGCTCTGACTTCGCCCGGGACGTGGCCGTGGGCGCGGTTCCTCCACACGCCCGCGTGCAGGGGTAGCGAAGGGGGCTAACAGCGCCTGGGACCCCCATGTGGACTGGCATATGTCCTCTCTCCAGCCCGGAACTCAGACCAGCACACAGCGGGAAGGGGCTCTGAGCCCATCGGGGCCCCCTCCTTGGACCCACCCACCCCCATTCCCCAGACCCTTTCCCATAACCTCCGGAGGAGGGGAAGGAAGGAGAGCCAGAACTCTTCTATTTTCCCCCTTCCCCTCCCTGAGGGGGTTCCTGGGATCTCAGTCCCAGATCCCCGCCCCCATCACCCCCTTCCTGCCTCAGATACTTGCTGTCCTCACCTGGGCCCCACTGAGAAGGGAAGAAAAGCCAGAGGTGACCTCTCCTGGGCAGTTTCTGGGTCAAAGCGGAAGGGGTTATAGACCTGGGGGGAGGCCAAGGCAGGGCCGCTGGGTGAGGTCTCCCAGGACAGCCGGCCTTGGAGAAGTGTGATGGGGTGCAGGGGTGTTTGATTTGCCAGGTCAGAACCCCGCTCCCTCCCCCTTGGTGCCCCAAGGGGAGAGGACAAGGATGAGGGAAGGGGGAGGCAGCACCTCAGGGTCCGGCCACACCGATGGGTTGTGATGGGTCCCAAAAATACTGATAAGGCAGATAACTCCTGTGGGAGAGGCGGGGCCAGTCAGGTCAAGAGGAACACCCTGTTGGGCGTTCTCTTCCTGCTGGGGTGGGCCCTCCCCCACCCGCTCCGTGGGCCCTCCCCCACCCGCTCCGTGGGCCCTCCCCCATCCCCTCCCTCCCCCTGCTATCGCCAGCACCTTTGGGGACAACCCGGCCATCAGGCAGAATAATGTCCTGGGTACAGCAGCGGGAGATGGCCATGACTGGGGGGTGCAAGCGCAGACTCTCCTTGATGCACATGGTCAGGAAGGGCAGCCGGGCCAGGTCGTCCCTAAGGAACAGCTCAGCAGTTACCCAGGGAGCAAACCTCAGACCTGCCCCCACCAGCTCTATGAGGTTCTCTCACTGTAACAAAATAAGTTCCAGATGGGTCAAATATCTCCAAACACATAAGTACATTAAACATGTACAGCTTTTTGTATGGCAATCAAACCTCCACAGAGTAGTTTAAAAGTAAAAAGAAAAGAAAATCATTGTTGCAGAAGTACTAGAGAAAATTTAGTTGGATATTTTTAGAAGCTTTTCTAAGCAAAACACAATACATGAACAACTATAGAAAGGTTTACAAATTTACATAAAAATATTCTTTAGGGCAAGAGAGCAAAACCAAAGGCAAATAAGTAAGAAAAAACAGATCCATATTTTATTTATCATGGTACTAGAGATAGTAGCTAATGCAGTTAGACAAGGGGAAAAAATGGAGAGTAATGTAATTGAAAATGTGGGGGTAAATTGCCTTTTTTGGCAGGTAGTGATTTCATACTCAGAAAAAAACACAAGAGAATCCACTGGAAAAGTTGTATAAATATTGAAGCTCCAGTAAGGGGGCTGAATTCTTTTTCTTTAATCCCCTCCTTTTTGTGTGGCGACTTAAGTTTTTCATAGCTGGTGTCTCACTAACTGGTTCAAAACTGGAAAGTTACAAGGCCCCGCCCCTGAAAGGACTCGCAGGCGTGTGCACTGATGGAAGTTATTCCGAGGGTGGGAATTAAGAAGGAAGTTTATTTTCATTATAAAGTCTTTTGTACTCTTTTCTTTTTCACTAAGTGCATCATTGTGTTTGAAGTCTTGGAGGAAAAGGCATAAAATTTTTTCCTCACCTCACAGGACTGCTGTGCTAAGCAAAAGCTGGAGGGCAGAACATTACCTCCCAATTGCTTGCCCAGCCTGATGCTTCCTCACCATCCCCCAGGCCCTGGCCTAGCTCAGGCCTCAGAATCTCCTCCCTGGGCTCCCACACTGTGGCTCATCTCCAGCGTGTCCCCACACTAGCCCCAGAAATATCTCTCTGGCACCAGATCTGACCTGTCCTCCTGCTCAAACATCCCAGTGGTTCCTCATCATCCTTGCGTTAAAAGTGAAGCTGTAAATATTGCTTTCAAAGTCTTCCACATCTCTCTCCCTCTCTCTCTCTCCTCCTGCTTTCCTTTCTCTTCTCTCTCCCTTTGCCCCTCCCTCTCCCCCAACTCCTTCACGTGGCCCAGGCTGTCTTTTTTCTTTTCTTTTTTTTAACCCAAGGGCCCCCAAAATGCAGGCAAGTATCTATTGATCAGCATTCAGGGTCTCAGCTGACATGCCCTTCCACCCTCAGCCTTGTTCATCTTCCTGGCAAGCCCAGTTCTGCCCATGTGGACTGGGAGTGGCCTGAGCCTGGACTATTCCCCCACCAGGCTGGGAGCTCCTGGAAGGCAAAGACTTGTCCTGCCTCCTTCCTGAGTCTCCAGGACACAGAATGGGGCTTGGAAGGATTAGAGGAGGCACAAAATTGGAGATGGAAAGGCAGTGTTTGTTGAATATGGGCTGGATGGATGGATTAAGGTGTTCCTGGACAAGAGTTAAGAGACTTTAATCCCTACGTGCCCCCCTGTGAATCCTGGAATAAACAATATGGGAGGAATTAGGAGGGAGGAGACAAGCAAATATTCCGGGAATAAAGATATTTGGGGAAAAAATGTGATTTCAGAGAGAAAAGGAAGGACGTGAAGGAAAAGCTCACTTACTGAATATGTGCTAAGTGGCATCATCTGCCCTCACACGTTGTCACTAATTCTCTCAGCAGCCCAGATCTTTCTGTCCCCAAACCTGGTACACTTTCCCCTGCCATCCAAGCTGGATACCAGACCCTGCCTTTGCGCCTTGCTTCCACTCCCACTAAATGGGATGACAGAATGACAGAATCAACAACAAAGATCTTCCCTCTTCCCCACTTCGGGAGCACAGCCAATGTGGGGTGGGGGGGCTCAGGAAGAGCCATGAGAACCTGCACTCACCACTCAATCTCTTTAGGCTCCTGGTCCCCCAGGAGCTGTTGCACCTCCTGCCGGCAGCGCTCCTGGTATTCTGGGTGCCGTGCGAGGTTGTACAGGACCCAGGAGAGGCCACTGGCTGTGGTGTCATGGCCTGAGAGGCAGGCAGGCAGGCTTGGGTGTCTGGGCTGCTTCCGCGCCAGAGGTGGACAGCACCCTTATGTTAAGGCCCTCAGGGAGGATGGGGAGGATTGGGTGGGACGGGGTGGCCCAGGGTCCACTTGTTAAGTCCCTGGGATGGTGAGACCCACCCCCTCTGTGGTCCCACACTGGAACCCTTACCCTCAAACATGAAGGTATCAGCCTCAGCTCGGATGTCCTCATCTGATAATCTCTTCCCATCTTCATCCTGCAGAGAAAGCAAGACTCCCCAGATCACACCTAGGGCCACCTAGATCTCCCTGCCCACTGTCAGCAGAGGCCCCAACCCACAGGCCTCCTCCTTAGCCTCACTGCCTCCAAGTGAGAGGAATCAATGGCCCATGAGTAGTTTCATGTCTCTGTGTGATAAGGGATTTCTGATTTTCAAAAGTTACTGGCAACCTGGCTTACAGATGATTACACTGCTTTGGAAGTTAGAAATGGAGTGTTGCTGAAGAACCAGTTGCTCATATTCAAGGCTAGTAAATCCAGAGACTCTATCTTCCCTGGAGATAAGAAATGGGTTGTAAATCTATAGAATCTGTAGACTTTGCCTTCCCAAAGGATTTGTTTATGCTCCAAAGCAATAACAATCTCTCTCCTCTTTCTTCCTCCCTCCCCACCATAGGGCAGAAAGGACAGATAGGTCAGCTGATTTATATAAGTTCCAAGATTCAAACTGTGCAGGTACCTCTCCTGTGATGCAAGCAGGGCTGTGTGTCCAGGTAAAAGCATCATGCAGCCCTCAGAATAACTTGGGAACAGGGAACCAGAGGTACGGTTCTACTCTGGCTACCATTACTGTGTTAAGTAATGAATGCACAGCTCTAATAAAAACCTTAGGCCCTTCACACTGTCAGACTTAGCAATCCCCTACAGACTGCACTGCACACAGTCATCTCTAACACTTATCGCTGACTCATCCCTCCCTTCTTCAAGCACCTGCCATGGCTCCCCAGTGCCCTCTGCATCACAAATCAGTTTTCAGTCCAACATTTGAGCCCTGGCTGGTGTGGCTCAGTGGCTTAGTGCTGGCCTGCAAAACGGGAGGTGACTGGTTCGATTCCCAGGGAAGGCACATGCCTGGGTTGCAGGCCAGTCCCCAGCTGGGGGCATGTAATCAATGTCTCTCTCACACATTATTGTTTCTCTCCCTCTCTTTCTCCCTTCCTTCCTCTTCTCTAAAAATAAATAAATGAAATCTTTAAAATAATCTGACTTTTGAAATCAAGGTCCATTCTATCTCTTCATTTCAGATGCGAGAGGAGCCCACCTTGCTCAGCAAGAGCACATCGATGAAATCCAAAGTCTTGGTCTTAGCCTTGGCTTCCAGAAAGTCATCAACACCCTGATCAGGGAGGGTGCGGCGCCGCTCCTGGATGACTGCATAAGTGAAGTCGTGCACCAGGCGGCAGGCCCGACGGAAGCGCCGCCCATCAGGGGTGAGGTGGTACAGGAAGTCCAAGTACAGGAAGAGCTGATCATGTCGTTTGGTCACGAGGGCACTGAGCTCCAAGATGGCAGCAATGTATTCACTGGGCTTCCTGCAGCATGAGGGCAGGTAGGGCAGCAACAGGTTAGCTCACTGAAGCCCAAGGTGGACCTCCCACTAGAAGCCAGGAGTGACCTCCCATTAGGAAACTGAGTGTCCAGGAACAGATGGCCCCAGAGATGCATGGAGGGCAGAGTCCAGGAGACACGGCCCTGTGGACTTCCTTCTCTCCCTGCATCCTATCCCTGTGCGCGGCCTCCATGCCCCAGGCACCCAGAGACGGCTCAGACACATGCTTCTCTTCTCTCTCTCCCACCCGGTATCCGCCCCTTTCTGTCCCAGACTTTCCACACAGCTCAGACTCTGGCCTCTCCTAACTGGTCAGTGGGCCCAGCCCCCCGCTCGCCTCCTTGCATTCAATGCCAGCACCTTTCCAGTGTCTACACAACAGTTAGTCTTCTCTAGAGTCAGATGTCCAAGCTCAGTTTTGGCCAAAATCCTCATCTACTCGGACACCTGCCACGGCTCCCTGGAAACCTCAGGATAAAGTTCATACCTCTTTGCCTGGCCTTTTAATGGCCCAAATATCTAACCCCTGCCAAGCCCTCCCACCTCATTTCCAAGATGTCTCCTCACTAGTCTAGATGAGACTAGTGTGTGTCATCTAGTCTCCTGGTTCTTATCAAACATTTCTACCTACCTGAAAGGATCATTCTTTCTCTTTCCCCATACTTGTCCTTCAATGTCCAGCTCTGACCCACCTCTTCCAGGAAGGCCCTTGTGATTATCCTGGTCAGTCCTCTCCCCATCTACTCCCTTGGGTCTATGGCTCATGTTCCCAGGCTCTGGGCAGAGACTCACTCCTGGCAATTGCTGTCAAAACTGAAGACACATTTCTGCAGACTGTCCAGGGTCATGAGGCTGATGTGTTCAAACATGTCCAGACGGGTGTGGCCCTCTGAGGCCAGGCGCTGCCACTTGGCCTGGACAGAGAGGGGGACAGAGCTGGGCCTTCCCTGAGCCCTTCCCCCAGCCCAGCCACCTATATGTTCTCCCCCAGACCCTGCCTCTTGGTCCTCTGCAGCAGGCACCCATCCCCAGGGAGGACCGGGCATGAGTGGGAGTGGAATCTGTTACTCTTAGGACATGAAGACTCCATGACTGGGAGTCAGGAGACCTTGGTCCAAGGTTCAGCTCTGTCTCTTATGCTCCGTGTTCCCTTAGTCAACTCATTGCACTTCTCTGGGCTCTACCTGTCAAATCTTGAGTACTAGTAAGGTAACCTACTTTGGTGTCTAATAAACCAGGTTGGAATCCCAGATCCATTTATTAGCTCACTTGCTAGATGGGTGAAGGTGGGCAAGCCTCCTAACCAATATGAGACTCAATTTCATCATTTGTAGCAGGGAAAAAAGAATCTCAACCTCGCAGAGTGGTAAAAATTAAAGATAATATATGTAATGGAATTGGCACATTATTTTTGGCATATAGTATATACTCAATAAATGTAAGCTTCCACCACCTTCATTATTATAAAGTGAATAGGAAAATGTCCCTTAAAAATGCATGGTCCTGGTGTTCTTTACCTGGGCCACCTCTTAGAGCTGTGTTTGCTGCCAAAAGCCTTGAAGGATGAGATAATGTCTTCCCCTGGACAAATATCAGGCTTTCTTCCAATTGCTATAAAAGTTAGAGACCCTGAACTTGGTGCCCCCATAATGCAACATACTGCATGAGCAGGCATCCACTTAAGCCCACCTGTGTCATCGCCTGAAATTTGGTGACTTGGAGAAAGAATGCAAACCGATAGAGGCACATGCAGCTTGCTGTGCCATTATTTATAAACTGTCCTTTGTCTGTTACCCAGATGTTTCACGTCTTCTGGCAGAATCCACAAAACAGTGCTGGGAAAAATCCCAGGCACTTCACAAAACCTTACTCCAATTCCTCACTTCCCTTTATATATCCCCATTCTTCGCAACATGACTTTTCAGCAACTCCCATTAGGAGTTGGAGCCTCTTGCACCACCCTTTCTGTGCTGGCCTGTTGACTTGCTTTGGCCAATAGACAGTGGTGAGAATAGGGAGGTGATGATCCTAAGCCTGGATCTCAGGAGGCACTGCAGCTTCCTCTCAGTCTCTAGGAATCCTGCCTCCACCATGTGAACAGATCGAGATGTCCAAAAGGAGAGAGAGAGAGAGAATCTTATGGAACAAAGTCCAGTTGTGCCAGCTGAGACCATCCTAGGTCAAGGCAACCAAGGCTTAATCGTGTGAAAGGACTGAGCCCAGATCAGCAAAGCTGCCCGCGGCTGATCACAAGTACATGAATAACCTCATCCACATGCAGCAGACCCAGCCAACTGACTCACAGACTCGTTGACAATAATAAGCCCTTATTGTTTTGAACTGGTTTGTTACTCAGCAGCAACTACTGCACAACATTCATCATCATCATCAACCATGTCTCAGGACTCCAAGGCTTCTGTGAGGGAAACAGAAATAAGTGCCTTCTGAACACCGACTATGTATCAGGAACATGGCTCCATTACATCATCCCGACCACACTACAAGATGATAACCGTTATTTCAGCTGAGAAAACTGAGGCTCAGAAAGGAAGAACAATGGCCCAGAAGCCAACCAGAAGAGCAAGAATTCCAGACAAGATGCCTCTGAGTCCCCATTACCCCCTGAGGCTCCAGCTGGGACCCCGAGTTCAAGAGACTTACATGCATGATGTCTGCACTCTTGCTGAAAATCTTCACGTAGGGCTTCAGGATGTTAAAGTGGAAGGCAGGTGTCAGCATTCGACGATGGCGGCTCCACTTGTCACCAGCACTCAGCAAAAGCCCATTCCCTAGTAGAGGCAGCCACAGGGAGTGGGCAGGGGCAGTGTCTTCCCCTGGCCCGCCAAGGGTCCCATCCCCGTCACCCTCAGTTACTCACCCAGCCAAGCCTTCAGGAATCTGTAGAAGACCATATCCTTGGGCGCGATGGCGGCTGACATGAATGAACACCATCAGGGACCATGCACAGGGGGAGGAGAGGGACTCTTGCAGCGGGGAGGAGGCACCCAGCACAGCAGAATGGGACAAGCGCAGAGGAAACAGTGAGGAAGGGGGATGTGAGGGCCATGACACAGAGCAGAGCAAAGGCAGAGCCCAAAGGCACACCTCTGAGGCACATGCTTGGACACACCCCAACATGGCACAACATGCCCAGCACACCTTGACATGGCTCCTACATGATCCAACATGTTCTACACATCCAAACACAACCCAGCGCTCTACAGGGACCCCAGACCCCCCATCTACCCCAGCACACTCCTTGACATCTCCTGGGACACCAGACATGCCCCAACATGTGTCAACAGGTTGTGCCATAGCTCAAACATGCATGGCACACCCTGACCTGATGCAACACATTCTGACATGGATGCAAAGACAATCTGACATGACCTCAATGTGTCCCCCAGATGAGACCCAGATAGGACTTAAAATTGGTCCCATTAATGTCACAGATGTGGACCAGGTATGACCCAGACATACCCTATGATCTGCCTTGAACAAGACTCACATAAGGTCTCAGACATGTCTTACAGGGACAAAACAAGAACATGGCCTGGGCATGACCAGACAGTCTCAAAAGGCATCTCAGACAAGCACCACACAGTTTCCAACAGGCCTGAAACGTCCCTGGCCACAGCTGAGCCCCAGACACGACTGAGGCTGTCTCTGTTCGATCCCAAGTGTAAACAAGCATGAGCTACAACTAGGGGATGGGTGGAACAAATACAGCCAGGCATGGGCAAACGAAAGACACCACACAGGCATACCCTCGGCGTAAGCAGACATGACTAGAGGTGGGGCAGGTGGGGTTCCAGGCAAGACAGAGGAAGCGGCTCTTCAGTCACAGCCCCTCCCATCTGCACCCAGGTCACTTGCCCAGCTGGAGGCAGCACAGAGACCTCGGCAGTGAGCAAGCTGTGGCCAGAGGGATGTCTACCTGGAGCCAAGAGCACAGGTTTGATGCAGGTGGGATGGAAGATACGGACAACGGCGTGCCAGGGCCCCACCCACCAGCAGCACACATCCCCATAGGTGCTCGCCAGGCCCTGTGTATATAGGAGACCTTCCTCCGAGCTCCGAATCTGGAGAGGAACGGAGAGGAACCGATTCGCACTCTTCTGGGTTGCCAAATGGAAGAACGCTCAGGACAGAGACCCAGACCTGAGCCCCATGAATCTTATCCAGCAGGTCATCCTCTTCCTGGGGCCCCCACCCCACTCCCTTAACACAGCGACAATCAGGGTCTTTTCTTCTCATTTGGATTCCACACACCACATCCACCTGACTCCTCTTCTGTTCCCATTTTCCAGATAAGGAAACTGAGGCTCGGAACAACAAAGACACTTGCCCGCAGTCTCCCAGACAGTGGGTGGCATGCCTGAGACCTGAGCCCAGGTCTGTCTGCATCCAGGTCCTGAGTTCTTAACTATAGAACTTCTTTGAACTTCAAGACAATAACTCTGAGACCCCTATGCCTGCCAAGACTGGGCAGTCAGAGTGGCAGTGACTGGAGGAGAAACTGGCCTAAGCCAGACAAATTAAAGTGAATCCTGCAACTTTGCCTGGAACTGTCGGGAACAAGCTCACTTTCCCATGGGGGTTGAGATTCTGGGATTCACCTTCACCAGCGTGAGAGTGAAGAGATCGCAGAGGAAAATAACTAAAAAAAAATGAAGACAGAGTCCTGAAAACATTGTTTGACACCTGGATGCAGCTGTACCTGAAGGCATCATTCATGGAATTGACAGTGGTTCCATTCCCTTTCTTTGCTTAGACCACATAGGTTTGACTTTCCACCACTCACAACTGAAAGAGAACTCAGCAATCAAGGAGAGCAGAGTCACCCAGTATTTTGTTTCAGAGCCAAGCTCTCTGTCCAGTGCTGCCTTTTCTCCTGCTCAGCCTGAGCTATGTTGGGGTGAGAAAGGTAGAGAGCAAAGGAAGGGATCCAGGCTGGGGCGGGTTTTCCTTGGAGACCTTCCCAGGGCCTTCATGCAGAGGGCAATCAATTTGAAGTGATGAGCTGCAGGGTAGGGTAGAAGGAACAGACCCACCAGAGGTGGACATCACAGAAAGAGCAAGCCCTCGTTGCTCTGGGCCTTGGGGAAGGGGAGAAGGGGCAGGTCTGGGATGTGGAGGCCTAGGGAGCTAGCAATGTCCACTGCTTCACTCTATCCTCTACTGCAAAAAATCTCTACTCATTGTTCTAGACCCAGTTCCAGGAACTGCTCCTGCAGGAGGCATTCCAGGCTGCCACAGCCTGCCTCTGGCCACTCCTGACCACTCCAGGTCGGGGGTCCCCCTGTCCCTAGATGTCTCCTCAAGTTTTGGAGCTCCTCCACAACAGAATCTTGGATTGAAGCATTTTGGGGTCCCAGTGGTGCCCAGGACACCAGAGCACAAGGCAGACGGCATTGGACGAAGGAGGAAGTGAGATGCAGGGTTGAATACATGAAGAAAAGAGGAAGATGCTAAGAGAGAAGAGAGGAAGAGGGCCAGGTCCTGTCCAAGCCATGCAGAAGTGTGGCATGGAGGAGCTGGAAGCCTCAGATGTGCCACAGCACCCACCACCATGAGCTCTGTCAGTACCTGAGGCGCTGGTGACAGCCCGGATCATGTCTGGGTGGCAGAAAACAACGAGGGGGTAGATGTGACCCTGCCATATCATAAATCCCTGGAAGTAGGTGGTGAGCAACTGAGAGATGTCCCTCATGCCCTGTTCATTGCGGGGGACCTGAAAGCAAGGCAGGGTTGTCACTCCTCCAAAGGAGCCTGTGGCCTCTGTAGTGGACAGCGTGTGGATTTTGTGTGGATGAAGAAGATCTGCTTCCTCCTGCTCTTTCCCTCTCAGTGCAGGTGGGTCCTAGAGGCCTCCCCACATCCTCAGGGTGCACCCCAGGGCTCAGCAAGAAGATCTGCTCTCTGCCCACAGAGAGGGTGAGCTGGGCTCAGAAGATGGATTTTTCTTGTCCTGGGAGTGGTTCCAGGCCTGGGGCTGGAGACCACAGGGAAGGTCCCTGAGGGAGGTTTGTGGGCAGCACTGTGGCCTCAGGATTTGACCCCGAGACTTAGTCCCATATCCTTTCATTTCCTAGCTGGTCCACACAGCCTTCAGCTTCTCAAATGCTGAAGGTCTGCAGACCCAGGACCCTCCAGCCCCAGCAAACCCCAAGAGACACACGTGAACTCTGCGCAGTGATCAGAAGGGTGGCTCCCACCTATGAGCCCCTTCTGCCAGCCAAGCTGCGTGTACAGTGCGTCCTGTCTATCTCTCTATCTATCTGTCTCTCTGTCTGTCTGTCTATCTAGCATAGTTTATCCTGTCTATCTTCTATCATAATGCATCATGTCTGTCAGTCTGTCTATCTTTCTAATAGTGGGTCAGGCCTGTCTAACTATCCATCTATCTATCTATCAAAATTCATCCTTTCTGTCTCTCTAGCTATCTCTGTCCTCACCCTATGGATACACCCACCAATCATGCTATTTAGCAATGAAGAAACTGAGGCCAGGTCCCCCCAAAGGGGGAGGAGGATGGATCACCTGCTGGTGAAGCATCCTCTCCAGTCCCTCAGGATGCCCTATCAGAGCCTGACAAAGACTCCAGGTGCTCCAGGCAGGTGAACATAAGTCATTTTCACCCAAGTGATCTCCCTGGGCCCGACGGAACATGAGGGGAAGATTCAAAGCCCTTGATGAAATTGGTCCAAAAAGGGAGAGTGATTCAGCTGAGGTCACAAAGCAGAGGGGCTGGAGGAGAAAGAGTGGCCTAGGCAGCTCCCATCGCTGAGCCCACAGAGGGGAGTCAGAATGGCTGTAACCTCCATTCCAAGCCCCAGAATCTCAGGCAACCTTCACACTGAGCTTGGGAATGTCCCATTGCGACCTTGGCCATAATGAGTAGTAACATCACAGGAAGTCCTTCCCCAAGCTGTAGTTCTCATCCCGGCAGGAAAGGAAAGCTGGTCTGGGCGGAGGCAGGAGGTGGACCCTCATCCTTTTGGCTGTGACCAAGGGAGGTGGCAGCAAAGTCATCACATAAGGGCTCAAACAGTTAATAAGTACCTGTTGTACCACAGCCTCTGGGCTGGGAACTACAGATAAAGAGTCTATTTCCCAGATCAACCATCAAGTTGGAGAGCCAAATAATAAGTAATTAACAATTAACCGTGTAATTAAGAAGGAGCAGGCCCAAGTCAAAGGTCCCAGCCTGGGGTGTGGGTGCAGAGTTTAAGAGGACTTCCAAAAAGAGATGTGCGAGGCCAACTCTAACCAGGCTGTGCAACAGGCCCATTGAGACATCTTAGAAGGGAAGTGTAAGACAAGAGGAAGGTGTGCGGGAAGGTGAGGGGATGGGGAGATGAGCCCTTGGGGGTGGGGATGAGCAGACACAGGGAAATGGACCAGTCACAGGGAGCAAACCTTGGAGAGCGCCCCTGAGGTGGTCTCAAGGCTAGCTGTGGACACTGGGAATGCTAGGGGACCCTGCTCTGTGCAACCCACCCTGGGAGCCCCTCAGAGGTGCACTAATATGGGGAAGACAGGCAGGAGATGGACCCAAAGTAGGCCAGGGGCGGGGACAAGGATGTGGGAGAGGCCAGGGATGGCAGAGTGGAGAAGTGAGTGAGAAAACAGGGGTTCCTCTTGACCCCCCTGGCTTCTCTGCTACCCAGCACCTGAGCCCCATTCCCAACCCCCGGGGAGCCCACCCACCC
>CM052545.1:43184849-43212637 GCA_028533065.1 Trachops cirrhosus | reverse complement strand
TTTTGCTGCCCACACTCACCAGGCCCAGGTGACCCAACAACCAGTTCCGCTTCGGGGGCTCTGGGAAACATCGGAGGCGCCGGCAGTTGTCATAGAAGGTGTAGGTCCAGGCCAGGACTCGGGCCAGGAGCCAGGAGGCCCCCAGCAGCAGCAGGAGTAGCCATGGGGAGGCTGCCAGGGGCCCCAGTCTCAGCCAGGACAGGCTCAGCTGTGACATCCTGCAGGGCAGACAGAGGGGGTGCTCCTGAGGCCAAGGAGGGGCCTGGTAGGGGGGCAGTAATAGGTGAGCTCAGAGGCAGAGACCAGCTCACAGACAGAGGGAGGGAGCAGAGGGTGTGAGGGACAGGGACACAGAGGGCCAGGTGAGTGCTGGGGACAGGGAAGGGAGGGCTCTGAGGTGGGTGAATGGGGTCTCAGGAGAGAGGGGAGACCCAGGGAAATGCAGAGGAAGAGGGAGAGGAAGAGACAGAGACAGAAAAAGACAGAGGGAGAGAAGGAGAGAAAGGGAAGGAAAAAGGAGAAAGAAAAACGACTGAAGAACTGCCAAAAGGAATCAGCCAGTGGAAGGTTGCCAGAGGCTCCTGTTACAAGGAAACCATGCTCCCCCTGGGCCAGCTTGCTCTCTGGAGCCACCACTGCCTTGGCCAGCACCCTTCCCCACCCAGTCAGCCCTGCAGCCTCAGCCTGGTACCTTCTGCCTGAAGCACCTAGTCCCACGCAACCTTTCGCTTCCCTCCCCTGCTCCCCCTGGGGTCTTGGTCCCTGCCTGACCTCTAACGAGGGAGGGCTGGGCTTGAGTCAGCCAATCCCTGCACACCAGGCTGCTTCCTCCCAGATGGCAGTCACCCAAAACTTGGAGCCAGAGCCTGCTGGGTCCCAAGAGGAACTGGCTCAGTGTCACAAGGTGTCAGTGCTGGGTCCTCAGGACTCAGCACCTCCCTTGTGGGGTGGAGGAGCAGGTTGTGGGGTGGGCAAAAGTGACTCTGGGCCCTCAAATTTACTTCTTCCCCTACCCTGCCAAGGCTAGGGTCCGACAGTTAAAAGCTTGAACTTGATCTTGGAGTCCTGTCCCAAGCATCTCCCCGGGGCTTCCAGGGCACACAGCCCTGCATCCAGGCAGCCCAAGGCCTGAGCTGAGACCTGCATGCTGTGAATGGGAGAAAAGGAACCAGCCTGGCTGGGGACTTTCCCATCAGATTCAGGGGTGGAAGGGCCCTTTGGAAAGAGGGCACCTGGAGGCAGGTGGGGTGGGTCTGCGGGACCATGAGAAGAGGGTGCAGGCCAGGGAGGGCAGAGCTGGGAGACCCCAAGGGAGGTCTGCCTCGCCCTCACCTGCCTGCTGGCTGTGCTGGCCCCTCCTGGCTCAGTCTCCCACCTGGGGTGAGAGTCCGAGAGGGGTCACATGTTGTCCAGCCCCTTCCCACATTTCCCTGTGAGGGGTTCTCAGGCCCTATGAGGTCTCCCCACAGTCAGGCTCCAAAATGAGTGTGAATTTAAAGAATGGGGCTGAGTGGAAAGATTGGGGCAGACTTTCCTCTCACAACTGATAGAATGTTAGGGAAATGTCCAAATTTGCCCCCCACCCCGCCACCTTATTCCTTTCAGTCCTACGTGACCCAGCTGCAGGTGGCTGTTCCTGGAGCCCCCAGCAGGTTGCTAGGGGCACACTGTCCTAGATCCTCCTCCTCTGCTGGGCTGGGGCCACCTCCTGGCCCCTATCTGGAGAAGAGCCAGGGGCAGGGCCGGGGTGGATGAGAGGCAGCAGGGCTGGCCAGAGAGGCCTGGGAAGCAGCAGGAGGAAAGAAGAAACAGACATCCAGAGAGGTGCAGGACCTTGTACCCGCCACGTGGCAGTCATTCACCATGACAGCTCAGGAGAAAGTGAATCCTGGCACAGTGCAGGTGCTCATTAACTATTTAGGGAAGAAAGGGACTTAGGAGCCATGAGCTGAAGAACTGTCTGCTCAAAGTGTGGTCCACAGACCAGCAGCCTGGCTGTCACATGCAGCATCTTGGAAATGCAGAACCTCAACTCTAACCCAGACCCATCAAGGGGATGACTGCAGGATTTTTGCCATTTTCCCCAGTAAGAGGAGCTTGTTTTCCTTCTCCTTGAATCTGGACTGGCCTGGGATGCTTAGTCAATAGGATGTGGTACAGGTCGTGCCATGCCAATGATGGCCTTGAGGATAGCTGGCAGCGTACACTTCTATTTGCTCACAGGACACGTCGAATGCTGTAAGGAAGCTGAGGCCACATGGAAAATCCTCACACAGGTAAAACTGATCAACAGCCCCTGCTGACCTCCCTGCTGTGACAGCCAGTTATCAACTGCCAGCCGTGTGAGAGAGCCGTTTGGACCATCCAGCCCAGTGGAGCCTCCAAATGACCACTTGATGTGCAGAATCATAAGAGAAAATAAAATGGTCATTGTTTTAAGCCACTAAGTTTGGGGGGCCTCTTTGTTATGTGGTGATAGCTCACTGATACACCGACTGCATCTCTCTCTCTCTCTGATTACTGCATGAGGGCTGTCCACAAAAATTAGCCTGACTACCACCACACCCACAGGGGGAGACTTGGGAAGTGCGATGTATCATAAAAAGAAGTCATTTGTCCCCTCTCCTTCCCAAGTAGTAGAATATATATACATATATATAATCTTGAGAAAAATATATACCTTAACATAAGTTTGTATAAATCTTAAGATATACATGTATATATAAGATTTATATCACACATAAATCTTAGGATAAATATGTGTATATAGAAGACTGATAGATGATACATATAGGTAAATGATAGCTAGACAGATGATATAGATAATAGATAGGTGATGAATACATAATGGGTGAGTGGATAGATAAGTAGATGACTGACAGATACATGTTATTAGTTCTGTTTCTCTGGAGAACACTGACTGACTCAGAGGCAAATCTAATCCCTCTCTCCTTGAACCTGAGCTGTCCTCAGTGTCTTCTGGGACTTGGAGTCTAGATCACAAGATTTGCAGCTTCCTTCCAGGCCCCTTAGAATACACCCTCCTGGACACAGCTGCCATGTGGAGAGGAAGCCCAAGCAACCCCACAGAGAGGCCCTGCACTGGCAGGAACTGAGGACCCCAGCCAACAACTGGCACCAAATCACCAGCCACGAGAGTAAGTTCTTTTGGAAGTGGATCTTCTGGCTTCAGACAAGCTTCCCAGGTGAGGTCACATAGAGTAGAGAAAACCAACCCAAATGAGCCCTGCCAAATTACAAATTGATGAGCAGACTAAAGTTTGTCAATTGAAGATACTAAACTTCTTGGTAGTTCATTATACAATAATATTCTAACTGGAACAGATTGTATTTTTTTTAAAGATTTTATTTACTGCCCTGGCTGGTATGGCTCAGTGGACTGAGTGCCTGCCTGCAAACCAAAGGGTCGCGGGTTCAATTCCCAGTCAGGGCACATGCCTGGGTTGCAGGCCAGGTCCCCAGTTGTGGGCATGTGAGAGGCAACCACACATTGATGTTTCTCTCCCTCTTTCCCCTCTCTCTAGAAATAAATAAATAAAATCTTTTAAAAAGCTGCATCACTTAAAAAAAAGGATTTTATTTACTTATTTTTAGAGAGAGGGAAAGGGAGGGAGACAGGGAGAGAAAAATCTATGTGTGTTGCCTCTCATGCGCCCCCTACTGGGGACCTGACCCGCAACCCAGGCACATGCCCTGACTGGGAATTGAACTGGGACCATTTGGTTCACAGGCCAGCACTCAACCACGGAGTCACACCAGCCAGGGCCAGATTGTATTTTTTAATATGTTTGGAATCCTTAAGAAATGATTATGTGTGGAAGCACTGAGATCTTGCTCACTGGCATATGTCATCAGTTTGGCTCAAATGAATTTTTATAAAAAATTCTCGCCCTGGCTGGCGTAGCTTAGTGGATTAAGCACGGGCCTGTGAACCAAGAGATCACGGTTCGATTCCCAGTCAGGGCACATGCCTGGGTTGCAGGCCAGTTCCCAGCAGGGAATGCACAGGAAGCAACCATACATTGATATTTCTCTCCCTCTCTCCTTCCTTTCCCCTCTGAAGATAAATAAATAAAATCTTTAAAAAAATAAAAATATTTTTTAAAAAAATTCTCTTGCCCTGATCAATGTGGCTCAGTTGGCTGGGCATCATCCCACAAAGTGAAGGGTCACCAGTTCTATTCCCAGTCAAGGCACTTGTCTGGGTTGTGGGTTTGGTCCCCGGATGGGATGTGTATGAGAGGCAACTGATCGATATTTCTCTCCCTCTCTTTTTCCTACCTTCCCTCTCTCTGAAAATAAATAAATAAAATCTTTTTTTAAATTCTTTTTAAAAAGTGGTTATGTATACATAAGTATATGTATGTATGTATGTATGTGTATATATATATGAAAATGTTCATATATGCAATTTTTAAAACTAAAAATAAAATCAAACCAAACTGCTGGACTGGGGGTGGGGAGCAGAAGTAGAATTTCCCTTTAAAGTGTTTACATTTACAACTTTTTTTACACCAAGTCCATGCAATATTTGGAGACAGGAGATAAATAAATAAAATGCTTATAACAACATTCCCTTGACACACAATCAGTACCAAGCGCGTGTTTGTCATTATTTCTCTTATTTTGTGACAGAATGAAGGCACAGGAACCAGCCACAAGTGAGTCTAAGGACCTCTGGTATACACATCATGGACTTTACTAGCTGTGAAGGGCCCCATTCCCTCAGGGCTTTGCAAGGAAGAGGACTTCCAGGAGGGAAACAAGCACTGGACTTGGGATCAGAGGGCCCAGGGTTGAAGCCCAGCTTTGCCACTCTCCAGCTGCGGACCTTGGGCAAGCGACTTGCCCTCTCTGATCCTCACACACCTCCTCAGTACAAGGGGCGTAATAACAGGCGCCGTGGGGATTGGGGATCAGGCGTAATAACAGGCCTGTGTGTGTATGTTAGTTTGCATCCCTTGAAAGCAGACTGTGATACAAGGATTCAAGGGCAAATACTTTATTCTGAAGCAAAAATTCAACACAAGTTGCTTCTTTGGGAAGCAATCTCAGGAAATAACAGTAAGGCAGTCAAAAAGTGAGACAGGGAAGGGAAGGCAGCAGGGAAAAGTGCTTTAGAAAGGAAGTCCCACTGTGGGCACCTGGGGCTCAGTCCCTCTGGGGACCTCTGGGAGAGAGCAGAAAACAAGCACCCAACTGTCATTAGTCAGGGTTGCTGCAAGCATGTTATTTCTCCTGAATGTCCTGCTTGCTGCAAGGCAGGATGGGGGACCGGGCAGGGGCTCCTGCCTTAAGCAGGAACACAGCCTGATGTGGACAGTTGCAGTCGTCCAATGAGTGGGGGTCTCCCCTCCTCTCTCCCCAACACACCCAGTCACACACAGTTACACACACAGTCTCTCACACACACGGTCTCACACACACATACACGCTCAATGGAGACCAAACTCCTTAGAGCCTGTTACCCCCGAAATGTCCAGCAGAGGGAGCCTACGACACGCTCACGAGGGAAAGGAGGCCCCCTCAGCCAAATGAGCCAGCAGCAGGTGTGTCTTAGGAGTCACACGTGGGTGGAGCCCAGTCCTGGGCCTAACGTACCCCAAGCCGCCTCTCCTGTCTCATTCATTCACCAAGACCCTATGTGGAAAGTCAACGTGCATTACAAGCATGATGATCCCGTACAGTCCACGGGAGACCCGAGGTGCAGAGAGGGGCCATTGCGTGCCAAGGCCACCGCAAGGATCAGAGCCTGGGATTGAACCCATATACGTCTCCTCCCAAGGTCAAGATATTTTTGCGGGCGGATGAAGGGTTTGCACCGAGGCGTTGGTCGGGGGCGGAGGGGTGAGGTTGAGGGAGGCCGGTGCGATGTTTGGAGAATGATGAGCGCTTGGAGAACCTCCCTCGAGACGGGAGTGTTTGAGAGCTAGCGTCAGCGAGAGCTGGTGGTTTCTTCCGGGTCCGGGACCACATGATTTCAATTAATCTTAAAAGTAGCCTGGACAGGGCATTCCGACCAACAATCCCAGCACGTGCCACCCGAGGGCGCCCTGGCATCGACAGCCCATCTTCCACTCATCAAATCCATCACTCCAGCCTTATCTGCTGACGCCCCTTCTAGGCAGATATGGCTCAGGACCCACCCAGAGCAGGACCAGGAGACCCAAGAAATGTGTTAGAAAAGGACTCAGGGCCCCTCTGAGCTCACAATAATATCGCTGTTGGACCTTGGGTGAGTCACTTCACTCTAGAGCACACAATTTCCACCTCAGTTAAATGAGATAGTAGCAATACCCATGTAACAATAACAGTACCTGTGAGAATTGAATGAGAATATTAAATGGGAAGGACACACAGGAAGCACTCAATCAATTTTAAATCTCTTTATTGTTATATTAATTGCGCAGACCCCCAGGGCCTGATCCTTAAATCCCTCCTTCGTGAACACACACACACACACACACACATCCTGGTATCTCACCCAGTCTTTGGGCTTTAAACACCATCTAAATGCTGAGGCTTCCCAAATGCATCTCCTAGCCTAGAACTCTCTCCCAAATTTGAGACCAACTGCCAGCTTGATGCTCCAGCTCCTCCTGGCCCAAACTGACATGCTGATCTCACCCCCAAAACAACTTACTTCATTCAGCATTCCCCATCTCGTTCAATGGAACCTCCACCTTTCTTTCCAGGTGCTCAAGCCTGGGGTCCTGCCCTTTTTCTGAACCCCACATTCCACTCATTGGCAAACCTGCCAGGACGACCTTCATAAAACAACCATTCCTCGTCAGAATCCGATCGCCCCTTTGCCTTTACAACTCCTAGTTTGGTTGGAGCCACTGTCATCTCACCATGTACCCACCCCCACCCTATCTTTGTAGTCCTATCCTTGCCTTCCACAGTCCCTGTTCAACACAGCAGCCAAAGACTATAAGACAAATCATGTCTGTCCTCTGCTCGGGACTCTCCATGCCTTCCTATTTTTCTCACAATAAAATCTGTGGTTTCTAAGGCCCTGTGTAAATTTACTTATTTATTTGCTAATTAATCATTTATCGGCTCCCCTTTCTAGAATGTCGGTTATGCAAGAGCTCAAACACTGCCTGGCTCACAGAAGATTTTCATTTTGATGAATTAATGTGATTCTTGTAGACACTGTCATTGGATTACCTTCTGTATCACCATTGTACTCTGCCATCCAGTTCCCCCAGCCAAAGACTGGGGACTAAGCCTAACCTCCTCCCTCCCCTCAGCCCCTGCCCTTCCCAACCCACCTGAACCTCAGCTTCCCTCTTCTCTGGGTTTCCACTCCCACATACTCCCTTCCAAGCCACTTCACTGCCAGCCCAGATGCAATCACTACGTGTTGTGTCCCTGCTCACACACCCGCTATAGCTCCCTATTGCCCTCACCACAAGATCTGAACAGTGACATGGCCCACAGTTCTAAGCGGTTGACTCCTGCCCCCGCTTCCTCCATTCTGCCCCATCCTCCAGATCCAGCCACCTTGGCCCCTTGTGAGTTCTTCAAGCTCTTCCTCACCTCAAGACATCAGCAGATGTTGCTCCTCCTGCCAGGAATGCTCTTCTCTCCCTTGTCAGCACTGAGATTCTACTCCCACTTCTGTATCAGAGAAGCTGTCCCTGAGCCACCCACACCAACCGTTATGCTCACCCAGTACCAACGATCTCTCCCTTGGAGTACTTGTCACAGGTTTAAGTAGATATTTATATGTAGAATTATTTGTTCAACATTTGTCACCCCCATCCTCTTGAGGGCAGGAATCAGGCTGGTTGTGCTCCTGGCCCTGTGCCAGCAGACAATTAATATGCAGTCTGTTGATGAAATAAATTATACACAAACTGTCCCCAAAAGTCTGAGTTTATGTCCGAGGACAAATAGCTTTCCAGCCTTCTGGCTCACAGCTTCCCTCAGCTGCCTCCCCCAACTGTTCAGGGCCCCTCATTTCCTTGCTGGGCTCCAAGTGTCAGGGTCTGGTCATGCTAGAGGGTGGATGGTGGTGGATGTCTGTGTACCTTGCTTTTATTCTACAAAAATCAGAACACTTAGAAAAGGGCCTTTGAGTAAAGGAGGAAAGAAGGGGCTGGGAGGAAGGGAGGGTCTGAATTTTAAAAACAACAAAAGCAAACAGCCATGGGATGTAGCCTGATGCCTGAGAGGTTCACCCATCTGAGCTGCAGGGGCCTCAGGAAGGTGATGTCCAAGTTCAAGGCTCTGACCTCGGGCCCCAGCTGCCAAGTCTTCCATTTAGAAGCCTGCCAGAGTCCGAGTGGTGCCAGGCCTGAACCCAGGACACCTTAGATGTCTGGTCTTACGATCTGAGATGGCTCGGTGGGCGGGGCCTGAGGACCTGAATCCGCGGTATGCTGAGGACTGGGTCTGGCCCGAGGGGTGTGGCCTAGCCTGGTCCTCTAACAAGGGAACCAGAACAAGCACTGTGGGGGGTGGGACCTGGACCTCAAGGGCGTGGCCTGCACCTACTCGCTGCTCTAAGGAGGATCCTGACCCTCCATGAGCAGAACCTGGACCTCGAGGGGTGTGGCCTATGCCACAGGACTTTGGGGGCGGGGCCTGGCCCCTTGAGGGTGGGGCCTCGGCCTCTGGGCGGGTCTTGGGCCTGGGGCTTCTCAGGGGGGCACCTGCGCTCAGGCCCGTGGAGGTAGCGGCTCCACATTGAGCCAGAGGCCATTCTCCGTGCGCAGTATAAGCTCCGGCTTCCGCCGCACCTTGTGCGTTCGATCCACGCTCAGACGGAAGCGCAGCAGAGTCAGCGCCACGACCACGCGCATCTCGGCCATGGCGAAGCTCTGTCCGATGCAGTTCCTGGAGGAAGGACAACTGTATAAGCAGGGTCCCTGGGATGGAATAAATGACCTCCCGCTCTGGGCCTCAGTTCCTTCATCTGCAAAACGGGACAATGAGGCAAAGAGCCTTTGGGAGCCTATGAGCCCAGAACTCAGGGCCCAGCACACAGTAGGCGCACTTAACACCCAGGGGTGCTGTCACATATCTGATTTGGGGGCTTACAGGTGCATTGAGGATATGAAGAGGGTTAGCAGAAATGACCCGTAGGTGTGATGTGGTCTCTGTCCCTGATAAGCACATCCATGACTATCCTCGGCCACGGTGTTCCTCCTATGCTTGGCTTGGACTGGGGGAAACAGAAGAGTTACCTGGGTCCTGCAGAGAAGGGCACGAAGGCCAGCGGTGAGCGCTGCTGTGTATTATCCGGGTCAAATCGATAGGGATTGTACACCTAAGTAGGAGCAGCCTGGGTGAGTCTGAGGACTGGCACATCCATATCAGCTTGGCCCCCTTCCTCAGCCTCTGGGGAGCAGCCCAGCTGGACAGAGAACCACACTACAATCCAGCCAGACCACCTCCTTTTGCTGTTCAGGCATGCCAGACTCATTGCCACCCCAGGACCTTTGCACCTGTGGTAAACACTGCCTGGAACATGCTTCTCCACACTCTTCAAACTTGTCAGGTGTCAGCTCAAACATCTCTTCTTCCACAAGATCTTTCATCACCATGTGAGCTAAAGTGCTCCCCTATTCCCCACCTCACTCTGTTTTTTATTTGCTTTGTACATTTACCAATACCCAAAATTATCTTAGTCTTGCTCTTCTTGCACTTCACTGTGAGGGTAAAGACAATATCTCTCTCTGTCCTCAGTGCCCAGCACAGGGTCTGGCACACAGTAGGTGTTCAATAAACATTTGTGGACCTGATGAATTCACACCGAGTGGGTGAATAAATGGGGGGTGGGATGCTCAAATCCTGCACTCAGACCTGCTGTCTGGCTCCCTGGGAAGCAGGGCAGGGGCAGCCCCACTGCCCCCTGACTGCCCCTTCTGAGGAGGAAGCTGGGGGGGAGGAGGAGCTCACCTTGGAGTCAGGCCACACTGTAGGGTTGTAGTGGATTCCGTAGATGCTGACCAAGCAGATGATTCCTGTGGGGAGGGGTGGGGTCAGTGGGGCATAGGGTAGTGAGGGCCTCCTCTGGGGACCTACCCCTCCTGCTTCCTCTGGAGCATGGTGTTCCACGAGCCATCTGCCACCTTTCCTGCCCATCCTTCCCTGAAAAATTCTGCTGCATGCCTCCCTAAGAAGTCCCCATCACCTTTCTGGCTGCTCTACTGGCCACACAGGGATCTTTCTTACTCACGTATTTGGCATTTCTCCTCAGCTCAAATGCCTCCCATGCCTCCCTGCTGCCCTGAGGATCAAGTTCAAGTGCCTCAATCTGGCATTGAAGGCCTTTCACTATCTGTACCCTGAGGTACTTGCTCTTTCATTTCCAACCTCCAAGGCTCACCTCCTACATTTCCTCTTCCAAGCAGCCCTCCCTGCATTCTCCCCCAGATAGAGCCATGGCTCCTTCTTTTGGGCTGTGCCAGCCCCTGTCCCTCCCTTTAGCCCACCCTGACCCCATGAGACTGGGAATGTCTTTGCCCTGCTTTATTGCCCAGCCTGGTCCTGGGGATGAGGCCTCTCTGGTTCCCTAGCATCACCCAGAACAGTGCCAGGTCTCCAGGGGATATCTGCCAACTGAATGAAACCAACCCTCCCCTACCTCTACCTACAGAGGGCCCACCCTGCCACACTTGCTTCTTTCTACCTGGACTCACCCGCCTCTATCTTCCCCCTACACAACATCCACATGGAGCTGCCCCATCTATAGGGATGGTGCACCTGCAGCAAGCACAACCAGGCCCCATGAACAATAGCACAGCCAGGCAGCAGGGAGCACACAACACGCACCTTTGGGGATGATGCGCCCATCTGGGAGCTTGATGTCCTCTGTGCAGCGGCGGGAGACCAGGGTCACAGGTGGGAACTGGCGTAGGCTCTCCTTGATGCACATAGTGGTGAAGGGCAGCTGGGTCAGGTCATCCCTGGGGAGCATGGAATGGGGGTGTGGGTGACTGGAGGCCAGGCCACACACACACACATACTCAGGAGCAACCACACAGGAAACTAGCCCAGGATCTCGATCTCAGAGTCACCCCAACTTTTGACATTTGCAGCTGTGCCTTGCACACACTACTAACCCTAACATCTGACTCTCAGCAAATCAGAACAACACTAGCAGGCTTGTGAGGGCCCAGCACTAACCGTTTAACTGATGAATTATATGGAAATCAGGGGCACCAGAGGAAGTGCCAGGAAAGCCAAGGGGTCTGGGCTGCAGCAAGTTACCAGCTCGTGTGGATCAGTTTCAGTATTTAAAAACCTATACATCCTCTCCTTTTACTATTACTTACTTAGTTTTTTCCTTTGAACTTCAGAGTCCAAAATTGGATTAATTATAACTCTTGGATCATAATCTAGGTTGTTTACACCAACAGGTTCTCTTTCAAACAAAACTTTATGTTGCCACTCTAAAGGGCAAACAGCATGCCTGGCATAAAAGTGTCATAAACATAAGCAACGCTGGGAAACCAGAAGAGAATTATTAAGTTCTGGTTAGAGACCAGCTCCTGCGCAGTTCTCAGAACCTGGGGCATCTTCTCCCTTCGTTGAAAAGGCAGGGAGCAAGGTGTTGAAGATGCAGTAGCACCCAAGTGAGAGTTCATAATCTGAAGGGTTGACACTGAACCACGTTCTCACTGTTCTATGCTATTCAATGTTATGTTTTCTTTGCAACACCCAGAAGCAGCTCTATACAACACACATCTGAAGTCAATTGGATTATTGTCCTTGATTCTTCACTTCCTTTTGTATTCGAATTATACACTTGTGCCCTGTGATTCTGCAGTGTGTTCCACTTAGGTGGGCAGAGTATATGTCCCACCCTATTCATGTTGGTCTTGGCCATGTGACTTGCTTTAAATAGTGGAATGTTATGATGCAAGCAGAGGTTTTAGCTGTGTGGCTCTCAATGGTGATGGAAGGAGATTTGACTTAGGGTGGTGAACACACAATACAATATACAGATGATGTACTGTAGAATTGTACTCCTAAAACCTATAATTTTATTAAGCAATGTCACCTTAATGAATCTTTTAAAAATTTCTGTGGCTCTTTGTGCTTCTGGAGTCTGCCTTGAGATGAACATGCCCAGAGTAGTTGCTGGCTCAAGGACAATGAGAAGGAGACATATGGAGCAGACCTTAACCTGAACCTCAGTTTGGAAGCAGCCTCGTTCAACTCAGCATCACCCAGCAGTAATGAGAGTAACATGCCGACTGGAGCAAGAAATAAATGCCCACTGCAAACCCTGAGTTCAGAGACTGTTTGTTATGCAGCATTACTGCCATCATTGCTAAGACGCTCTTAAGAACTCCTACATTATGATGTAGGCAGATGCATTATCATCATCCTGTTTTATAGTTAAAGAGTGGAAATTTAATAACCTTAAGTGATTTGTCTGAGATTCAGAAAGTCAATAAGTGGTAGAGGAAAGAGATTCACACCCAAAGCTCAACCTGCCCCCACCATGCCCATGACCACAGACTGACCACTCCAGCTCCTCCAGCTCCCGGCCTTTCATTACTTCCTGGACCTCTTTCCGGCACTTCTCCTGGTACTCTGGGTACTTGGCCAAGTTAAACAGCACCCACGACAGCCCGCTGGATGTTGTGTCATGACCTGCAGGCAGACAAGGAGCTCGAATGGAGGCTTCCTGGAGATAGCAGGGATGCTATCTTCAGACAGTGGGTGCCCCCCATGCTCCCCCAGACTTGCCCCACATCCTCACCCTCAAACATGAAGGTGTCTGCCTCAGCTCGGATGTCCTCGTCTGTCAGTTCCTTGCCATCTTCGTCCTGGAAAGGGCAGTAGACAATGCTCAGCCCACTTCATCCCACCCTCCACATGCTAGGGCTTCTCCAAAGTCAGAGATACCCCTCCTCTCTCTTAAGAGAAGCTGTAGGAGAAAGGAGAAGAATGGAGTTGCATACCTCCATCTTCCTGGAGAAGAAAGAGAGAAAGAGAGTCAAAGAGGAGGGGAAGAAAGGGGTTCATGTTTCTTGAACCGCTAGCTCCTAGCACCAACAATCTTATGATCAGTCATATCGTTCTCATGTCATAAATGAGGAAACTGAGGCTCAGAGGGAAGACTCAGATGACTAAGGTCAAGCATCCATGAAGCATCAAAGTCAGAACTGGAGTTTAGGAATGCCTGAATCCAGAACTCTGGTGCTGCTCAGAAATTCCATGGAAGGACCACAGATGGGTGACCACCTTTCTTTACACCGGTCACGTGTCTTCAAGGTCATGTATTTCATCTTTGCAAGTATTATGGGCAAAATTGTATCTCTCCTCCTCCCACCTCCACCTCCACTTCTGAAACTCATATGTTGAAGTCCTAACTCCCCCAGGACCTCAGAATATGAGTGTGTTTGGAGATAGGGCCTTTGCAGAAGTAATTAATTTACAATGAGGTCATTAGAGTGGGCCATAATCCAATATCACTGGGTCCTTGTAAGAAGAGGAGGTTAGGACACAGACATGCACAGAGGGAAGACCCTGTGAACTTGTGGGAGAACATGGCTGTCTACACGCCAGGAAGGGAGGCCTCAGAAGAAACCAGCCCTGATGACACCTTGACCTCAGACTTCTGACCTCCAGAACTGAGAAGATGAATTTCTGTTATTTAAGCTACCTAATGTATGGCAGTTTGTTACAGCAGCTGTAGCAAATGAATATAGTAAGTCTTATGAGTTTGCCTCTGCCTGCAGCCTATGTCTAAGTTAGTTTGGATGTTTATTATTTCAGGCAGTTCGTACAACTCACAAGGAGGCCGTCCTGGGCAGGGCCCACCCTCCAGGCCCAGCCTCACCCTGGCCAGAAGCAGCACATCAATGAAATCCAAGGTCTTGCCCTGCTTGGACTTAAGCCAGGCCTTAGCCCCCTGCTGGCGAAGCGCCAACCGCCGCTCCTGGATGACCTCCGTGGTGAAGCGGTGCACGGTGTCACAGGCCTCACGGAAGCGCCGCCCGTCTGCTGTGCGATAGTAGATGAGGTCGATGTAGTGGTGCAGGCGATACTGGCGTCGGACTGCCAGTGCACTCAGCTCGATGATGGCTGAGATGTAATCGCTCATCTTCCTGCCAGGGAGAAGGGCTGTGAGTGTAGACCCATTCCCTAAGACAATCATCCTCTCCCAGTGGGTAGATGACAAAGAGAGGCCCTGGGTTAACTATATTTTATTTTCGTATATTTTTGATGCTCTACCATCAGGGACCTCGCTGCCTGGAGTGACACTGCCCCTCCCAGGACTAGCCTATTCCTGGAGACTCACTCAGAAGCATGCCTTTCTTCTGCAAACCAACCATGCCACAGCCTCTACTCCAAACATGATCCAGCTGAGCGCCCCTATTCTCCTGCTGTAATCGCCCCAGAGCCAGGTACTGGACAACACAGGCACCCCTATGCCCCAGAGCCCACTGAAATGATCTGAACTAGCCAATCCTGCATACCCTGCATTTCTGTTTCTTCCTAGAACCCCCCGCCAAAGGCTTTTGCCATGCTTTCTTCTGGTGCTTCCCCACATGGTCTGTATGGTGTGGAACTGCCCCCCGATCTCGGTAATGTGGAGGAATGAACTATATTTTCAGTAGCAATCATCTTCTGATCTGTTGGCCTCACCATACCTGAGTAAAACCAAAACCTGGGTGCATTTTAACACAGGACCAAAAAGGGATGAGGACTTCCAAATTGATGTAACATCACTGAAACTAAATTGCCGCATTTGCAAACGATGTATGTGATGAGGAACTTGTATCTAAACTGTATAAAGGACTCCTGCCCTGGCCAGGTGGCACATTGGGTGGAGCATTGTGCCGTGCACCAAAAGGTTGTGGGTTCAATCCCCGGTCAGGAGGCAACCAATCAATGTTTCTCTCTCACATCGATCTCTCTCTCTCCCCCCTACTTATTCTCTCTCTAAAATCAGTAAAGACATGTCCTTGGATGAGGATTTTAAAGAAAAAAAGAACTCTTAAACCTCAGTAATAACACAATTACCTCAATTTAAAAATGGGCAAAGGATATGAATACACATTTCTCTAGAGAGGATATAAAAACGGTCAACAAGTACCTGAAAAATTCTCAACATCATTAGCCATTAGGGAAATGCAAATCAAAATCACAATGAGATACCACTTCACCCTGACTAGGATGGCTATAATAAAAAGACAGATAATTACAAGTATTGGTTAGGGTGTGGAGGAATTAGAGCCCTTATATACTGTTGGTGAGATTGTCAAATGGTGTAACCACTTTAAGAAATAATCTGGCACTTCCTCAAAAAATTAAACGTAATAGGTTAGCATATAAGCAGCAATTCCATTCCTAGGTATATACCCAAGAAAATTAAAAACATATATACTCAAAAACTTGTGTATGAATGTTTATAGCAGCATTATTCATAATAGCCAAAAAGTGGAAACAACCCAAATGTCCATCAGCAGATAATTGCATAAATAAAATGTGGTATTATGTGGTAAATGGAATATTGTTCAGCAATTTAAAAATGAATTATTGATAACTACTACAATACGGATAAATCTGAAAGATTATGGAGAGTAAAAGAAACCAGCCACAAAAGTCTGTACAATTCTGCCTATGAAATTTCCGCAATGGATTAACCTATAGATACAGAAGCCAGATTAATGATTGCCTAGACCTGGAGGAGAAGTGGGATGGGGGGGTGAATGCTAAAATGTGCAGGGGCAGTTTGAATCACGGTGTGACCATGGAGGCAGTGGATCTTGCTGGGTGTCTGACTAGTCCTTTCTCTGCCTTGCTTGTTTGAGCTTCAGCAGAATTTGAAATGACTGGCAGTAAGGTTGGGAAGGACTCCAGAAAGGCCAAGGCCACTTCCTGCTCACAGAGAGCTGGTTTACAGTTACTAGTGGGCCCTGAAATCTAGGTTCCACCAGTTATGGACGTGAGGGTGCGACTGCAGCTATGTACAGCGCAGCCACCCTGGAGGACCTCACCTCAGAGGGACCTGAATGGGCAGGAAACGCCTCGAAAGACTTAAAGGTAAAGTATAATTACCCCTCCTCATTTGCAACTTGCTATTCATGGAGATGAAGAATTGGACTCTCTCATCAAGGCTACAATTGCTGGTGGTGGTGTCATTCCACCCATCCACAAATCTCTGATTGGCAAGAAAGGACAGCAGAAGACTGTCCAAAGGATGCTTGGGTTTCTCATTATCTCAGGACTATAACAGCTGTCCAGTATTGGTGATTCCAGTGTGTTGTATCTCTATGAAAAATACAATTTTGTCTTTCTGTAATTATATTTGAGCAAGTTGGAAGTTTAATTACCTTTCCCACCAACCAAATTTCTGCATTTGTGTCTTAGCCATATTTAAATGTTACTGTGGCTTCAAAGAAGCTATTGATTCTGACGTAGTGAGTTTTGATTGAGTTGACTATTTTTAAAAAACTGGACTTTAATTGTGATGCGAAAGTTATAGTAACAAACATTTGGTTTTATACAGACATTATTTCTACTCTGGTATTCACCAGAGCAGAAGCTCAATAAACATAATATCCCCCAAAAAATAAAATAAAATGTACAGGGTTTCTTTTTGATGAAAATATTCTAAAATTGATTGTGGTGATTGGAGAACTCTGTAAATATACTAGAAACCATTGGATTGTATACTTTTGATGGGTGAGTTGTATGGTATGTGAATTACATCTCAGTAAAGCTGGTATTAAAACAATAACGACAACTAAATCAGGGGTGTTAAACTCATTTTCACTGGAAGCCACACCAGCCTCGCAGTTGCCTTCAAAGGACCGAATGTAATTTTAGGACTGTATAACTGTAACTACTCCTCAACAGTTAAGCAAGAGCTCAGCGCTGGGTAGAAACAAGGTGCCAGGCTGGAAAAGATAAGGTGGAGGGCTGGATTTAGCCCACGGGGCTTGTGTTTGCCACCAGTGAACTAAATCACTAGGGCAGGGTTTTAAGGAGCTGTCCTTGGTTCTGAAGTGTGCTGCTTGTTTTCAGACGCTTATCCCAGTTTGTCAACTTTTTGTTTGTTTGTTCATGGTTACTGTCTTTCTTCCCACCAACATATAAGTTATAGAAGAGCAAGACCTTGTCTGTTTTATTGACCACTGTATTCACAGTGCCTAGTCCAGGACTAGGACATAGTAGGCACTCAGCAAATATTTCTCAGATTGATTCACTAATTAATTACTAAGGCCATCTCTGCTTTATCCAACTGAAACACACCCCTGCAAGGCCCAGAGTAGCAAAGTCAGAAGCTTGTTATTGACAGCCTATTATGTAATACAAACTGAACATTCATTGTGTCCCTTATTCCTTATATCCCCACCTAGACTAAGCTCCAAGGAACTGAAATTCCATCTGTTTCCCTACCGTATTCCCAGTAGCTAGCATAGTGTCAGGCACATAGTAAGTACACAGTGAATATCTAACAAATGAATCAATAAATGAAAAAAACAGGACAATGGTTATGCAATGGTTATGTTACTAATTCATTCAACAAATACCCACTTTGTGTCTGCTGTGTGCCAGGGCAATGCTATATTATTTTATCTTTAAAGCATCTCTCAGACAGTCAGAGACTGCCATCAAACAAGAAAACAGAGGCTCAGAAAGTAGGCAGATACTTTCCAAAGACCACACAGTCTTCGTAGAGAAATGAGAGAAACTAGCATTTACTGAACAGGCTCATAGAGATGATGTGAGTTTCCTGAAATCACACAGCCTGTCTGGCAGAGCACCAGCAGCCCAAAGGTGCCTAACACCACCTTTCTTCTCCCACCACCTTGCCCCCAAAGCAGCTGGTTCTGTCTTCCCCAAGTAGGCCACACTCACTCCTGGCAGTTGCTATTGTAGCTGAAGACACACTTCTGAAGACTGTCCAGGGTCATAAGGCTGACATGCTCAAACATGTCAAGGGAGACCACGGGACCATCCGCCAGGCGCCGCCATTTAGCCTGGAAGAGACAGACATCAAATGGGCACAGAGACCACAGGCTTAAAGCCTGGCTGACAGTGACCTAACTGCATGACAAGCCTGACATAGATAAAGGAAGTGAGGCTTCATGTCATCCCATGGCTCACCCACGAGCTGGAGCCTAGACCAGTCTCACTACCAAGACATCCTCTTCCCATGAAACCTTGGGACTCACATGCATGATGTTGGTGCACTGGTTAAAAATCTTCATGTAGGGCTTCAGGATATCAAAGTGGAAGGCAGGTGTCAGCAGGCGGCGGTGTCGACTCCACTTGTCACCTTTGCTAAGCAGCAGCCCATCCCCTGGGCCACAAAGACTGAGATTAGGGATCTCTCCTATTACTCTCAAACACTCCAAGAAACCTCACACTCCACCCCTTTTCTCTGAAGCCCCTGCCTACCCAGGCCTACACTCACCCAGCCAAGGTTTCAGGAAGCCATAGAAAAAGTCATCCTTGGGGGCAACGGCAGCTGTGGAGACAAACGAGGCAATGATGACTTAAAACAGAATTCTGACTCTTGACCTCTGCTTCTGATCTCTTTGGGGCTCCTCTCTGGGCTCCGACCTCCCACCTCACCCCTCCAATCCATCCTAACACCTACCCCAGAAAGATCCTTATAACATGCTGACTTGAACATGAGGCTCCCTTGCTCAAACACCTCCCATGGCTCCCTATCACCCTGGTAAAAAAAGTTCAAGCTCAGGTTAACATTGAAATCCCTGTCCCATCTTGCCCCGGTGTGCCTTTCCCACCTCATCCTTCAACATACACTCAGTAACCCCACATGCTATCTCTTGCTTCCAAACCTGGCTGTGCTCCCCATACAGAAGGCCTTGTGCGACTTAATGCATCCCCACTTTTCTGCTAGCTCAGGCTCCCAGACCGCAGCCTTGCCCTGGCCAGGTTATCCTGAACCCTGGCCCCATGGGAATCTTATCTGACTCTGGATCTAACCATGCCCCTTCCTGCCCCAGTTTCTTGGCCCATTTTCAAAGCCCTGAATAATCTACCCCAGTCCAGACATCCCTCAAATTTCTCTATTCCCACCCCCACCCCCACAATATACGCTCAATGTTCTAACATCACAAAACTTTTCTTGGCTCCATGAAAAAAGCTATGCGCTCTCTCTGCTCTGAGTCTTCTCACCAGATGTCCTCTCTGCTTAAACATTCTTTTCTCATCCTTCTGCTTGCATACCATACCCTCCCCCACCAATCACTCTCTGGATTGTGTCCATCTACTTACAATCCCTTTGAGGAGAGGGACCATGTCGATCACTGATATATTGGTGCTAACTAAATTTTTATTGTATGAATGAATGAACCAATCAAAGAATGAATGAAAAAAAGTGAGTGAATTTCCTTTCTTTTTTAAAAAAAAATTCATTTATTTTTAGAGAGAGAAGAAGGGAGGAAGAGAGGGAGAGAAACATTGATTGCTTGCCTCTCCCATGCCCCCAACTGGCGACTTGGCCTGCAGCCCAGGCATGTGCCCTGACCAGGAATTGAACCAACAACCTTTCAGTTTCTGGGACAATGCCCAACCCACTAAACCACACCAGTCAGGGCAATTTGCTCTCTATAGGCTAAACAAATTTGGGACAGAATGGGCAGGAGTCCAGGAAGGAAGTACCTGAAACTCAAGTGATGTCACTTTTTACCTGAGCTGTGACTCAGCCTCCTACACACGCACTCTCCAGGAATTGACCAATCATACACACAGTCATCTGTCCACTCATTCTCCCATTTGACACACACCTCTTCTGCTACCTTCCTGTGCCCAAACCATGCTGCGTGATGCGGGAGACCCAGAGGTGACTCAGCTCCACACCCTGCCTGGAGGAGCTTGGGGTGGGGTGGGAAAGGAAGCAGAGGCACACTATGCAATTATCAAGAAGGTAGGAAGTGTGCCAGGAGAGAAGAGAGGCACAGAGAAAAGGCTGCTGGAAGTCAGGACAGGCTTCCTGGAAGAAGAATTATTGGAGAGAAAAGTAGGAGTCTAGCTGTTCCTCTCCTCTCAGGAGTCAACTCCAGGCAAGGCCCCCCAGAAGTCTCTCTGACTCTCAGACCTGTCCAATGGTTGTCCTTCTCAAATACCTCCCATGGTTCCCTATCACCCCCAGGATAAAACACAAGCTCATTCACTTTGCACAAAGGCACTCTGAGTCCAGCTCCTGTCTCATTTTTTACTTCTCCACACATATCATCTTCGCTCTAGACAGCCCAAGTCACCCTTGCACTTTCATACATGTGCACCTTTGCACTGGTAGGGTCCTCCACCCAAAATTACTCATCTGGCAAACTCTTATGCATCCTTCAAAGTCCAGCTTCACTAATGCCTTCTGTAGAAAGCCTTCTCCAAACCCTCTCTCCAACTGAACTCTTGCTTTCCCATCCTTGGGTCCCGCCTCCACTCCAACACTAGCCACTCAATGCCAGGAGAGTTTGTGTCCAGGCTGCCTCTTCCATCAGTTTTCTCTCCAATAAAAAGGGGGTGGTAAAGTCTATCCTGGAGGAGGTCACAGAAGAAAAGTCCCCACATGATGTGTGGTAAAAAGCTGCGTATCACTCTAGTTGAAAGCTTTGCCTCTGAGCTGGTGAAGTCGGGGCTCAAATCCCAGCCCTACCACTAACTAGGTGTGTAAACTCGGCCATGTCACCACTGTGCCCCTCCAAGTCCTCACCTGCCAAAGTGGAAATAGAGCAATGCTGCCTGCCTCATGGTCCCCCTACAAAAACTCAAAGAATGAGCTAACATATGCTCACCTGGGATGGGACAGGCCTGGACCAAATCTCAGACTTCATTTCCCCCTGGGGCCTCCTTGGGGGGCCACCCTTGGGGGTCTTGCTGCTCTGAGCTTAAACCAGCACAGCTGATGAGCCCAGAGAAAAGCATGAGTCTTCTTGGAACCTCTGTTTTTGTTTTTTTTTAATCTCCTAGTGGGCATTTGGGATAGACAACATTAATGGGGAAAAATAGGTGAAGATGCTTTACAGAGGATGAGACACACTGTACAGGCATATAATAGTCTGTACTGTATACAGGCTATTATACTATTATATATTATATAATTATTATATAGTCCTGGCATGCAGCAGTTGCTCATTAAATATTTGTGCATGTAAATAAATAACCAACTGTTGGCAATTTTTACTACTATGATTATAATTATTGGTCATTGGTGTCAAGAACTTGTGAGGTGAATATCTGGGTTCCCAGCTCACAGCATGCCCCTATTAGTAAAAAGTAGATGCATAGCTGCTGTGGAAAACAGTTTGGAGGTCCCTCAAATGTTAAACATAGGATTATCATATGACCCCACAATGTTTTTTGGTAGATACTCCTAGGTATAAAAATATATGTACACACCAAAACTTATACATGTGTGTTCTTATCAGCATTATTTATAACAGCCAAAAGGTAGAAACAACCCAAATGTCCATCAACAGATGAATGGATGAGCAAATTGTGGTTCATCCATACAATAGACTGTTAACTCAGCCTTTGAACCTCAAAAACATTATGCCAAGTGAAAGAATTAAGTCACAAAAGACCACATTTTGTGTGTCCTTTCCTATGATATATCCAGAATAGGAAAATCCATAGAGACAGAAAGTAGATTAATATTCACCAGGAGATGGGGAGAAGAGGGAATGACAAGTGATTACTTAATGGGTGTAGGGTGTTTTATAGGGCCATGAAAAAATTTTGAAACTAGAGAGAGCTGATGGTTGCACAACACTGTGAGCACATTAATTATCTTACACTCTCAATTTGTACACTTTAAAATGGTTAATTATATGTAATGTGAACTTCATCTCAATAAAAAATGAATATATAAAACCAAGCTCTAATTATATGCTTGTACAGCATATCTTGTCCTCTGTAAAGCATCTTCACCTATTTTTCCCCATTAATGTTCTCTATCCCAACTGCCCACTAGGAGATTAAAAAAAAAAACAAAACACAAAGATTCCAAGAAGACTTATGCTTTTCTCTGGGCTCATCAGCTGTGCTGGTTTAAGCTCAGAGCAGCAAGACCCCCAGGGGTGGACCCCCAAGGAGGCCCCAGGGGAAATGAAGTCTGAGACTTGGTCCAGGTCTGTCCCATCCCAGGTGAGTAGGCATGGAGGGGCCGAGGCACCCTGAGGCCAGGCCTCACTTGACTCACAGCCCCACCCTCCCTGACCTGAGGTCCCCCATCCTGTTCTTCTAGTGGGGGAGGCAGTGGATATCCTGCCTGCCCTGAGGGAGGGGAGGGAAGAAGAAGAGTCTCAAGCATCTGCTAAGTGCCAAGCCCATGCTGGGGGCTCTACTTCCTGATCTACCTGGAGTCTCACGTCATGCAGGATAATACTCATGAAACTGATGCTCTGCAGGGAGGGGAAGTCAGGAGAATAAGGAAGAGTCAGGGAGAGAAAGAAAAAAAGTATATTAAAAAGGCAGAAAAGAAAGCTTTATTAGCACCTAGCTACATTGTATTTTTGAGTCTTCACAATGGCTCCATTTTACAGATCAGAAACTGGGGCCCTGATGAATTTCTGGGTCACATGGCAGGTGCATGCTCCAGTCAGGATCCTAACCCAACCCATCCAAGAGCTGGCCCCAGGGCTCTTCCCAAACCCAGTGCCCACCCCTTGGAAGAGTCACCTCTTCCTAAGTCTCCACTTCCCGCTTTGTACAATGGGGATGGTCACCTCCTCACAAACGCAACAGTGGGGGCAGAGAAGCAAGGGGAGGGCATCACCAGAGGAGGGAAGGATGGCAGTCCCTTACTCTTTCATGGCTCCTGGTGGCAGCCTTGAAGGCGGTCTCCAGATATGTGTTCGTAGAGGCCCAAGCTGAGGCAAGAGATCCTGAAATTCCTGGGGCTTCCTTTCCCATCCCTGCTCTCTCAAATGTCCCCTGATGCTTTCGGAGGTACCCAGCTAGCTACATGCAAGGCCACACTGAGGATCCAGAGCCCCACTTATGAAACATGTTGAGCTGGACACAGACACACTCAGCCCTTCACTGTCAGGACTGAGAATGGGAAAGTCTGGGAGAGACGGTTATGGTCCACTGGGGTATCAGGGAAGACTTCCTAGAGAAGGAGGTCATTGGAGCTGGGTGTTGAAGGCTGAGCAACAGCTTGCTAAGCCTTCACAGGAGTCCTACACCATGGGGTAGGTGCGGAAGGAAGAAACAATGCTACATCTCTTTCTCCTCCAGTCAGGGTCAGCCCGGGTGAAGACAGAAGGGTATAGGCTGGGACAGTCAGAATGGGAGTGTCAGAACCCAAATGATGGGAGTGCCCATAGAACTGAGCAACAACCAGGCAACAGAATCTTGGGCAACTACTTATCTGAACGTGTTTGGTTCTGACTTCCCAGTAGAAGAGCATCCTCTCAAAGTTCCTGGGACTCTATCAGTCACACCTTTCTCCATGCTGTCCCCACTCTCCATATTGCGTTTCTGCTTTGGTGAACTCTTACTCATTCTTCAAAACCTTCCTCAAATAACCCTTCTTCTGGATAGCTCACCTGCCCAGAAGCCCTGGTGGGCTCCAGGAGTTGAGGATTTACCCATCCCTCAGAGGCCCTGCCCACCTACCTGAGGCGCCCACCACAGGTTTGATGTAGTCAGGGTGCACCAGAACCAGCAGTGGCAGGACAGGTCCGATCCACACCAGGACCACGTGGTGCATGCTGTCCAGCACCTTCTTCTCATCCTGGAGGCCCGTCTCATTCGGAAGGTACTGTAGGGGATGGTAGGGAAGGAGAGTGAGGAGGTGCCCAGCCCTGGCTTCCCCCATTCCTTCCTTCCTGCCACCTGCCCTGCCCTCAAAACAAGCCAGGAAGGGCTATATGGCTACAGGGAGTTGGCTGCACCTCAGTGAGCCTCCACTTCCTCATCTGAGAAGTGGGAAAGAATCAGCTCCCCGTCTGAGGACAGTTGAGAGGATTCATGAAGTAACAAAACGTGAGAACCCCAACATGGGGCCTGATACCCAGCTGGCGTTCAAGAAATAAAAATGGGAACAGTAAACACAAGGATAGTGGATGGCGCTTATCGAGTTCTTGCTCTGTCAGTAATAAAACATTACTAATACTGTCGTATTTAACACATATGTGTGCTTGCAATGTTGGGTACAGCTTGGGGCATTTTTCATAGATTTATATTCAACCCACAGAAGAACCCTGAGACAGAGTTGCTACTATTTCCCCATTGCACTTTGTCTGAAGGTACAGGTGCGGAAGTGACTGGCCTGGTTGGGCCTCCCCAGAAGCAGGTCCTGAGACAAGGGCTCTAGGGCAAGGAGCTTTATTTGGGGTGGTGATCCCAAAAACACGGGTAAGGAAGCAGGAAAGTAGCAGAGTGAAGGAAGGCTGTCAGCAAACAGTGAGCTGTCGAGGAAGTTACTGCCATGGGCGACCACAGGGGACCCCTGGGAGACATGCATCTCTGTCAACCCACCTGAGGGTAAAGCGGGCTGAGGTGTTTACACATGAACTCACATAGCCCCATAGTCACTGGTGAGGGGTCACTCTTAAGCCCTCAGTACACACAGCAGAATGGACTCCAGCTGCTAGAGAAAGCCCCAGAACGCAGGTGCTGGCAGCTGGAAGTCAGGCCATTGTACCCAGAAATGGGCCCAGAGGATGTGGACAGGCACTAGCACCATCTGCCACTGGGCAGAGCCAGGATTTGAACATGGGCCACCCAGCTCCAAATGCCTGCTCTTAACCAACATGCTCTATGAAGCAGAAGCACTTCAGGCTCAATGTCAGAAGAATCTGAACTAAAATCCACCCTCAGCCACTGTGTGACCTTGAACAAGTCCCTTAATGTCTCTGAGCCCCAAAGATCAAATCCACACTATGGGACAGATCCATGCCTAATTCACAGGCTGTGAGAATTACAGGAGAGCTCAGATACGAAGGGGCCTAACCCAGTGCCTGGCCAGTGGTAGGGCCCAGCAATTATTGAATGAATAAATGAACAAATTACTCCTCTCTGACTCCTATGTCTCATTTTCTTTCTATCGGGATCAGCCTTGAAACTGTTCACACTCAAGGGATATCATGGCCTCCCCCAGGTCTTGTGGCCCAGGGAGGTGGCCTGGGTCCATGAAGTCACGGCTGGACTTCAGAACAAGTTCTGGTTCAATTGCCTGGGGTACCAAAGCCTGGCTATTCCCTCTAGGACCACCATCCAAACCAGAGGGCTTCCTGGAGGAAGGGCACTGGAGATATGACATGAAAGAGGAATAGATGTTCATCTAATGGAGAAGGATATTCTGGGCAAAAGACACAGTTTCCAGTAAAGGCCATGAAGGGGGCTGTGGGAGCCTTGTTATGGAAACTGGAAGTCATTCAATCCGTGGGACAGAGGGGCATGGTAGAACAGGTGAGGAGGGTAGAGGTCAGAGTCCAAAGGGCTTTGAACACCAGCTGAGGAGCTGGGACTTCCCCCAGACATCAGTGGGGAGCCATGGAGGGTATATGAGTGGGGAGGGGGAGGGGCTGAATTAAAGAATCCTTCTAGGGGCAAGATGAAGTATGGACTGAGGAGGCGAGACTGGAGGCAGGAGCCCCAGGAGGAGGCCGGACCATTTTCCAACAGGGGAGGACAAGGCTTGGGCAGGGCTGGGAAGATGGGAGAGGGATGGGATTCAGGTACAAACAGGCAAAACTTGGTGAGTGCTGGCCCCAGGGAGGTAATTCAAAAAATAAAGTAAAATAAAAGTTCTTTGCACCATTGAGTGGAAATGGATCTCCTGCTTCCTTGTTCTGAGACACTCTCTCTAAGCAGTATCAAAAATGTTTCTAGAATCCCTTGATATTTCCTGTCCCTGCAGGATCTAAGAGTTGAACAGATACGCCCACCACAGTGTAGCAGGTTCCAGGCAAGCCTGCCCAGACGTGACTGCAGGAATCGCCAAAACAATCCCACAAGGTTATAGGTCTGATTACAGCCCCTGCATTGCAGATGAGGAAACTGAAGCATGGGGTGGGGGGGTTTGCAGGAGCTTGCTCACAGTCTCACAGACAGTAGGTGGTAGATAAGGGCATCGAGTGCACCCCAAGGACAGCTGCCCCAAACTGCCTCCCCAAAGTCTCCTTCCACACTCAGTAAGGGGGCCTCAGTGCCCTCATGAGTCTGGGTTTCCCTCCCCTGACCTCTGAAGCCCCTCTAGAAAAGTCTAGCCTTTCTTATCCAGAAACTAGAGGCATCAGAGGGAAGAGAGCTAAGAGCAGGGGCACTGGAGCCAGACAGCTGTGTTTGAACCTGGCTCTGCCACTCACGAGCTGTGTGACCTAGAGCCAGCTACTTAAGCTCTCTGAGCCTTAGTATTCTCAGGTGCAAAATGAAGACAGTCACAGGACCTACCTCCTAAAATTGTCAAGAGGACTGAATGAATTAACATTTATAAATTGCCTGGAATGATACTTGGCACATACATGTGAAATAAGAAATGAAATGCAAGAAAACGCCTGGGGTGCAGTCCTGGAACCAAAGCATTAAAGAGGGAGAGAGAGTATGAAACCATGATGGGGTTGGGGATGGAACAATAAAATCTACAGGAGCATGCCCCCGTCATCCCCAATCAGAGTCCATGAACCTGATGAACTTCACAGGTGTTCTGAATTCTGCACCTGTATTCTGAATACATCATGTCTCATTATATCATAGGATATAACATATATCATATAAAAGGTACAGCAATAGTCTGGAATTATACAGAAAATTTTGGAGTAAGCTCTGCCTCATCCCAGCTGTGTGACCTTGGACAAATGCCTTGCCCTCTCTGAGCCTCAGTCTCACATCCTGTAAAATGGGTCTGTTTGTGAATCCAACCAGATTCCTGTTGCGGGGATGGGGGAAGGGGACAAGTCTGGGAAGCCAGCAGTCCATCAGACTCCCTGAATACCTGGGATCTGCTCAGCCCTGCCCCGCCCAGCCCACACACACCATGCCCAGGTGGCCCAGCAGCCAGTTGCGCCGGGGCGGCTGGGGGAAGCAGTGCAGCTGGCGG
This sequence comes from Trachops cirrhosus, assembly GCA_028533065.1. Lineage (NCBI taxonomy): Eukaryota > Metazoa > Chordata > Mammalia > Chiroptera > Phyllostomidae > Trachops > Trachops cirrhosus. The sequence goes on along the minus strand of CM052545.1, from coordinate 43,185,612 downwards.
CAGGTGATGTAGAATTGCCAGCAGAGCTTCAGGAACCGCAGCAGCAGTCGGAAGAGGAAGAAGAGCAGGGAGAGCAGGATCACAGACACGGCATACAAGCGGAATGTGGTCTTCTCCAGTCCCAGAAGGTGCAGCAGGTGTTCTGTGATGGGCAGCATCCTGGGGAAATACATTGGGTGGGAGTCAGCACAGGTGGGAACCACCATCCAGCCACATGTGTGCCATACACACGGTGACCTGTAGAGTCAAGCATGTTGTGCCTGGCACACAGTAGGTGCTCAATACATGTGAGTCCCAGATGCCAAGGGTACATATCTCTCCTGCCCCGAGTAGTGACCTCCAACCAGCTGGCCAGATGGACACACCAGTGCCCCACCATGTGCCCTCAGCCTTGACTTTGCGGGACATCCCTCCTGACTTCTCTGCCCCCTACAACTGGAACATTAAGACACACCCCACCCCACAAGCAGCTCTCATCAATGACTGATGAGGCGGCTAAATAAACACTCCAGAGCTTTCTTCCCTTAGGCGCAGTGGCCCCGAGGTGTGGGTTGCACAGGCACCGCCAATGGGATTAAACTCCTGCTGCCCACAAGAGAAAGTTTCTCTATTAAAGGCCTCACTTCCTTCTTTTTTTTTTTTTTAAATATATTTTATTGATTATGCTATTACAGTTGTCCTATTATCCCCCCTTCATTCCCCTCCACCCTGAACACCCTCTCCCACCCACATTCCCCCCCTTTACTTCAGTCCATGTGTCATA
>CM052545.1:43159993-43184349 GCA_028533065.1 Trachops cirrhosus | reverse complement strand
AGGTGAGAGTCACATGACATAGAATGAATCATTTTAAAGCACACAATTCAGTGGCACCTAGTACATTCGCACTGTTGTGCAACCATCACCTCTTTCTAGTCCCAAAATGTTGCATCACCACAAAAGGAAACCCTGTACCCAAGAGCATCGCTCCTCATCCCCTGTACCTTCAGCCCCGGCTCCACCAACCTACGGTCTGTCTCTACAGATCTGCCTCTTCCGGATATTTTACATGGATGGAATCGTACACTCTGTGTTTGTTAGGGTTTGGCTCCTGTCACCCAGCATGATGTTTTCAAGGTGCATCCACACTGTATCCACACTGTAGCCTGTGTCAGTGCTTCACTCCTTCTGCTGAGTGACGTGCCATTGCAAGGGTTTATCATGGTTTGTTTTATGCGTTCATCTGTCAATGGACATCTCAGATGTCTCCACCTTTTGCCTATTGGGACATGTGCTGTTATGAACCTGCATGGACATGTGTCAATATTTGCTTGAGTCCCTGTTTTCAAGCCTTTCAGGTTCACTTTCTTCTTCTTTACTGTCTTTTCTGTGGTCACTTTCCAGACAAACTACTTGCTCTCAAGTCCCTGATCTAGAGTCAGCTCCCAAAGGAACAGAAACAAAGTGGGCAGGTAACAATAATATTAACACAGTGACCAGGTGTGGAGCCCTTACTACATGCTGTGCAGCACACTCAGAAATGTGCATGCCTTGTCTCGTGGCAACTTAAAGTAACCTTTAGTGGAAGGTCCTATCATTCTCTCCACTTTCCAGACAACTCAAGGTCAGTACCCCCATCTCAATGGAGACAGGAACTGGCAGAGGCCCCCAGAGACCCACCAGAGATTAGCCTCAATCACCTTCACAGTGAGAATCAATGTATCTCAGACAATGCCAAGGAAATTCCTGAAAATAGTGGGCTCTGTCCTCACCTCTTTTTTCCACACAGTCTTACTAGCAAAGGGTTCCCTACATGCTCCTACCTCCTCTGGAAACACAGATAAAGAAACCCTGCACTCCAGCCCTAGCCAGGTGGCTTGGCTGGTTGGAGTGTTGTCCTATACACCAAGATGTTGAGGGTTCAATTCCCAGTCAGGGCACATAACTAGGTTGCCGGTTTAATCTATGTTTCCCTCTCTCTCTCCTCCTTCCTCTCTCTGCAAAATCATTAAAGAGCATGGAGGAGGAAGGAAGGAAGGAAGGAAGGAAGGAAGGAAGGAAGGAAGGAAGGAAGGAAGGGAGGGAGGAAGGAAGGAAACCCTGCACTCCAGGTCTTCACCTGAGCCTCAATCGCCACTCGCCTTAGCCACTGGTGTCCCCACTAGGGGCTCAGACCCAGGCCCGCCACCAGCTGATGTCCCACCTCATCAGCCATGCGGAAGACACAAAGTTTCTATTGATCACTACAGCCTGTGAAAAGATCTATGTGGATCGTCACCAGATTTGGAGAGGTCCACTGGGAGGGTGTGACTTAGAATGAAGATGACATGACCACTTATTAGAATGGCTACTATCAAAATAAACTAACGCAAGTGTTGGCAAGAATGTGGAGAAATTGAAATCTATATCCATTGCTGGTAGGAATGTAAAATGATACAGCCATATTATGGAAAACAGTATGGAAGTTCCTCAAAGGAAATTAACCAGAAGTACCACGTGTTTCAGCAATCCTATTTCCGGATACATATCCAAAAGAAGTAAAAACAGGGAATCAGATATTTGTATATTCGTGTCCATAGCAGCGTTATTCATCATGGCCAAAAGGTGGAAACAACCCAAGTGTCCAAGGATGAGCAAAATGGGGTATGTCCATATAGTGGAATATTATTCAGTTTTGAAAAGGAAATTGTTACACATGCTACAACATGAATGAGCCTCAAGGACATCATGTGAAATGAAATAAGCCAGTAACACACACAAAAAAAATAATGCCCTAGCTGGTGTGGCTCAGTCGATTGAGTGCCAGCCTGCGAACTAAAGGGTCGCCAGTTCAGTTCCCAGTCAGGGCATTGGGTTTCAGGGCACTGGGTTGCAGGCTGGGTCCCTGACTGAGGGCATGTGTGAAGCAACCAGTCAATGTATCTCTCACATATCAATGTTTTTCTCCTTCTATTTCTCCCTCCCTTCCCATCTTTCTAAAAATAAATAAATAAAATCTTAAAAAAAAACAAATACTGTGTGATCCCACTTACATGAGGTAAGAGGAGTCAGATTCCTAGAGACAGGAAGTAGAAGGTGGGAGCCAGGGGCTGGGGGAGGAGGGATGGGGAGTGAGTGTTTAATGGGGACAGTTTCAGTTTGGAGGGATGAAAAAGTACTGGAGATGGATGGTGGGGATGGTCACACAACAATATGTATGTACAGAATATCACTGAACTGTACTCTTCAAATGGTTAAGGTAGTAAATGTTATGTGTATTTTACCACAATTTAAAATCTTTTGTAAAATATAGACTACCTGGCATAGGTGATCTGTCCCCTAAAAGGTCCAGGTAGGGGTGGGGAGTAGGCAACCTCCCAAAATGAAGCACAGAGAGGTCCAAGTCACAAGTCCCAGGCAGGCGCTCTGATCTGGGGACGCTGCCGTGCAATTGGGCTGCCTCTTGCATGGGAGTGCCAGGTGACACACTGGACAGGAAGTAGCCATGGGTGTTTATTTCTTTACCAATTTAATGGTGCATAATGGTTCTCCAGAGGGAAGCCAGCTAGTGACTACTCCTGAGAACTTCAACCCACGGGTCAGGCCCTTCACCAAGCGCCCTAATGCATTTCTCCAGCATTCAGCTGGCAAATCATTTTTGAGCCCCTTCTCTGTATATGACTCTTTTCTGGGCACTGAGGATATAATGTTGAGCAGGACAGACATGTCCCTGGTCCTCAGGGGAGGTGACCACCAAGAGACATGATAAAATACCACACACCCCTGGCTGGGTGGCTCAGTTGGTTGGAGCATTGTCCCATACACCAAAATGTTGCAGGTTTGATCCCGGGTCGGGGCACATACCTAGGTTGCAGGTTCGATCCCTGGTCAGGGCGTGTACAGGAGGCAACTGATTGATGTTTCTCTCTCACATAGATGCTTCTCTCTTTCTCTCTTCCTTCCTCTCTCTCTAAAAATCAATAAACATGTCATAGGGTGAGGATTAAAAAAACACGCCACAGAAAGGCTACGAGTCAAGAAGGAGGTAAAGTGGAGGGGTGGCTGAATATTGTCCCTCCCTGCCAAAGACACTTCATCCTAATCCCTGGAACCTGGGAATATGGCTTTATATGGAAAATCTTTGCAGATGGGATTAAAGACCTTGAGATGGGGAGATTATCCTAGATTATGGGGGGGGGGGGTCCTAACTTGAGTCACAAGTGTCCTTGAAGACAGAGGCAGGAGAAATTGGACACACAGAGGAGGAGAAGGCCATGTGCAATGGAAGCCGAGAATGGAGTGATGCAGTTACAAGCCAAGGGATGCCTGGGGCCACCAGAAGCTGGAAGAGTCAGGAAGGGTCCTGCCCTAGAGGCTTCAAAGGGAGTGGAGCCCTGCTAGATTTCAGACTTCTGGCCTCCAGACCTGTGAGAGAAGAAAATTTTGTCTTGCGGGGGGGGCAGGGGCGACAATATTCAGTTAGCAGTCATTTGTCCCAGCAGCCCCAGGACACTGATACGCAGAGTAAGAGGAGAGAGAGCAATGCTATTAGAGGGTGTGGTCCAGGAGGGCCTCTCTGGGGAGGGATATCTGAGCAGAGCCCTGAGTGAAGTGAAGAATATAAGTCAGGGCGCTTTCTTATTAAATGCACACACACAGCTGAAGCAGCTGGGTATTAGACCTGACTCCTCCACTGACTGGCTGTGCCCTGGGCCTGTTTCCCCAGCTGAAACTGGGTGGGCTGTAAAAGATGATCTCCAGGCCCACCCCAGCATAACCTTTCCTGCATGTGGCAGGAGCAGGTGTGGGGGGAGTGACCATCTTGGCAGGGGCAAGACCCCTGGAGTGGGAAGAGTCAACATATTCAGCCAATGGGGGGCCACACAGATTGCCTCCAACCTGGGGCAACCTAGCTACAGTCTGGATCCCATCTCAGTCAACACAGTCACCTTTCTGAAGGTCTGCCACTCCCCTGCTCTAATACCCTCCATGGCTCCCCACTGCCCTCAGCCTGGCATCCAAAGCCCTTCAGAAGCTGATCCCTGCCCATCTTCCACATCAGCCACAAGGAACCCCCTTCTCAATCTGTTTTGGGCCCTTCTTCACTCAATTTGTAAATATTAGGGTTCCATGGAGCTTGGCCCTGTGTTGTCTCTTCCTTTCCCTCTGTATATACCTCCTGGGGGGTCTCACCCCCTCCCGTGGTTACTCTGACCTCATCTCAGAAGTCCCTCCCATGTCTTGGTGTCTAGCTCTGAATAACCCCCTGGTAGGTAGAGCCACCTCCTGGATACCCCTGGGGGCATCCCCAGATCCTCAGATTTACCGCACCTCCTCCTTTCCCCCCACATCCAGTCTGTTGTTTGCCCTAAACATCTTTCACATCCGTTCACCTCTCTCCATCTCCATCATCCCAGCCCAGGTCAGGCCGCCACTGAAGGCTGCTCTCACTGGTCTTCTCAGTTCTATCCTCCCCCCACCCCCAGCAGTCCATTCTCCACACAGCAGCCAGAGGGACCCTCCTACAATGACACCAGAGCATGGCCTTCCCAGCTCAGAATCCTCCTGTGGCTCCCCACTACACTCTGAACACCACTCAGAGTCCTTTCCAAGCACCATAATGCCCTGTGTGGCCTAGCCCCCACTGACCCCTCCAGCCCTGTCTTCTATCGCTCTCTCTCTTGCTCACTCAACTCCAGCCACTGCTGCCATGTGCCAAGTTCATTGCTACCTCAGAGCCTTTGCATGTGCTGTTTCCTCCACCTGTCCTGCCTTTACCCCAGCCCAGCCTGTGGCAGCTCCTCCTCCTCCTCCAGACCCAGCTCTGCCTCAACAGCCCATTTGCACCACCATCAGCCAGCCCCCTGCCCTCGCTCTCTAAAGAATTACTGAGCGTGCACTGTATGTGGTATCTTTCACCATCATTCCCAGTACCCCTAACAGGGAGTTGGGGGACATCTGCGTGGAGTCACAGCAAGAGCCCCACCTCCACCCAGAAAGTCCCAGCTGATATCGCAACAAAGAAAACATCTTCCTGAAGGACTGGAACAAGAGAAATTGCCAGCCCTGGAAAAGGGGTCCCTGCTCCAGGTTGGTGGGTCCATGGAGAGGTCAGAGAAAAGAGTGAGTGAAGCCCTGAGCCCATCTCACAGGTGGGTGGGTACCTGGGGAGGTGGGTGCATGAGGAGGGCCAGGGAGGGCAGTTCTGAAGCCCTGTGCCCACCTCACCACCCCCCTAAGCCTGGCATGGGCTGTAGCCTTTCCCAGGACAGACACCAGCTCTGCTCCTAGCAAAAAGAGCACAAGCTATGAGTCGCGAACTGGCTCTCACCCTGGGACCCTCAGTCTTCTCCTCTACAAAATGGGAATAATAGCAAGAGGTCCAGCTGATGCTCAAGGGAGGGGCTCAATAAATGAGGGAGTTGTCTACTTTCTGCATCTGGGTTGCCCTTGCCCCCCAAATGAGAGCACTCCTGCCCAGCCCCCAAAAGAAAGTGCTACAAAAAGCTTTGAGATGGTGCAGCCACTGTGGGAAACAGTTTGGTGGCCCTTCAAAAAGTTAAATATCAAATTATCACATGACCCAGCAATTCTACTCCTAGGTATGCATGGTCTGTCCAGGAAAAAATCCAGCCATTGTTAATGTTTTGCACGACATAATGTAACCTGACAGCAAAGGCGAGTGGACTAGAATGCGCATGCGTGAACAGTGACAACTGCACTGTACTAGTCAGTGGGGGTTATAGACGCTGTTGAGTGAGCATGTGTACTGTGTGGCTGTTGCTTTCAAAACAACTGAGCAAGTAGAGCAACGAATCTGCATCGAATGTTGCTTTGAGCTTCAACATTCCTCCACAGAAACTATTTGGATGATTCAGAAGGCCACAGCTATGGGCAACTGGTGATTGGCAGCTTCATCACAACAATGTACCCACTTATGCATCACATCTTGTGCAGAGTTTTTTGGCAAAACATCAAATTACCAAGGTTACTCAGCCCCCTACAGCCTATATTTGGTGCCCTGTGACTTCTGGCCTTTCCCAAAGCTAAAAGTAAGAGAAGAGATCTCAGACTGTCAGTGAGATTAAGGAAAATATGATGGGGCAGCTGATGGTTATTGGGAGAACTGTGTGACATATTAAGGTGCCTACTTTGAAGGGAACTGAGGTGTCATTGTCCTATGTGCAATGTCTCTTGTATCTTGTATCTTCTTCAATAAATGTCTCTATCTTTCATATTATGGTGCTGGATACTTTTTGTATACCCAAAAGAATGGAAAACAGGGGGCTGTTTCAAACAAATACTGTGTACAAATATCCAAAATATCCAAATATCCAAAGCAGCACTATCACAATCACCAAAACATGGAAATGATCCAAATGGCCCTCAACTCATTAATGCACAAATATCATGTGGTCCATCCATACAATGAAACATTCAGCCATGAAACGGAATGAAGCTCTGATGTATGGTGCAGCGTGGATGAACTTGAGAACATGCTGAGTGAAGGAAGCCAGAAAAAAAAGGTCTCATAGTGTATGATTCCATTTATAAGAAATGTCCAGAACAGGCAAACCCATAGAGAGAGGAAGCAGATTAGTGGTTGCCAGGGGCTGGGGGACAGGGTTTCCCTTTGGAGTGATGGAAATGTTTTGGAATAAAATAGAAATGGTAGTTGTACAACATTGTGAATATTCTAGATGCCACTGAATTGTTCACTTTAAAAAAAAGTTATTTTGCATTAGGTGAATTTCACCTCAATTATTTTAAGGCAAAAAAACCTACAAAAAGTGCTTTGAGGACCAATGTGTCCCCACGGTGCTGCCTCTGGAACTGACCTGGAAGAACTGGAGACGGGGTGGAAGGGAGACTTAACTTTCCCGCTTCATTTTGGGGGGCTTTCTGATTTTCTATACCATGAGCACATATTGTTCATTCAAAAACATTTTTGTTGTTTTTAAAATAAAACTAATGAGTTGACTGTACAACCCAGAGAGTGAACTCTAATATAAACTATGGACCTTAATTAATAATCATGTGTCTGTATTGGCTCATCAATTGTAACAAACGCACCACACTAATGCCAGACACTGGTTAATAACGGGAAATTGTACGTTGAATGGTGTGTTGGAACTCTATACTTCCAACATTGTTTTCTTTTCTTTTTCTGTAAATCTAAAACTGCTCAAAAAATAAAGTCTATTTAAAAATTAACTACTTGAAATTAATGAAAAATGAGTTAAGATGCTTTAATTGGTAGGGAGAAGCATGTTCTGGGGTGCAGGCAGTTTTCCTTCTCTTGATCAGGGTCTGGTGACATGTGTGGGTTCAATTTGTGACAATCCCTGAACTGTCCAGTTCTGGAATGTGCCCTTTCCTCTGCATATATTACATTTCAACTTAAATAAATAGAAATGAAATGAAAGTTGTTTGGGGATGTAATCACCCTTCACAATGTGTGGTTTTGACTCAGAGAAGCTGGTTCACACCATGACTCTGCCCCTCCCCCATAACACAGCCTAGAGCAAGTCGAGTCCCCACGCTCAGCTTCCCCTCACCCACCTGGGAAGTGGATTCCTAAGAGCAGGACCTACCTGTTGAGTTGCTTGGGACATGTCATCAAGATGAGGCTTGGCTGGTAGCTTGCAAAATTTCAGCCATTATTCCTATTTCTACTGTTACTTACTGTTTTACAGAAGCAAGAGAAACTCAAAACTGACACTCAGGATGCTTGGGAGGCCGGCCTGCCCTCTCCTCTCTGTTCCAGCCCCCAGTCGCATCCCAGACACCAGGCAGGACATCCAGCAGCCCTGCCCTGGCAGAGGTAGCTTAGCAGGTAGCCCTGCTAAGGCCCCAAATTACCTGGAGATGGAGGTGCCAGTGGCTCCAAGGCCCACACCCATGGAGCTCTGGTTTGTCAGGTTAGCCCAGCAGCCAGATAAGGACTTGTCATACAAGGTGTGTGGGCTCCTAAGAAGGAATGTGGGACAGAGACCCTGACCTGCTGGAAACCTCCTGTCTGCCTCTCTTTGAACCACAGGTGCTGGTGCTCACCAGCCTGACAGCCAAGCATGTGACACTGGTCCCACTGCCCCACATCCCAGCTCTGCTCTCCGCTCCCTCTCTAAGCCCATAGTCAAGACAATCGGCCCCCATCCTGGCTTATGGCACCTCCTTGATCCCCTCTATGCTAGAGCGCTGCCCCAACCAAGACTCATACTCTGCAAAAGTGCCAGGCTCCAGAAGGCCTGAGCTGAGAGGGAGCTTACCCCAAATTTCTGGAGTTCTGAGAAAGAACTTTGGGGGCAGTTCAGAAGGCAAGGCCAAGTTGACAAACTGGCACGGGGAGTGGGGAGTCTCACTGCAGCTTTGGGCATATTGTAGGAGATCCTGGCAGAAAAAGAAGTTCAGAAACCACCAGTAGTAATCTACATTATTTCAGGGCTGCCATTGTCTCTGAGCACCATCTGGAGCACCAACTGACCACGCTTAAATGTGAGACTCCCCAGAGAGGATTCTATAAAGCTCTGCTGTGTGACCTCAGGCTAGTGTCTGTCTGTACCTCTCTGAGCCTCAATTTCCTCCTCAAGAAGAGAGAAACCATATTACCTACCTCACGAAACTGGGATGACAACACAGAATTTTTAATGTACTCAGCTCAGTGCTTAGCACTCAGTAAGCCCTTGATCAGAGGTACCTCTTATTGCTGTTAGTGCCACCATCATACTCAGTACTATTACCCGGCCACCTGGGATTTGTAGAATCGGGCCCAAGTCTTGCCAGAGAGGAGAGGAAGGGTCACATTTTGTGAATGACTTCTGAGTCATCCAAGCCCCTCTGCAGATACCAACCCAGGTCACTGTCAGCCACCAGCCCAGAGCTAATGTTACCACTTAGAAACCCAAGCTGAGCTATACAGAGAGGCCACGGCCATTGGATAGCGCCCAGGATGTAGGGGTTACACAAGGCTGGCTTGTTCAAATCCCAGCTTACCCACTGTCCCCCTTGTCTTCCTCCCACCTCCAGCCTGATATTCACCAGCTGGTGGCCCTCAGCCATCACCTGGTCCAGGAACAGTCCAAGGGGTGAGAGCCTGGCCCCTGGGACACCAGAGAGCATCCTGGCACCAGTATCCAACAAACATCAGCTGGGATCAAGGGCAGGACCTCACGCAACTCTCACTGTGGGGGCCCAGGAGGGCATCCCCTTCTCACAGAGAGGCAGTCAGTGTTGCTGTGCCTGCCCTGAGTAGACAGATCTGAAGGCAGCCAGAACAGAACATCACGTCTGTAGGGTACCTGTCTTTTAAGACAATGAAATTCCACTGACCCCAATCAGCCCTAAGGAGGCGTCACAGGGCAGCGCCTGGATCTGTCTGAGTTATCCTGACTGGGGGGCCGGAGGTGGGGGCAGGGGTGAGGTCTTCCTGAGGACCCTGCCCAGCAGGGACACCCAGGAAGGATATACCTAGGACTCAGCGCGCACAGAAAAATCCGCCCTCAAACGCAGGGACCGTCTAGAGTACAGCCTTATCCCCCTAACCTGAGTGTCCTGGACACATAGCTCTGTCCTGGGTCCTGGGGACCCACGAGGCCCCCGCGCATACACTCGCACTTGCCCTGTCAGCCCGGGAGCCTGTACGCCTCGGGTTCCAGAGCAGGGCGCGCTCGGGTTACCCCTACCCCGACCCCCAAAAAACACACAGGTTTCCGGCTGTACTCACCCCTCGAGTCTCGGCCTCAGGCCCTCAATCCGGATCCACCGGCCCCACCACCTCGGTTCTGACCACACCGCCCCGCGGTGCAGCCCTTTAACCCCGCCCGGAGGTGCGGCGAGGCCCGCCCCCAGCCTCTGGGCGGGGACCTAGGCACTGCCGGCCGAGACAGAGAGAACTAGAGACAAAATCAGGGAGGCATGAGCAGAGTGGCAGGGAGGAAAAGACGCAGAGACTGAATTGAAGAGAATGGCAGATGGAGAAATGGAGAGAAAGACTCAGAGAGACGGCGAAAGAGACATGCAGACACTCAAAGACTGGGACATCCAGAAACGGCAAATACCCTGGCTCCTTGCGCCCCTGCTCCTGCCTAGTTCCCATTAGCGCCCAGATCCTCCTCTTCCCATCCTCCCTTAACACCCTTCTTCCATACCAACACTCCTCATGGCCCCCACCTCATGGCCTGTTTCCAAGCTTGGACAGAGGTCCCTAAGCCAGCAGCCCTGACTCACCAGGGCCTACCAGGAGCCTCCTCTGGGTCCACCAGGACTCCTCACACTCCACCAGCGTTGGGAGCCAGCCTTTATGCTCCGTCTGGATCCTGTGTCCAACCCAACTCCCTGGGGCTCTCTGCTCTTCCCTCCAGGAAGACCTCTGGCCTCAACAACAGCTCCTGACTCTGACTCTACTCCTCCCAACCCACCCACCCAATGCCAGCCACCTTGACCCTCCCTTGATTCTACTGTTGTCGTTGGCCAGCCCATCTGCTCCAGATGTGTCTAGACAAGGTCAGCCCCACCTCCGGATGTATTAAAGACATACCATTCTTGGGTCGGTGGGTGGCTGGCTGGCTGACCTGGGCAAGTGGGCAGGCAGATGGGAGAACTCACAGCTGGCCTCTGGCTCCCCATCACCTTCTCAGGACCGAGCAGAACAGATGCACAGGGAATATCTGTCAAATGGGGGGAAAAGACATGGGAGATTAGAGAACAAAGGCACCAACTATTATTACAGGCCCATCTGGGGAAACTGAGGCACAGGCTGAAGGCTCAAGGAGGGGTGTGACTGCCTGGGTTTTGGCAGGGCCAGGTCAGACGCTGAGAAGCCTGAAGCTATGAGAAAACAATGAGTTCAAGAGTTAAAACCACAGTAAACAAGGCCTGGCCAGGTAGTTCAGTTAGAGCATCATCCAGATGCACGAAGGTTGTAGGTTCAATCCTGGGTCTGGGCACCTACAAGAATCAACCAATGACTATGTGAATAAGTGGAAAAATAAGTCAATCTCTCCCTCTCTCTCTCTCTTTCTCTCTCTCCCTCTCTCTATAATCAACTTTTAAAAATGTAAATACTTTTAAAAAAAGGAATAAACTACAGTACATAAATCATAAAGAAGCTGAAGAAAGAAAGTGCAGATATTTTTCCCCAGGATGGCTATTCCAAAGTCTTATAATTCATCAAAAATAAATTCTGGATGCAGTTATAGACTTAGTGCCTGGCAGGTGAGCAAACCAGGTCACATGTCTGCCCTCGGGGCTGGTTAGGCAGGGGTGCCAAACTCGTTTTCACCCAGGGCCACATCAGCCTCCAGGTTGCCTTCAAAGGGCCGAATGCAATTTTAGGACTGTATAAATGTAACTACTCCTTAACTAGGGGCAAGGAGCTTGGCGCTGCCGCTGGGTAGAAACAAGGTGCCGGATTGGATGGAACAAGGTGGAGGGCCAGATTCAGCCCACGGGCCTTGTGTTTGCCGCCTGTGACTTAGTGGATGGGCTGAGAAGTGAAGCAGGTCCAGAGCAATGCTGAGCTCTCAGAGCTCAGAGACTGGGGGCAAAGTGCAAATGCAAAGCCATGTCTCACAGTGGTTAGAGCATGGACTCTGGAAGCAGAAGGTTCAAATAACTCTGTTACATACTCACTGTGAACCTCAGAAGGTTGTTGTAACACTTTACTACAGTGTTTCTCACTTAAGTCAATTGTCCCCCATCCCACCCAGGGGACACTGGGCAATGTCTGGAGACAAGTTAGGTCCTCACACCTGGGAGTGGGGATGCTATGGGCATCTAGTGGGTAGAGGCCAGGGATTCTGCTAAACACTCTCCAGGGCATAGGACAACCTCTCACAGCAGATTGTAATCCTGCCCCAGGTGTCAACAGTGCTGAGGCTGAGAAACCCCACTTCAGTGTGTGATAAGCACTTCTGTATTTTAGCACATAGTAGGTGCTAGGTAAGTGCTGACTGCTATTCCTAACAACCAATGGAGTTTTCAGACTTCTCCCTCACCAGCAAATCCCGACCACTGATCCCATGCTCTGCCCACCTCAGTTCAGAGAAAGCAGTGGCTTTCCAACCTGTCCAAGTGTAACCTTCAATCAGGCAGGTCCTGTGTTAGCCTGGCTCTCTCTCTCCCTGAGACTAGGGTCTCCACAGAGGTAGGACCCCAGGACCAGCTGGTGTGGGGCTGGGCAATGCTTGGCTCATAATAAGTCTGTACCAGTGGCCACTCTGCTCCAAGCGTGAAAATATAGGAGAGAGTAAAGAAAAACCAAATCCCTGTCTTCATGGATCAGAGACTTAAGTGGGGAAAGCAGAAAACAGAGAAATATCTCTATCGGAAATTTCCATCAGTGAAGGGGGGGTCTAAGGCGATGGGGCAGAGGGGATGCTGCTGTTCAAGGTTGAGTGTTATGTCTCTTCCTTGTTAGAACCCAAGAAATGAGAATGAATATTGAATCCTATTTTACACCTTAAATATGTAATTTTTACTTGTCAGTTGTACCTCAGTGAAGCTGAAGGGGGAGAATAGATGTTGAATGAATGAATGAATGAATTTTCACAAGTCTGAACCTCACAGAAAATACTGTGGCTGGTTCCCAAAGTCTTATACAAGTATCCTCAGCCGTTAAGCCTGGTAATTTTAGACAGCACACAGAGGAACGTTTCTATTTTATTTTCTATTTTATATATTTATGTTAAATGAAATTTGGTTTGATAAGTAAAGAACACATTCTCGGTGGTATGACAGTGATATAATTTTTAAATAAATAAGGTTTAAAAGGAAGACTACTGAAAGAAAACTATTAATTAAGTAATAACAACATAATCCAGAGATAGGGCAAATGTGGTCACAAAGGGTTCTGACTGGTTGAAATTTCAGAATCGAACACCATATGTCTGTGCTAACAAAGATGGAAGTAGAAGCTCAAGATCTCTAAATTTGAGTTTTGGAAATATTAGAGCACCAATCTTCCCCAAATTCCAGCCAACGAGAAGCAAAGGGCTCACAACTTAGAAGAGAGACTTTAAAAACAAGTATAAGATGCCCCTTTGGCCAAGCAGGTGGTAAACTTGGACTCTTCATTTCAATAATGTTCCCTCACTTGGTGCTGGCCCTTGGCCAGGGTGGGAGGGGGCAGTGTGTCCAGGTGAAGAAGAGGTGACACAAATAATTGAAGCTTTGCTGGTTGGAGGAGGCAGAAGGGAGGCCAGGGAAGGCTACGTGAAGGATGTGACATCTGAGCTGGTACTTCAGGGAGAGGTTGGATTTCAACAGGTGTGGGAGAGGGGGTGGGGCTCAGGCACAGAGAAACCCAGGGGTGTGGCTGGGCAGATGGCTTTTCCTGGCTTAGTGGCATGAGAGTCAAGGAGGCTGGAGGGGTGCAGGGGTGGACATGAAGGGCCTTGAAGGCCAATCCCAGTGGCTGAGGGTTGATCTGGTGGGCAATGGGGAGCCACAGATGGTGCTTGAGCATGGAAAGGTCCCCCTTTTGATTGATTTGTTTTAAAACACATCAGTGAGATCGGCTTTAGCTCAAGCGGTTACTTCATCATGGCAGACACTAAAACACATTAGTGCTTACTGAATTTTTTAAGTGTGTGAATTTTTTAGGGATGTGGGGCATGTCCTCATTAGTGACTGGCTGGATGTGAGGTTCCAGGGAGCAGAGGAGGAGAGAAGAGGGTGCCATCCCAGTTTCTCTGCCCTCAGAGATGCAAGAAGAACCTAGTTAAAGGGCCTGGAGATGAGCAGCACTGAAAGTAGGCTTCCTGGCCGTGTGACCTTAGTCAAGTGCCATGACAACTATGAACCTCCATCCCATACAGATAAAGCAAAAGAGAGGATCACAAGATGAGGTGGTGGTTGCAGGGTGTTCAGCCTCCTGCTTGGTACACAGCTTAGTCTGGACAAACTTCAACACTTCAAGTTTGCCCTTTGATTTGAGCTATCTTGGAGGGTCTCACCCAGGGCAAATTCTCCCCCCAGGGGACATCTGGCAATGACTGGAGATCATTTGGTTGTCACACTATGGAGGGAGAGGTGCTACTGGCATCTATTTGGTAGAGGCCAGGGATGCTGCTCCACACTCTACAGTGTGTAAGATGTCTCCACTCCAGAGAATGATCTGACCCCAAATGTCAACAATGCTGAGGTTAGGACACTTCGGGTTACCTCGTTTCTAAAAGGTCTGTGGGCCATTCAGGGAGACACCCAGGAGGCAGTAGGGCCCAGTGTCTCTGAGTTACCTGATTGGGTAGACAGTGGATGCCCTAGAGTGGGTCAGTGAGGTTACTCGGGGAGGGAGGAGGACATTGAGGAGGGTGGGGAGCCAGCAGCTGCATTAGGGAGAGGACAGGCACAGGCCTGGCCCTGGAGGTGGAGACAGCCACATCTGGAAGGTTAAGGAAGAAGAGTGGCAATAGGTATCAACACCTGTGCCCAGAGGTCAAGGAGCAGAAGCCCCAGAAAGGGACAGGATTATGGGATTAGCAGGTCACCAGAGTCCTCACCCTAGTGGCAGCCAAGGTCCCAATGAACTAAGGTCAGAGTGGGAGGGCAAGAAGTGGAGGTGGTGGCTGGATTAAGAAGATTGTACCAGAAAGACACCTGGAAGTGGGAAAAGGTGGAGCATTGAGGGAAGAGCTTTTGCTGGGGCCCCAGAAGCACACAGCAGACTTTTAGAGGTGGAGGTAGAGATAAAGGTAGAGATAGGTAGAGATAGAGATAGAGATCTCATCATACACTGTTCTTGGGAACGTAAAACGGCAAAGCTGCTATGGAAAACAGTTTGGTGGTTCCTCAAAAACAGAAATATGCACTTACCATGTGACCCAGCAATTCCACTCCTAGTATACAACCAAAAGAATTGAAAACGGGGACTCAGACAGATACATGCACATATGTGCTCGTAGCAGTACGATTCACAATCGCCAGTGTGTAAAAACAGTCAAGTGTCCATCAGCGGGTGAAAGAATGAACAAATGTTGTCCATCCACATTATATGATGGAATATTACTCAACTATAAAAAGGAATGAAGCAGCCTCGGCCCGTGTGGCTCAGTGGATTGAGTGCCAGCTTGTGAACCAAGGGGCCACTGGTTCGATTCTCAGTCAGGGCATATGTCTGAGTTGTGAGCCAAGTCCCCAGCAGGAGGAACACAAGAGGCAACCACACACTGATATTTCTCTCCCTTTCTTTCTCCTTCCCTTCTCCTCTCTCTATAAATAAATAAATAAATAAATAAATAAATAAATAATAAAAAATAAAAAGAGATGAAGCACCCACACATACAATGTGGATCAGCCTCAAAAACACACTGAGTGAGGAAGCCACGCAAAAAAACATATAGCATGTGATTCCAGGCAAAACCATAGAGACAGAAAGTAGATTGGTCATCGCCAGGGGCTCGCTAGGCAGATGAGGAGTGAAGCCCAAACTCAGGGAAAAGAGGTATGAGGTCTCCCTTTGAGGGGATGAGAAAAATTGAAACTAGACAGAAGTGATGGTCACCCAACATTGTGAATGTACTAAATGCCACTGAGTTATACACTTTAAAATGGTTGACTTCATATGATGTGAATTTCACTTCAATAAAAAATAAGAAGAGGGAGTTCCAGCAGAAAACAGAGCCCTCGAATGGGGTAATTTGAATAGAGTTTGATAAAAGCACTATTTTCAAAGGGATAGTGCAGCATCCTGGGGGCTAGGAACAGCCAGGCCCATCACACCCCTGGGGGCTCAGGCCTGGGCCCAAAAGGCCATAGTATTAATAGTTACTAGAACCTGGACCAGATAGTGCTATGTGGGGAAGACTGCCTAGCAGGGGCTGTGAACCTTCAGTCCAGAGACACGGCCAGCCTGCATGGACCTTAAAAAAAAGGAGATGAGGTACAGACATCTTGCCCTCACTGTCCTCCCTCCCTCCAATGACTGCTGTGGCTCCCCATTGACTGGACCCAACCAGAAGCCACAAGACAAAGGAACGTGCTGAGTGGTCCATGCAAGTCATCCTCCTGGGACATAAAATATAGAGCAGAAGAGCTAGAGACAAGACAGGAAATATCAGAAATTTGAAGCAAAGACCAGAGCAGTTCAGAAGTGTGGGGTGAATGGGGAAGCAAACCACCCCTTCAAATTCATTACTCACCACTTACTCTCTTGCTCAAGGCCCACAAACCAGCCACTTGGGGACATTTTTTTCCAAACCCATCAAGGCCATCTCTGTCACCTTTGCATATGCTGTTCCCTCTGCTTAAAATTCTTTTACCTCTCACCTGCCCAGCTAACTCCTACTTATCCTGCATGTCTCAGCTCAAGAGTCATTTCTCTGAGGGCTTCCCCCTCTCTCAGCTGGCTGAGTTCAGCCCATACTCGATGCAGCCACAT
Source organism: Trachops cirrhosus (assembly GCA_028533065.1). Taxonomy (NCBI): domain Eukaryota; kingdom Metazoa; phylum Chordata; class Mammalia; order Chiroptera; family Phyllostomidae; genus Trachops; species Trachops cirrhosus. The sequence continues at coordinate 43,167,830 of CM052545.1, read as the reverse complement.
CTCTTGTGCATCCTCAGACTCAGCAAAATTGCTCTTGCGATGATTTGTTTAGTGACTGTACCTGGAGGGGGCTATGAGTTCCATGTGGATAGTCAGGGTCTTTCACACACGCTGTTTTTTTCCCAGCCTGAGCAGGTGGAGAGCACATATTCCTTCAGCAAACATTGAGTTCACAGAGAGTACCAGGTGTGGTGTACACTGAAAAAAGCAGTCACATTCCTGCTCTCTGGAAATTACATAAAGCACAACTAGAAAACACATAACAAAAGGGGGTGTTCTATGAGATATGTACTACGGAGGAAAGTCCAGCAAGATAAGGAAATGAGGACGGGCTCTCTGAGAAGGTGATATTTGAGCAGAGACCAAAAGGGAGGGAGGATCTCTGGAGGAAGAGCATTCCAGGCACGGGGCACAGAGACCAAGGAGGCTGGAGCAGAGTAAGCAAGCGGGAGAGTGGAAGGAGACGAAGGTGGGGAGGTGACAGCACCCATCATATAGGGCCAGAAGGGCCATGGGGAGGACTTAGGGTTTTGGACATCAAAGATGGCTGGAGTCTGAATGTTCTTCTACCCTCAGCAATCCAACCTCCATCTTTTGGACACAGGCCTCTGTGAAAGGCAAGAGCCACAGATGGTGTGAGCTTAGGAGGATGGAGCTGGACTTAGGCTTTAGCTGACTCCCTCTGGCTGCAATACTGTGAACCAACTGAAGGGGGCACAAGAGCAGCAGGTGATGGCTGCAGCCTTGGACCTGAACAGCAGCAACAGAGGTGCTGAGAATTCTGAAGGGTGGTGGAATTTGGAATTTACTTTAAAAGTGGAGCTGATGGGATCTTCTGACAGACTGGATGTGGTTGTGAGACGTTAATCTAAAAATAAAAATGTATTTCAACGTGAAAGGCAACAAACATTTATTTGAGATCAATAAGAATAGCTATTCAGAAGTCATTAATTCAGGGAGAAGCCCAAATAATATTCTGATTAGAAAACAAATACAGGGGTGTTTATGAGAAAGGGAAGAACAATTACATCAATGGGAGGAAGGCAATTCCACTGGTGCAGATAACATTAACATAGTGATGTTAATTCTAAACAATGTTTTTAACTTTAAGTCCGGTAGTCATCAGGCCAGTAGTCATCATATCTGCTTTCTTATTATCTTTACAAACATTTCTTTGGAGCACAAGGTTGCTCTAGGCCCAGCCCAAAGGTTATTTTGCCGTTTCAACATTCCAAATGTCTGAGGTGGAAGACCTGCAAGGCAGTTCCTCTGGACTGGCAGCTCCGGCTCCATTTTAAAGTGGCTCCACTTATTTATTTACTTACCTATCTCTTTATCTATTCACAGAGAGAAGAAAATTCACAGGTGACAGAAAGGTTTTTGGCGTGGGTCACATTAGGCTGCTACTTTTCAATGGAGAACAAGAGAAAAGGAAAAACCGGATAGAGCCCTGGCGGGTGTGGCTCAGGTTGGAGTGTCATCCCATACACCAAAAGTCTGGTTGTTTGATTCCCAGTCAGGGTAAATACCTAGGTTGCAGGTTCGATTCCTGGTCAGGGAGTGTATGAGAGGCAACCAATCATTAATGTTTCTCTCTTCTCTCTTTCTCTCATCAATAAATGATTGGATTTTTTATTTTGTTAAGATTTTATTTATTTATTTGTAGACATAGAGGAAGGGAGGAAGAAAGAGAGGGAGAGAAATATCAATGTGTGGTTGCCTCTCGTGCTCCCAGCACGGGGGAACCTGCCCTGCAACCCAGCCATGTGCCCTGACTGGAAATCGAACCAGCGACCCTCTGCTTCATAGTCTGGCACTCAATCCACTGATCCACACCAGCCAGGGCTTTTTTTTTTTTTTTTTTTTTTTTAAAGAAAAAGGGGATAGAGAGAAAGATAGCAAATGGGGCAGGAGGGAGGCATGGAGGGGAGGGCAGATGAGGGGAGGGGGAAATGTACAAGAAACAGAGAATTCCTGAGGGAGGAGAAGGATGATAGCAATGGAGAGCCAGGTGGGTGCAGGAAGAGAGCCTTGGGGTGGGTGCAGGGAGGAGAGGCCCTGGTCCTCAGAAACTAAGGAGAGAGATGGAGATGGAGAGGTGTTCCCCTAGAAAGTGTGGCAAGTAAGGATGCTGCAGGGAAGGAATAGGGAGCTAGGAGGACCAAGGTGTGAGGACTCAGCCCTCCATCTGGGAAGTGACTCCTCTCTCACCTGGGCCAGAAATCCTGATGGTCAGATCATTCTAGAGAAGGTCAGACAGGCAAAGTATGATTTGCCTGGGATTACCAAGTAGGATGAGTTCACAGGAAGGGACTGGGAACCTAATTTAAATAAGGTGGTCAGGGCTAGGCTTCTAAGAGGAAGTAATGTTTAAGTAATCCCTGAATCACCTAGGAAAACCTGAACTGGAGCGTTGCAAGCAAAGTAAGTCTGAAGTGCAAAGGCCCTGGGACTGAATGAGGGTGGCATCCTCAAGGAGCAAGAGGCCAGTGGGTTAGAGTGAGGAACCCACTATGAGAGGAGCTCAGAGGGGTTGGTGAAAACCAGATCACGATGGTTCTAGTGTATATAAGGCAGAAATGAGAGGAAAGGGGAAAGAGTGCCCTGAGCAGAGGGGCCAGCTGGAGCCAACACCTAGGGGTGAGGAAGTACCTGGCCCATGCCTGTTTGGGGCACAGGAAGTCAGCCTGCCTCAGGTTGTGCTGATATAAACTGTACAGCAAAGAAAAGGAGTGAGCAGGTGGGGGCAAAAATTACTTCCAACGGGGGACCAGATGTTGTGGCTTGTGACCACAGGCCACCCAGTCTGATTCAGCAAGATTCTGTGTTGTTAGAGGTCAGCTCCCCAAAAAGCAAAGCAACAAAGCAGCAAAGCAGGGGACCTGCCCTAGGAATCTCTCCTTCTCACTAGCTCCCAGAGGGGTTAAGCTTCAGGAATCTTCTCAAAAGTGCTTGTAGGCTGGTTTAAGTCACCAAGTGCTGTGTGACTTTGGTAAGTTACTCCACCCCTCTGAATGTCAGTCAGCCACTTTCTTGTTTGTTTGATCCGTCTGTAAATCAAAGGCCCATCCTCTGTCTACATTACCATGGTCACTCTCCACAGTAAGGCAGCAACTCTGATCATGGTCACTTATAGGGAGAGAAATGGTGGCTCGGAAGAAGGAACTCACTTGCCCAAGTTGGGAGCTAAACCCAGATCTGTCGGATTCCAGCAATGATGAGGCTTTGGGGACCCTAGCCTAAAATCCTCTATAGCAAGTGTCTGGCACCCAGTGGTCACTAAGCAGATGGGAGCTATTTTTATGGTCATTAGCCTTAGGACAGTGTGGGACCACCTCTCCTTTCTCAACCCTAGTTTCCTCAGCTGCAAAATGGGGACTTAGAATCCTCCATGTAGAATTTTCTCCTTACCAGCTTTGGAAGACATCAGAGATATAAAGTGTGTAAAAATAAATGGTGGGACTTTGGCAATTCCTTAAAAAGTTAAATGTAATGGACAAAAACTAGGGGGGGTGGAAATGGGAGGGGGTGGGGAGAGTTGGGTGGGTGGGCTGGGATGGGAGTAAAGGACAGAAAACTGTACTTGAACAATGATTAAAATAAAATTTTTTAAAAAGTTAAATGTATATTTATCACATGACCAGCAATTTCTCTCCAAGACATAGACCCAGAAAAATTGAAAATGGCACTCAAACAAGAACAGGCTCACACAGGGGCATAACAGCACTAGTCACATTAGCCCAAAGTACAAACAACCCAAAATGTCCATTATACAGTGATAAAAAGGTCAACATAGTATTGGAAGTCCTAGCCACAGCAATCAGAGAAGAAAGAGAAATGAAAGGCATCCAAGTTGGAAAGGAGAAAGCAAAACTCTCATTGTTTGCAGATGACATGATAGTGCACATAGAAAATCCTATAGACTAATAAAAAAAAAAGGAACAAGCCCTGGCTGGTGTGGCTTAGTGGATTGAGCGCGGGCCTGTGAACCAAGAGATCGCGGTTCGATTCCCAGTCAGGGCACATGCCTGGGTTGCAGGCCAGTTCCCAGCAGGGAATGCACAGGAGGCAACCATACATTGATGTTTCTCTCCCTCTCTCCTTCCCTTCCCCTCTGAAGATAAATAAATAAAATCTTTAAAAAAAAAAGGAACAAAACCATAAAAAGGAGTGAAGCACTTACACCAGGATATGAATGAACCTTGAAAACATTATGCTGGGTGACATGAGCTAGACCCAAAAGGACACATATTGTATGATTCCTTTTATATGAAATTCTTAAAGACAGACAGCAGATTGGTGGTTCCCAGGGGCAGAGGGGAGGAGGGAACAGAGAGTGATTACTTAATCGATATTGGGTTTACATCTGGGGTGATAAAAATGTTCTGGAAGCCTGAATTGTACGTGGGATCTCTCTGACCTCAAGCAGGTTCCACTCCTCTGCCAGACAACCGTGCAGGTGACACACACCCACAGTGAAGTCACCACCCTTAGACACAGGTGACTCAGCAAGAGGGCAGGTAGCAGAACCCAGGCTATTGGGCAGCCTGACCTGGTTCTTCCCCCCTGGCCCAGGAGCATCCAGCCAGGCAGGTCCAGAGCTTAGGGGCTGTCACAGGGATGTCAAACCATTTTCACTGGGGGCCACATCAGCCTCGTGGTTGCCTTCAAAGGGCCAAATGTAATTTCAAGTCCTTAACTGTTAAAGAGTAGTTAAGTAGTTACATTTATACAGTCCTAAAATTATTTCAGCCCTTTAAAGGCAGCTGCGAGGCTGATGTGGCCCCCCGTGAACATGAGTTTGATACCCCTGGTTTAGAGAGAAAATCTTCTGTTATTGTCACTTCTCTGTGCTCAGCTTTGTGCTGATACCCCAAGAAGACTCAGCTCTGGAGCCAGCACTCAAGGAGCTCCCAGTCTGGAGAGTACGGAATTGGACGGAGATACTCCCAGGCTTTCAGAGTCAGGACTGAGCCCAGAAAGGAGCCTGGAGCTGGGAAAGCCAAGCGGAGAAATCCAGAGAAGTGAAGGCATCCTAGAAAGGGGAATATAGGAGGTGGGTTTTGAAGAATGAATAGGAGTCCTCCCGTTCAAATGAAAAGGCCTGTGAGTATTTTACATACACACATACTTTACTAGTGGAAATGCAAAGTGATATAAGAAAATGAAAAAGTTTGTTAATTTTTTACACACTTGAATACTAATGGAGAGGAAAATGAGTGATATTTGGCAAAATTATATATGAATTTATATAGTTGCAGGAATATATCCCAGTGATTATTCTGCAAAAATAAGAAAAGATGGATGAAGAAGGCTTTTCATGGCAATGCTATTTAAAGTATCAAAAAACTGTAAATATCCTGTATGTCCATCAATAGGGAACAAGTGAATAAACTATGGCACAACCACACTCTGGAGTACTATGCAGTCATGAAAAGGTATGAGAAAGATCTCTGTATACTAGAAACAGTATTAAGTGGAAAATCAGCAACTTGGACTCATATATATATTTATTTTAATTAACAGCTAGACCATGAAAAATTATAAATGGTGGCCTCAAGAAGAGGCAAAAAACATGATGGAAGGCACAGGAATAGAAGCTAGATATCTCTCTGTACACTATGTTTTATAGATTTTACTTTGAAACCATGTGAATATCTTACATAATTCTAAAATAATATTATATTTTAAAAATAAGGGGTTGGGTCCTGGGTCCTGAGCATATCTTCCCCAATCAGACTGAGGAACTAGGGCCGCCCCAGGACCCTACAGAAGGCACCGGGGACTAGAGCAGCGAGGAGCCTGAGGAAGAGCAAGAGGAAACCTGGTCCAGCTGGCTATACCTCCCAGCCCCTGAACCAAGATGCTGAACCACAGGAGGTGGAGCTGGCACCAGTGGGGGATGAAGAAAGATGTAGTTGTTGATATCCAGGATTGGATCCAGGCCCTGGGGCTTCACTTACCAGACCCACCATTAGAGAACGATGATGAAAAAGAGGAGAGAGGTACAGCACTGAGCAACCACAGATCTATTCCCATGGACCCAGAATATGCATAGCCAGTGAAAAGGCCAATGGCTGGAGTAAGCCTGCCTGAACCAGGAGTTCCTGCCTGGGCTTGGGAGATACCAGGCACCCAGAAGGAAGACATGGTACAGAAGGCTCTCCAAGCCCAGCGTGCATCCCCAGCCTGAAAGTGACCATCTTGAGAGCTGCCTTACCTGCCAACATTCCAGACTGGAAGCAGCACAGGACTGAACACAGCCCTGGTTGTAATGCGCATCTCCATCCTCCCCATCTCCCTTCCCACATCAAGGCAAACCAGACTTCTTCTCAGAGATCCACCTTATTTATTCAGTTCTGTACGTATGGGGGACACTGACCCAAGCCCAGCCCACCACAGCATGTACCACTCTGGAGAATAAAGCACCCTGTGTACATAGCAAAAAATAATAATCCCCTCAGTTCACACCCATGAGGATGGCTATTATAAAAAGAAACTAGCAAGTGGTGGTGAGAATAAGGATAAAGTGGAACCCTGTGCACTGCTGGCCGGAATGTGGGATCGAGCAGGAGCTGTGGGAAACAGTGTGGAGATTTCCTGGAAAATTAAACATACAGTGACCATATTATCCATCAATTCCACTTCTGGATATATACCAGAAATAAGTGAGAGCATGAACTCAAACATATTTGCACCCCTGTGTTCATAGCAGCACTATTCACAATAGCCCAGAGTAGAAACAACCCAAATGTCCATCGACAGATGAGTGAATGAACAAAAAGTATGGTCCATCCATATAATGAAATATTATTTATTCTTTAAAAGGTAGGAAATTCTGACACATGCTTCAACATGGATGAAACTTGGACATTTTGCTAAGCAAAGAAGCCAGTCACAGAAGAAAAACATGATTCCAGTTATATGAGGTCCCTAGAGGAGTCACATTTACAGAGAGGAAGTAGATGGTGGATGTTAGGTGGGGGCTGGGGGAGGGGCTGCGAAGTTAGTGTTTAGTGGGGACAGAGTTTGAATTTGAAAGATGGAAAAAGTTCCGGAGATGGGGGACTTCCGGCCAAGATGGAGGCATAGGTAGACACACCGTGCCTCCTTACACAACCAAGATAGGGACAACAATGATATAGAAACAAAATAACAACCAGAACTGACAGAAAATTGAAGTGTATGGAAGTCGGACACCCAAGGATTTAAAAATAGACTCGTTCATCCAGACCAGTAGGAGGGGCAGAGTCAGGCCCGGCAAGGGACACGGAGCAGAGAGCTGAGCACCCGGGGAGGCGCGCAGGCCCACAGCAGGCAGACCTTGGGCGCACAAGCAGCGGTGGCTGGTGGGCCCCGGCCAGGGGGTGGCGACCGGCAGGCCCAGCGAGGCGGACATTGTGAAGCAAGGCACTGCACGCAACTCAGGGTCCCAGCACCGGGAAATAGAGCTTTGGGTCACTGACTGAGAAGGAAGATCCCAAGGGGTGCACAGGCCCACCCACACCGGAATTGGTGCCAGAGGGGCCCGGTTGGTTTGCAGAAAGTGGCGGAAGGGTCTGGGGTCCTACAGAGAGCAGAGCAAGCACCTTGTTCCTTCTCGGACCCCGCCCCCATATACAACGTCACAACCCAGCAACTGGGGTGCCCCGCCCTGGTGAACTCCTAAGGCCCCGCCACTCACTACAGGAGCTCGACAAGACCAAAAAACAAAACAAAACAAAACATAAAACCAGCAAAAAGATGGCTCAAACAGAAGAAGAATTGAAAGCCCCAGAACCCATCCTTTTAAGTGACCAAGAGATAGCCAACCTATCAGATGCACAGTTCAAAGCAC
>CM052545.1:43086011-43159493 GCA_028533065.1 Trachops cirrhosus | reverse complement strand
AACTTATGACACATGGACTGAAGTAAAGGGGGGGAATGTGGGTGGGAGAGGGTGTTCAGGGTGGAGGGGAATGAAGGGGGATAATAGGACAACTGTAATAGCATAATCAATAAAATATATTTAAAAATTAAAAAAAAAAAAAGAAAAAGTTCCGGAGATGGACGGTGAATGGTTGGTCAATAATGAGACTGCACTCGATGCCAGTGAAATGTACACTTAAAGATGGTTAAAATGGTAAACTTTATGTCATGTATATTTTACTGCAATAAAAAAGTAATGTGGTATTGCCTCACTTGAATGACTCAGTTACTCTCAACTGCATCTGTTATAGTACAATATATCAGAGATATTTTTAAATGGAGGGGGGAGAAGGAAGAATGAAGTTAATTTTTTTATCATGATAAAAGATTGATAATAATAATTACAACAATACTAATTCTGTTATTTGAGATGTTTTTAATTATGCAGTGACCCATTTCAGTAAATTCATGGGTTCACTAATATGTATGTAGGAAAGGAATCTCATTCTTTACCTCGGGGGGATGTAAAGGAGCCCAATAGCTATTTTGGAACCTAGAGGGAAAGAAGAACCAAGCATTTACCTTGCCTTTCCCATGTGAATTGTACTGTTGGGACCAGGTGGCAGATGAGAGGATGTTTCTCTTTCCAGAGGTATTCCAGCTAATAGACGAAGAAATAAGATCATTCTGATATCACTCCTTTGTAGCGGCTAAGGAATTGATAGATCTTGACGATGATCAGTAATGTGAGATAACATTGCGGGGGAGGGCCCGTGGGTGGAGGTCACGGAGAAATCAGGTGGCTCAGGAGTTGGCACATGTCCACCAGATGATGGATGCACGTGGGGGTTCAGTACACAATATTGTGAATATGTTTGAAATTTACTGTTTAGAGAAAAATGTTTAAAGTCCTTTGCCTTGTGTCATTCTATTGAAACAGGGTGATGACAGCTAAGAGCCTGTAGGTCACAGGTGGCAAACGCAAGGCCCGCGGGCTGAATCCGACCCTCCATCTTGTTTTATCCGGCCTGGCACCTTGTTTCTACCCGGCGGCAGTGCCAAAATCCTTGCCCCTAGTTAAGGAGTAGTTACATTTATATAGTCCTAAATTGCATTCGGCCCTTTGAAGGCAACCGTGAGGCTGATGTGGCCCCCCCGTGAAAATGAGTTTGACACCCCTACTGTAGGTGCTAGGTAATTAAGTCCCAGGGAGTGCCAATATCTGGTCCCATTTACCCCACCCTCAGTCTTGGCCTCTAGCATACTGACAAGGGCTGAACTCATGATTTCACTATAGTATCCAGTGTCCTCAGTTACAAAACTCCTATCTCTCCTGTTCCAGGACCAGGTGTCCTAGAGATTAAATCTTACCTCTACTCTCCCAGAAAGATACAACTTCAGTCAACTCCTACCCACCAGGGCCTGTAGAATAGTCCCAGCTGGAGGCTGTGGGATTGATTGCTCATACCATGACTTGCTTTTCCCTTTGGAAAATTAGGTTCAGCCAATTCTGGAACTGGCCTGTCCTGGCTTCAGTGATTTGGCTGGGGTTCCAGACTGGCTTAAGGCCCAGCCCTAAGGCCCAGCTGGCTGCTGAGGGGCCAGGGCCAGTAGGGAAGCCTGAGGTTGGACAAATGCCCCAGCTGCAGAAATAATACATGACCAGAATGTGGGAGTCTGGTCATAACAGATTATCCTGTGGGCTGGACCTCTGCTGGGGAGGCTGGAGCAGGTGGGTAGATTGGCAGAAATGACTCCTTACTCACCAAATGCTTTCCACGTGCTAGCACAGTTTTAGCTAGTTTAACTCTCACAGTAACCCTATGAGGTTGGTACTGTTGTCCTATTTTAGAGATAGACAAAATGAAGGATAGACATTAAGCCACTTGGTCCAGCTAGTAAGCAACAGACTGAGAATTGAATCTGGGTGGGCTGGCTGAGCATGGGCCGGCAAACTTTATTAAGAGGCCACATAAAAATAATTGTACAACACTTTGTATATAAAGCTTGATTAAAACCCATTTTGAAAAAATATTTAAAGGCCAAATGAATTTGAACTAAGTGAAATCACTATTCTGAACAGATATCTGCACCCCAATGTTTAGTGATACATTATTCACAACAGCCAAGACATGGAAACAACCTAAATGTCCATCAATGGATGACCAAATACAGAAGATATATATGTGTGTGTGTGTATGTGTGTGTGTGTGTGAATATTATTCAACCATCAGAAAAAAAGGAAATCCTGTCATTTGTGACAATATGAATGGAAGTTGAGTGTATTTTGCTAAGTGAAATAAGTGAGACAGAAAAAGACAAATACTGTATGATCTCATTTACATGTGAAATCTAAAAATAAAATCAACTCATAGAAACAGAGAATAGAATGGTGGTCGCCAGGACCTGGAAGATGCTGGTCAAAGGGTGCAAACTTCTAGTTACAAGTTAAATAAGCTCTGAAAATCTAATGTACAGCTTGGTGATTATAATTAACAATACAGTATTATATGCTTAAAATTTGCTAAGAGTAGATCTTAAAAGTTCTCATCACACACAAAAAAGGTAACTGTGAAGTGATAAATGTGTTAACTAATTTATTGTGGTATGCATTTTGCAATAGGTGCACATGTGAAGTCAACGCACTGTACTCCTTAAACTTACACACTGTTATATGTTGGTTATGTCTCACAAAGCTGGGGGAAGGGAGAAGTTACACAGTAAGAAATATTTTCAGATTTGCAGGCCAGATTATCTCCATCAAATCCACTGAATTCCGCTGTTATAGCATGAAAACAGTCACAGACAATATATAAACAAACGGGAAAAGATGTATTCCAATAAACCTTCCTTTTACATAAATGAATTGTGATATATCCATACAATGGAATAGTATTCAGCCATAAAGAGGATCAATTCATGATTTTTAAAAAAGCACTGATTCATACTATAATGTGAATAAAACTCAAAAACATTATGCTCAGTAAAATAATAAAAGCCAGACAGGCCCTGGCTGGTGCACCTCAGTTGGTTGGAGCATCATCCCCTAGCCAAAAGGTTGTGGGTTCTGTTCCCGGTCAGGGCACATGACTAGGTTCCGGTTTGATCCCCCATGCAGGCACATACGAGAGGCAACCTGAGGCAACTGATCCGTGCTTCTCTCTCACATCAGTGTTTCTCTCTCCCTTCCTCTCTCCCTCTAAAAGCAATGGAAAAAAAAAGTCCTCAGGTTAGAATTAAAAAAGTAAAAATAAAAATGAATGCCAGGTACAAAATGTCACATAGTGCATGATTCTGTTCATATGAAATGTCCAGAAGATGCAAATCCATACAGAGAGGGCTCAGTGATTGACAGGGATGAATGAATACTGGAGAACGACTGCTTAATGGGTACAGGGCTTTATTTCAGGATGATGAAAATGTTTTAGAACTAGGTAGAGGTGGTGGTTATACAACACTGTGAAAGTACTAAATGCCACAGAAGTTTATACTTTAAAATTAGTTCACTTTATGTAAGATAAATTTCACCTTGAGGAAAAAAACATTGTTTTTTCCATGTTGACAGCTGATCCATAGGCTGTAGCTTGCTGACTCCTGCTGTACAACATCTCTTAACAAAACCCAGAGCCGAATGAGAAAACACAGGCATGTAAAACCTCAGCTTAGCCCTGGCCGCGTGTCCCAGTTGGTTGGAGCATTGCCCCTGTACACCAAAAGGTTGCAGGTTAGTTCCCAGCCAGGGCAAATACCTAGGTTGCAGGTTCGATCCCTGGTCTGGGCATTCGGGAGACAACTGGATCAATGTTCTCTCCTTCATCCTCTCCATCTCTCTCTTCCCCAACCCCCACTTCTTCCTCTCTTTCTAAAATCAATAAAAACATACTTTTGAGTGAGGATTTTTAAAACCTTAACTCAAAGCTCTGCACACAGCAATTATTGTTATTACTATTAACTATCAGGGTCTTCATTATTATTACATTACTGCTACCAAACTGAATATTATTAACTCTGACCTTGGCTCCAAGCCCAGCCCTTCTCCAGGTTCCTTCTCCTCTGGTCTCTGGCCCTGATAGCAGCCTCACTTCAGATCCAGGGCCCAGGGCTCTGCCTGTCTGTGCCAATGCTACTTCCACTAGGGCTGTCCCCAGGCCCTGAACAGTGGCTACTCTTGAAAGACCCCTGGTCTGTCTGCAATCTGGAGGGGCCTTGACCTACCCTGGCAGGTGGCCTCACAAGGTGGGAGAAAAGTAGGGGTGGAGGTGAGTCACCCTTGGAGCCTTAGCCTTTCTGCTTCCTCCCAGGCCCAGCTCAGCTCAGGTGCCTGTGTGTTCGTGTATGTGTGCGCATGTGTTTCACGGCCCGATCCCCAACTGACCCCACATCCTCAGTCAAGCCTTTCATGTATTCAGCAGTCCCTCTCTGCCACCCACTTGGTCCTCAGCCTGTGCTGGGCATTTCCAGGCACTCTAAGAGGACTCTGCATCTCCTAGTCTCAGGGAGACAGAACTGGACAGAGAAACTCCCAGCCCTGAATGGACAGGTCTGGGTCAAAAGGAGGAGCCCTAGGCTAGGTAGCCAGGAAAAGAAAACAGGGCAGCCAGGGGTAATCATGAAGGCTTCCTGGGAAAAGAGTCCTACCCTAGAAGGTCACAAATCCCAGACAGACCCTAAGGGAAATGCTGGCCGGCCATGACATTCCCCTCATTCAAACTCGAGCCAGTCTCTGCCACCAACTCCGAGCTTTAAAAGGGAATCAGCCTCTCTGGCTGGCCCCTGAATTCCTGGGTGAAGTTGGTCTGCAGCTAGTCGGCAAACACTTCCCCAGGGTGAAGGCTCATAATTACATTGATTCGGACCCAACCACAGGATAGTGAAAACATGCACTGGGCTTGGGGCCCTCCCCAGTTTCTAGCTGTGTGACCTTGGGTGAGTTACTTAACCTCTCTGAGCTTACCCCCTGATGGATAAAATGGGCATAAGACGGTTAACTAAAACCACAAGCTCCCCCCCACCCCAGGCGCAATCAGTGGGAGAATCAGAGGGACAAACTCAAGATTTATAAGGCTGAACCAAGGCCATCCCCAGACCGGGTGGGCATCAGGTGGAATCTCATGGACAGTCACCCCCACAGCATCCCAGGGCTCCCCTCTGGTCTACACAGGGCCACCAGGACTGCAGCGAAATGAGTGGGGCACAAAGACAGGATCAGAATTCTTGATTTTTCCTTTTACCTCTGGCTCCAGTAATCTCTGCACAGCACTGTCCCTGACCCTATCTCCATCTATTATAAAATGTTGATATTTTGTTCATCATGGACTTCTTGCATTCACTTCGATCCATTAAAATATTGATTAACGCCCTGGCTGGTGTAGCTTAGTGGATTGAGCGCGGGCCTGTGAACCAAGAGATCGCGGTTCGATTCCCAGTCAGGGCACATGCCTGGGTTGCAGGCCAGTTCCCAGCAGGGAATGCACAGGAAGCAACCATACATTGATGTTTCTCTCCCTCTCTCCTTCCCTTCCCCTCTGAAGATAAATAAATAAAATCTTTAAAAAAATATATTAAAAAATATATATTGATTAACTTGTTGACTGAGATTTTTGGCACCACCTTAAATTTTGTGCCAGAGGAGGATGTTTCATTCTCCTCATTCTAGTCCCTGCCCCAGATGGACACACGGACCTCTTCCTGCACATTGTTCTACCAGGCAGAGCCCCATTCCCATTGGAAACTGGGACTCAGAGGAGATTTCCTCAATTCCCCTGGGGAGTGGCCCTCATTCACTCCCTCCCCTAGGACCCTACTCCCTGAGCCTCCACCATGTCCCCAGCTTTGTGCTGGGTGATGCTGAGTCCTCAGAAGGAAGACACTGGATATCTGAGCAGGCTCCCCCTGGGAAATCCCAAGCCTGGCTCAGCCTGGGCATTCTCGGGCCCGCCCAGGCCTTGCCCTTTGCTTAGTGCCCAGCCTAGTGAGTCCCCTGGAAACTCCCCAGGCTGGTTTCAGGGTGGGAAGCCCACAGTGAAGCAATTTGCACAGCATCCCAGTCACATTGAGCCCATCCCACCTGACACTCAAATAAAGGGAGGCAGGCTCACTTCTGCAGGACTCAGCCACAGCCTGGGAGAAGGGGAGGACCCTTCACTGTCAACCCAGGTGAGCCAAGAAACCAGCTCCTGGGACAAAGCCAGGGTCTGGAAGGCCCTGGGCCCAGTCCCTGCTCTCAGCTACATCTGGTGGCTTTGGATCAGGAGCTGAAATTGAATAAGAAAAGACATCTCCTGGTCCCCTGGGTTCACATCGGGCCCTGACAAAAATAATCCCCAGCCCCTGTGCCCATTCTCTATCTGAGCCTGAAGTGCTGGCAGCAAAGGCAGGAGGCAGTGACAACTTCAGGTGTGTCCTCCTCTCCCCTCCGCCAGAACATTCAGTCTTACCAGTTGGGCTGGTACCTGAGAGTCCCCTGTAGTGGCCAGCAGCAGCAACCAAATGATCAGGAAAGAGGTAGGACTTGCTGGATTGGCCTCAGTCTTCTTTTCTGGGGAATGGGCAGAGTTTGTTGGAGTCTAAACTACCTGGCCTCCAGATGCCTCCTGGGTTGGGCTTGGCTTACTGACCCTTGACCTCAGCCTGGACAGGATAGGACAGGGAAGCCCCTGGGAACCATATGACCTTGACCCAGGGTACTCTGTCCCTATGCCTCCGCTGCCTCCCGCCCACAGCTCTGCAAGGGACAGCCGTATCATTCACCCCTGGACTTTGACAGTGACCAAAGACACCGTTCCGCTCTCTGTGCCTGTCTCCTTCCAGCTCTGCTGAGGCCTCTGCTGAAGTTAACCAGATATGCCCCCCAGAAACTGGAATCCCACAACAGTAGTCCAGGCTGTCCTCTGGATCCTGCTTGGACTGTGGCTGTGGCCGGAGCCAGGGACAGGTAGGTCAGAAGGCAAAGGCCTGCGGCCAGGACGATCAATTCTACAGAAGTGTACTGCTGTCCTGTCTGTGACTAGCCCTGTATAGGGTAAGACCGGAGACCCCAGGAGACCTCAGTCTCAGGGAACCTCCAGTCTGGGGACACAAATGCTTCCAGCTGCACAGGGTTAAGGCAGGGGGTGAGGGAAAGACCTGGGGCCAGAAGAGCAAAAATCATGAAGGCTTCCTGGAGGAAAGAACACAGATCTAGGACAGGAAGGAGAAGACTTACTTGGAGAGAAATAGGAAAGGGCATTTTAGTCAGAGAGAAAAACAGGAATTACAGTGTGGACCGTCCACCGGAATTTTTGGGTTCATAATCCTGCTTCTCCTACTTCCTATCTGTGTTACCTAAGGCAGGTCATTTAATCTCTCTAAGCTCATAAGGTCATCATGAAGATTAAACTTGTTAAGTTATCTATGTCGCCTGGCACATAGTAAATGTTTAGGAAATGTTAGCTATTATTCAACAACCCAGCCCTGAGCCCAGCACTTCTGGGTTCCAGTTCAGCTGCTGACATTTCCTCTACAAGATACAGGCCCACCCTCTCCCTCCCTGCACATCCTCCAGTCACCTTGCCCTTTAAAATTCCCCAAACTCCAATCCACCACCAAAAACTGTTCACCTTTCCCTTAGAATACCTGGGCACTCTGCCCACTTTTGTCCATCACACTGCCACCACCCTAGCTTTGGCAATCTTTATTGCTCACCTCCACATTATTTCCTTCTCTCTACCCTAGCCTCCTGAAAACTCACTCTCCACAGGCAGTCAAAGAAGCAATCTTAGAACGATCCTGGTCATGAACCTGCCATGGCTCCCCAGTGCTCACAGATAGTTAAAGCTCCTTAACCTGTTGTCTGTGCCTCAGTTTCCTCATTTACACAAGGACGGGGTTGGGAGTCACAGGGCTGTCAGATGGAGAGCATTGAGAAGATGTGGAAGCAGCAGCAGGAGGCTCAGGAACAGGGAGTGCTGGGCCGCTGGGCTAACACCATCCCTCCTCCTGCAGCATCCCTGCCCTTCCTCATGGACTCTGTCATCCAGGCTCTGGCTGAGCTTGAGAAGAAGGTGCCAGTCACCGAGGTCAGCCACACCGCCTCCATGTGGCAGCTGTCAGCCAAGGACTCTGGTCCTCAAGATCCCCTCCATCACTTCCTGCTAGAAGGATGGAGTCTCAGAGCCACCAAGTTGGATCTCCTTGCACTGAGTCCAGAGCTGCGAGGCCTGATTGAGGAGGTGGCTCAACACGATGTGCGGGGCGGGCAGGAATACGGGGTGGTACTGGCACCCGATGGCTCGACGGTGGCTGTGGAGCCTCTTCTGGCTGGGATGAAAGCAGGGCTGCAGAGGCACAGGGTCATAAACTTGCCCTTGGACAGCACAGCCACCCCTCCGGGTGCTGGAGCCACCTTTCCAGATGTTGGAGCCGTGGTTCCTGATGTAAGAGCCACCTCCCCAGGACTCAGGGATGCCTCTCCAGATGTTAGCTCTGCAGATGTGGGAGCTATGTCTCTAAATGTTAGAGCCACAGATCTCAATGTGGGAGCCATCTTTCCAGATGTCCGAGACCCCTCTTCAGATGTCCAAGTCACCTCTCTAGATAACCAAACCTCCTCACCAGATGCCAAAGCAAAGTCTCCAACCACCGTGGACAGCCTCCTTGTGGTCACCTTGGCCAGAGACCTGGGCCTGACCTTCCTCCAGGGCCCCCAGACCCAGAGCCACCCAGGCCTGGGAGCTGAGGGCTGCTGGGACCAGCTCTCCGTCCCCAGGAACTTCACGCTCTTGGACCCTGGGGCATCACGGCTTACGACGGCCTTCCTCAATGGTGCTCTGGATGGGGTCCTCCTTGGAGACTATCTGAGCCAGGCCCCTGAGCCCCGGCCACCCCTCAGCCATCTCCTGAGCCAATACTATGGAACTGGGGTGGCTGGAGACCCAGGACTTCGCAGCAATTTCCGAAGGCAGAACGGAGCTGCTCTGACTTCAGCCCCTGCCCTGACCCAGCAGGTGTGGGGCACCCTCATCCTGCTACAGAGACTGCAGCCAGCACACCCTCAGCTTCAGGGCATGAGCCAAGAACAGCTGGCACAGGTGGCCACCCTTGCCACCAAGGAGTACACTGAGGCCTTCCTGGGTGAGAAGGGCCCCCTCCCCCAAGACCCTCCCTCTCAAAGAGACAGACACTCTCAGCCCCATGTGGTCAGGGGGAGCCAGGACTAGGAATTCCAGAGGGAGAAATAGGGCTCTCACTGGGGGGACAGGGCAGCTGCAGAGGTAAGCAAAGGCTAGATTTAGGTTTTGAAGGATGAATAGGAGTTCATGTAACAAAAAAAAAAGTGAGGAAGCAGGCACTGCAGGAGGTGGGCTCAACACATGCGAAGGCACACAAACTGGAATAAAAATTCAACCAGTTATTCCTTGCATCTTTAGGTGAGTTGCTTCACTTCTCTGAATCTCACTTTTTTTCAGTGAAGTGGGGTTAATCTGCTACCTCTTGGATTTGTTAGATGGTTTGAGAAAGAAAGCAAGTAGTACACAACTAAAGCATAATAGTTGTGGGCCAAGATTCCTCCTTCTCAGTGTGGCTGTCTCTCCTAGGGCTCAGTGCAGGGCCAGCTGCAGAGAATGTCGCATCCTGGGTTGTAAAGAGCCTTGAAGTCTGACCTACAATTCTTGGGGGTTTTCCTGAAGGGGGTGAGAGTCATAGCCTATAATTCCGATGAGACTGGGATGCTGTAAGATTTAGTTAGGTTAGATCTCAGGGGAGGCCAGTGTGGTGTGAGACTGAACTGTCCCCAAATCTGGAAGGAGGCTGGGGGAATGGCCCACAGGTGCTCTCGAATGGGGGTACAGGCGGCAGGAAGAGAAACGATGACTGACCTCAGCCCTGTGCACCCTTCCCCGCAGGATGCCCGGCCATCCACCCCCGCTGCCGCTGGGGTGCAGCACCGTACCGGGGCCGCCCGAAGCCGTTGCAGCTGCCTCTCGGGTTCTTGTACGTGCATCACACATACTTGCCTGCATCTCCCTGCACGGCCTTCGAGCGCTGTGCGGGGAAAATGCGCTCTATGCAGCGCTTCCACCAGGACACGCGCGGCTGGGACGACATCGGGTACAGGTAGGCGGGGCCTGGGAGCGGGGGCGGGACCAGTTACTCGGAGCAGAGCTTGGGTGGGCGGAGCCTAACTCAGGTTGCGGTAGGACCAAAGGAACGGAGGAGTGGGGTGGCTGGGGCCAAGGAGGAGAGGGGCGTGGCCTAAACGAGGGTGGGATTCTCTGGGCTGGAGCCAGGCAGTGGTGGAGTTAGGCCAAGACAGAAAAGTTCTGTGAATTGGGCAGGAGCTGGACTTGAGACAACTTGGAGAGGCCGGACAGAAAGGAGCGTAGCCAATGCCAGAGAAATAGGAGGGTTACTGGGGTGGCATCTGGTGGAGGAGTGGGACGAAGCAGGACCAGGAAAAGACAGTGCGACCAGGCAGAACTTGGCACAGACATCTGGCAGGGCACCCCTGATGTCGTTCGTTGGCTGCCCGCTTCTCCTTCACAGTTTCGTGGTGGGCTCAGACGGCTACGTGTACGAGGGCCGCGGCTGGCACTGGGTGGGCGCGCATACACTAGGCCACAACTCCCGAGGCTTCGGCGTGGCCTTCGTGGGCAACTACACTGCGGAACTGCCTGCAGATGCTGCGCTGCGCACGGTGCGCGACGTGCTTCCCAGGTGCGCGGTGCGCGCTGGCCTTCTGCGGCCGGACTATGCAGTGCTTGGCCACCGCCAGGTGGTGCGCACCGAGTGCCCTGGTGACGCGCTCTTCCACCTACTGAGCACCTGGCCTCACTTCGACGCGGTGAGTCCGTGACGCTAGTACTACCTCGGCTTGTGATCCATCTGACACAAGCTCAGCTCCTGACCCTGCCTGCCTGCCCGCCCAACCTCAGCAGGCCCCTCTCTTTCCTGTAACCCCTATGCCCACACAGGCTCAACCAGGTCCCTAACCTCCCTTGCAGTCTTTCTATTCAGTCAGCCTAGTCCCAGCTTTTAAGTTGTTTTGATTGCAACATTTCCTCTGCCTGCACAACCTCAGCCTAGCCCATGATCTAGCCAGTTTGTTGTTTGCCCAGCTTTCAGTTCGTCTGCCCTCCCAACCAGGGCATGGACCCTGACTCCTCCAGCAGCCCCTTTGCCCTTGCAACTTCAGTCTGGCCTGCATCACCTATACCCAAGTTACAATGCTTCTGCCTGCACAACCTCATCCCAGCCCACCTAACCTTGGACTCACCCCTGGCCCTTACTCAAAGGACCTCTGTATACACAACAGTAACCTAGTCGGTGTTTCCCTACAGAAAACCCCTTTGCCTGCACATCCTGTCCAGTTCCTAACTGTAGGTTTCAGTCTTCTGTCCGGACAATCTCATCCCTGAGGGTGCTTGCACAGCCCCAGCCTCCCTGACCCTTGATGACAGTTCTTATGCTAGAGCAATCTAGGCCCAACCAGCACAACCTTGGCCCCAGACCCTGACCTCAATCACCAGCAAAACACCTCTACTCACACACCTGCACAATCTCGTGGTACCTGCATATTACTACTCTATTTCATTAAGCTGACCTGCAATTAGAGTTGTATCCACTCCCTCACTTTCTCTTCTTCCTCATACAGGGTTCCACAATGAGAGGCAGCCCAGCCTCCCCCTCCGCCCAAGCCTCACACTCTTTTGTCTTTTCTAGAATGTGAAGCCAAGAATTGCCAGGAGGGCCTCTAGGATATCTAAGAAGAAACTACCTCCAGTGACCCTGCCAGCCACTGGCCTCCAATAAAGACTGTGGAAAGAAAGCCTGTGTCTATGCATTATCTGTGTTTGCACACGTTGTCTTGGTTTGGATTTGCTCAGAATCAGACCCTGAGACAAAAATTCCAGTACAAGTAGTTTGGGAGGTGATCCCAGCACACAATCATTTGGGGAACAAGGAAGAGAGGCAGGGAAGGGAAGGCAGCCCAGAAACAGTGCCTTATCAAGCAAGTTGGCACTGGGGGCACATGGAGCTCAATCCCACTGGGACCTCTGGGAGACAGTATAGGACATGCCCTAAAGTCATCCCACCGAAGTGGTGAGGAAACTGGAGTATTAATCTTCCAACTCCCATAGCCATTGGCTGAGGATTTCTCTTAAGGAGGTGCTAATTCTCTGGCACTTTTGGGCTGCTTGTTGCATGGGCTCCATCTGTCAGAGAAAGTCCTCCAGCAAAAACGCAGGGAGGTGGGAGTGGAGCCAGAATGCAATGAGGTGGTAAATGCTCAGAGACATGGAGGACCACAAGAAGGCTCCGCATGTGTGTGTAGTGGGTGGCCCGATACAGTGTGAATAAGGTGGGTATATCTAAGGTGTGTGCACCTGCCTGTTACATCCAGCTCCAGAAGGGTCTTTGGCCCTCACCAAACACCCTCCTCTTCAGGATGAGTTATAGAATTTGTGAGGCCCAGTACAAACGGAAATGCAGGGCCCCTTGTTCAAAAAGCAAGAACTTCAAGACAGCAATAGCAGAGCATTAAATCAAATGCAGTGTGGAGCCTTTCTGAGTGTGGAGTCCTGGGTGAATACACAGGCCACATGCCCATCAAGGTGATTCTACCTGCCCTATCCTGCAGATTCTGGTCATTCTTGCCTTTGTACAAACCATCTCTTCTACCTAACATGCTCTTCTCACATCCAGCTCCTTCTCATGCTTCAGGTTGTAAATGCACCTCCTCAGGGAGGCCTTCCTGGATTTTTCCAGCTCAAAGAATATCGCTTCTGTTCTGCCTCTCCATCCCAGTCCTCCTTACCAGGTAGGACTGCCCTGCACTGTGAGTTCTAGGAGGGCAGGAATCATGTTTGTTTCGTTCCCTGTAGCTTCTGTGGCACCTAGCACACAGTGGGTGCTCAGGGAACTTTTTTTTAATAAAAGAAGGCTCCTATTATAAACCTTCTGAAACTGATATTATCATTGTGTTGTACAAATATGGAAATCGGAGATCAGAGAGAGGAAGTGACTTGCCTGAGGCCACACAGCAAGAAAAGGACCAGCTGGGACTGGAACCCACTCATGGGCCAGTATTCTACCGACTCTCATGTTGACTCACTTATTTCTCAGAACAGTAATTGCCTGCCTCTTTTTCACGAAAATGTTTATTAGGAAAGTACATCAATGAATTTCCACAACCTAACACATCCATGTAACCAACATCCCGCTCAAGAAATAGATATATTACATTTATGTCATGTGGCTTTCATCTCAATTTTTTTTAATCCTCACCCGAGAGCATGCTCATTGAATCTTTAGACACAGAGAGAGAGGGAGAAGCACTGACATGAGAAACTTTTATCATTTGCCTCCCAACAAGCCCCAACTGGAATGGAATCCGTACCCTTTTGGTGTATGGGATGACGCTCAACCATCTGAGCCACCCAGCCAGGGCTTTCACCTCAATTTTAAAAGCAAACACAAAAATCATGATCAGCTCCCAGAATCCTCCCTCATGCCCCTCCCCACTAGCCACCCCAAAGGACATTGACTTCCATACTTGTTGCATATTG
Source organism: Trachops cirrhosus (assembly GCA_028533065.1). Taxonomy (NCBI): domain Eukaryota; kingdom Metazoa; phylum Chordata; class Mammalia; order Chiroptera; family Phyllostomidae; genus Trachops; species Trachops cirrhosus. Next base: position 43,145,926 of record CM052545.1, on the reverse strand, counting down.
TCTTGCCTACTTTGGAACTTAATATATATGGAACAATACAGTGTATAGTCTTTTTTTTCCTTAGCATTGTTTATGATTTATCTGAGTTCAGTCATTCAGTAGTTTGTTCATTCTCCTTGCTGCATGATATCAATTTCCCCATTCTACGGTACGTGGACACCTGGGTTGTTGCCACTTTGAGGCTACTATGAATAATGTCAGTGGGCATGTCTACTGGGTGAACTGCTGGGTCAGATGAGAGGTATATGGTCAATGTTTGTCAATTAGACCAAACAGTTTTCCAACTTGGGTGAATCAGTCTACACTCTAACCAGCAGTGGACGAGAGTTCCAGGGGCTCCATGTTCTCACCAGCCTGTGCCCGTTTTGTAGAGAAGGCAACTGAGACTCAGAGAGGGACATGTACTCCCTACTGATCAGTGAGAGATTCTGGTTCCTGCTCCGTCACCTCCTCTCCCCCTGCATCCTGCCCTCACTGTGCCTTACCAGCCTGCCTGTGGGGTGGGGTGGGACAGATAGGGTCACGTGGAGTAGCGTTCAGTAGGAGGAAGCCAGGCAGTGTGCAGAAGGCTGCTGCTTCTGAGGCTGGTCAGGAAATCAAGGTAAGGGAAGGAATGTGTGTGGCCCCCGGGGGGTGGGGAGGTTTTCTGGGGGCAGAGCTGAGAATACGGAGGGGGCCGAGGTAAGGGCAGCATGTGGGCAGACACAAACCAGAACTGTCACCCTCTCCTCCCCCAGGAGAATCCCCACCATGGACCCACCACCAACAAACCAGTCCTCTGAAGCCCAGCCTGCAGCTCCGTCCCCACTAACCTCCTATCGCTGGCACACAGGAGGAGGTGGGGAGAAGGGGGCTGGAGGGTTCCACTGGGGCCGACTTGCAGGCTGGGGGAGAGCACTGAGCCACCAGGAACCCATAGTCAACAGCCAACCAGCTCGTCGTTCGCTGTTCCGTCGTGTCCTCTCTGCGCCCCTCAAGGAATCACGCCCAAGTCGCCCCCGAATATCCAAGAGCTTTTGGGGGAGGCATAAGAGCCCACCACTGGAGCCAGAACCAAGACCAGAAGCTTCAGGTACATGGCTCCCCCACCCAGAGCTTGGGCCGGATGCTTGGGTTTTGTCTGCCTCCGGAGCATCAGACTTACAGACACAGGAAGTTGTGGGGAGTGCAAAAGCCCAACAGGAAGTGGCTGGGACCCAGCTGCCCTCTTCCCTCTTTCCCCCTTACCCAGGGCCTGGGGGAGGAAGGTGTGGCCAAGGACCTGTGGGCCAGGGGGCCCACTGAGGAAGAGACAGGGAACAGGGTCTTGGCCCCACCTGGTCTCTTCTCATATTCAATGGCCCAGTTCCATCCTCTCCTGTCTGGATATCCATCTCAGTCTCCTCCTGCTCTCCAGCTTCCATGTCTTAGTTCCAGCCTCCATGTCTTAGTTTCTTCACTTCCTTTGGCCTCAGCTTTCCCATCAGTTAAATGGGAATCATGTTCCCTACCTGGAAGGGTATATGGTTTCGTTCATTCATTCATTCATTCATTCAAGCAGAGGTCTTTGAGCATTTACTATGTGCCAAGCCCTGATTTAGGCACAGAGAACACAGCAGTGAACCAAACAGATGTCACTGGCTACCCTGTGACACTCACAGTGTAGTGGGCATGAAAGACAGTGAACAAGTATAAATGAGAAATGACAGATGGGGCTAGGTGGTGCACAAAGGGATCTACAAGGGTACCGTGAGCACTGGAGCTCATGCGTGAAGCACTAGGCCAGGGCCCGGCACATTTTAAGTAGTCCGTTAACAGTGGGAGTTATCATTTCTTCCCCTAGTGGTAAGACAATAGGACAGACAGGTAATCTGAGAGGGTTGGTTCAGCCCTCCTGTTCCTGGAAGCTCATTTAATTCTCATCATTCATAGCCCCATTTTGCAAAACATCCCTCCAAATTTCTCCAGGTGTCAAGTATTGCCTACTCCATAGAATCCAGAGCTCTCTTTAACAAGCAAATCTGATCTTTGCATACTCAAGTACATTCCATTGCTCCACACAACCCCCAGGATAAAACCCCTTCTAACTGGCACCCAAGGTCCTGTACCAATCTCTTCCTGGACCTCCTTCTTCTCTAGTCTCTGAGTCCCCCAAACACTTTTGTGCTTCCCTTTATTTCCCTGGGTCTTGCCACATCTCAGCCTTTGATCAAGCTTTTCCTGCCATCAAGGCCTAGCACAAACTTACTGTCCCTGGGAGACCACTGCAGTGCCACCACCCCTTACCCTGACCTTTTTCTGTCCCTTTCTCAAACATTGAATATATTCCACCATAGACTAGTTATTTATGTAAGAAAATAGGGTGCTGTCCTGTTGTTTAACTTCTTGGACCTACACACTGAATTGGTTCAGAGAAGAATGCTTGCACCTGAGGCCCAGCTCAATCACTCACAAGTTTGTGAATGTAGAAGAGTCACTCAGTCTCTCTGGGTTTCAGTTTTCTTCTTGGTAAAATGGGGGTTATAATAGCCCTTTCAATAGCTTTGGAGGATTAAATGAGAGAAAGCATGTGGAGCAGTAAACACAGAACAGGTTAAATAGTAGGTGGGCTAAGTCCACTACCCATGGCCAGTGGGGACAAGGCTCCGAGAAGGACCTTGCTCAACAACTACTTGGCTGCCTGGGGTGGGGGTGAGGGGATGAAGGAAAGAGGAGGCACTTAGGAGGGAGCCCACAGTGAGACTCGGGGAATGAAAAGGGTTGTCTGAGGTTCAAGGAGAACTCCCAGGTCCCCAGCATCTCCTCCTCTACCCAGAGCCTGAGCCAGAGCCGGAGCTCCTTAGCCCTCAGATCCCTGAGGCCCCCACACCCGATGTGCCCATCTGGAATATTGGGGCCTTCACTCTGCTGGATGGGAGGCTGGTGCTGCTTGGGGGTGAGGAGGAGGTGAGAGAGGGCCTATGGGCCAGGGGAAGGAAGGAGGGGAAGGGAGTGGGGATAATGGAAAGGTGTCTGCCTCTCCCTTGGTCTGTCTGCCCGCCTCCCCTTTCTGACTAACCACTCCTGTGGAGGAACAGGGTCCTCGCCGGTCCCGGGTGGGGAGTGCTAGCTCTGAGGGCAGCATCCAGGTGGCCATGGGGAACCTCAGGGATCCAGGTAAGTAAATGTGAATAGGGGGAGGGCAGGGGCATCTGGGAGCCTGTCAAGGTGGGACAGAATCCAGATGATCCCATCCCTCAACCTTCCACCCTTGACTACCCACAGACCGGACCTCTGGAAAGACTGAACCAGAGGCTGCTGGCCCCCACCAGGTCCACAATGTTCGGGTGAGACATCCAGTGGGGGGTAGAGGGAGAGCAAAGACTTCCAGACCCTCAGAGGTGAGAGGGAACTATTACTGGGTGATTCTGGGCAGGTCACTGAACCTCTCTGGGCCTCAGTGTCTTTATCTGTCAGATGGAGCTAATGAGAAAACCTCCCTCTCTGGGCTATTTATGAGAAATCAATAGAGAACACAGGAAAGCATATGATTGGTGCTTTAGAAATGGAAGCTATGGGTTACCTTTATTATTCCTATTAATACAGCCTGAGTTTGTGGCTGCCTAAGCTTGTGGTCCTCCAAGTCTAGCAGACCCTCCAGGACACCCTGAGGAAAAAGAAGGTGAGGAGGGAACACAGGGTTCTGCCCAGCTGAAGTTCCTCTCCCCACAGGGGCTGCTCAAGCGGCTGAAAGAAAAGAAAAAGTCCAGGTCAGAGCTAGGAGCCAATGCCTCCCGGGATGGGTAAGAGTCTCCGAGGGGCTAGAGGGGCTGGGATTCAACATTGCCCCCTCCCCCTCATCCTGTCTATCATTCTGACCTTCAACGCACACCTTCTATTTCCCCCTCTATGTCCTGCCCTGTGTTGGGCCATGCTAGGGCCACTGAAAGACCCTAGCATGGAGCCAGTTCTTCATGGAAAAGTGGGAGTAGAGTCTGACAAAATAATTCTAAAACAGGAGCTAAGTCAACATCCTGGTCTGGTAGTGTCGGGGAAGGGAACTGAGCTGAAATCTGAAGGATGGGTGGAAGTTAACTGGGCCAAGAAGAGCAGGGACAGCATTCCAGGCAGAGGGAACAGCATGTGCAAAGGCCAAGAGGTCAGGTGAAGACACAAAAACAAGGCCAGTGTGACTGGAGTTCAGTTGGTGATTAAGTGAAGAGAAATGAGGTCAAACGATATCGAGAGCTATACTATGTAAGGTCATGCAGGCCACCACGAGAAACTGGGTTGATTCTAAAAGTGATATGCTCAAGTCCAGTTTAGGTTTAAGTCTATCCTGGCCTCTCCTCACCCTTCAGACCATAGGAGGTGGTGGGAGGAGAAGGGAGAAATGACCCTTGTTCCCCATTCTCTCCCCAGAGCCCCCAGTGCTCTGGGATCTCGGGAATCTCTGGCCACACTCTCTGAGCTGGACCTGGGCGCGGAGCGGGACGTGCGGGTCTGGCCACTGCACCCCAGCCTCCTGGAGGAGCCCCACTGTTTCCAGGTAAATGTAGACAACTCTTCACATCATCCTGACCCTTTGGCTCCACCTTGGTCTCAACTGAAAACTGAAATCCCCCTCCCCAACAGGTAACGTGGGCAGGAGGGAGCCGCTGCTTCTCCTGTCGCTCCGCTGCTGAAAGAGACCGCTGGATTCAGGACCTTCGTCGCCACTTCCAGCCCAGCCAGGTCAGTACTGTGGAAAGTCAGGAGCTTGGGGGCCCAGGCCACACCCCGAGCCCCAGCCCTTTCATCAACCCTGGCATAGCCCGCTCCTTAGACACTCTTGTCTGCCCACACCTATGCACCTATGCATCTCCACGCCTACTCCGAGATCTTCCCCATCTAGTACCAGTCCCCTGCACAACGTTCCTTCTTTTCGATCTCAATCCTATTCACACCCAAAGCTCCGCCTACCAAGTAGTCTACCCAAGTCCCCACCTTGCGGCTGTTCCACAGCACCCTGTGGAACCCATCTATCCGGGAGACCACAGAACAGCTAAAGGTCTTCCACTTGGCCACCTTGGGACCCCTGTGGCCCGACTTTCTTCTCCCAGGGGCCCAGCGATCTCCCAGGCGACATGGGCCTCGCATTTCACCTCTGGTGCCCACCACCGAGCACCCACTCCTCCCTCCACCACTCTGGTCCGCAGGACAACGTGGAACGGGAAGAGACATGGCTCAGTGTGTGGGTGCACGAAGCGAAGGGGCTGCCACGAGTGGCGGCGGGGCCGCCAGGAGTGCGCGTCGAGCTGTGGCTGGACGGCGCGCTGCTGGCGCGTACGGCGCCGCGGGCTGGTCCGGGTTCGCTCTTCTGGGCAGAGCGCTTCCACTTCGAGGCGCTGCCGCCAGCGCATCGTGTGTCGTTGCGGCTGCGCGGAGCGGGCCCAGGAAGCTCGGCTCTGGGCCGCGCGACACTGGCACTGGAGGAGTTGGGCGCCTCCCGAGCGCCCGCCGCGGGCCTGGAGCGCTGGTTCCCACTGCTTGGGGCGCCAGCCGGCGCAGCGCTGAGGGCGCGCATCAGGGTGCGGCGCCTGCGGGTACTGCCGTCCGAGCGCTACAAGGAGCTAGCAGAGTTCCTCACTTTCCACTACGCACGCCTCTGCGAGGCACTGGAGCCCGAGCTGTCCGCGCAGGCCAAGGAGGAGTTGGCGGCTGCCATGGTGCGAGTGCTGAGGGCCACCGGCAGAGCACAGGTGCGGTGCGGCGCGGCGACTGGGTGGATCATGGTGTCCAGACTAAGTGGCACCTGCGAGGGGCGGTGCTCCCTGAGGGGCGGGGCCTGAGATTCAGCAGCGAAGGTTTGGGCCTGAGCTGAGCCTCAGCTCTGAAAGGCTTAAATTTCTGCTATGAGAGGCGGAGGTTCCGGACTGTTAGGTGCCCCAGCAGAAAGGTCCGGGCCTCACCTGTAACTTTGGGGGGCAGGGCCTGTGCCCAGGTGGGAAGGACTCGCCAAGGGCAGGGATTCCCCCTGACTCAGTCTGTGCCCAGGCAACATGACACCCGCTATGCCCAGGCACTGGTGACAGACCTGGGCACCGCGGAGCTGGCACGCTGTGGAGGCCGTGAGGCGCTGCTGTTCAGGGAAAACACATTGGCCACCAAGGCCATCGATGAGTATATGAAGCTGGTGGCACAGGACTACCTCCAAGAGACGCTGGGTGAGCAGTGCAGGGGAGGGGGGTATGACATAAGCCTGCTGGGAGGACTAGGGGATCCCAGAGGAGATCTGGGAGTCCCTGGGTAAACTGGATTCTGGCAGTAGGTGATGCCTTGGGATCCCCGCAGTAAATTGGAGATCGATTGGAGGTTGGGTGTGGTAACTCCTGGTGGTCATGGCCCTGGCCCCTGTCTGGCTGTGCTGGATGTAGGGCAGGTCGTGCGGCGTCTCTGTGACTCCACTGAGGATTGTGAGGTGGACCCCAGCAAGTGCCCAGCCTCAGAGCTCCCCCAGCACCAAGCCAGACTGCAAAACAACTGTGAAGAGGTCTTCCAGAATATCATCCACTCCTACGAGTAAGAATCCAGGCTCCAGCGCCTGAGCCTGCCCCTGCCTCCCAGCCACTGTGCTAGTTGCCAGATAAAATACAGGGTGCCCAGTTAAATGTGATGCAATATTTGGTACATACTTATGTTTAAAAATTATTTATCTTTTTATCTGAAATTCAAGTTTAACTTTAAAGTTATTTCAGAGTTGTATTTGCTAACTCTGGCAACTCATTCCCAATGTTATGCCAGCTAAACCCATTAACCTAGGATGCAATTCCTTGCCCTCTAAACAAAAGTGACCACAGACCCTAATTTCATGCCACCTGACCACAGTTAACATAGCACCTCAATCTAATGACCTCTGATTTGAGGTGATATCATGCCCCCAATCCCATCTACTCCAAATCCCATGCAACTGATCACAGGAAACCTGGGATTCCAGTTCCTTGACCTCTGACCTGTATGCCAATCCCATGCCACATGGGACATCGATACCATGATTTCTGAACCTAGATGACCCTGTGAGCACATTCTATTTCATACCATGTACTCTATCTGGCACCACAATCCCATATTATAGCTCAATCCCAAGATCATGGCCTCTGTCCCCATGTGAACCTGTACCCCTAACTCCAAGATTACTGACTCCAGAAGTCACCACAGTAACACCACCATAAATCCTGACCCCAAGCATCATTATCAATGTTGCCAATCTTGGAACTCAGAACGCAGGTGACTTTGATCCCTGACCTTAGGAGTTTGATCATCCATGAGCTTTATTCCCATATACTCCCCTTTTGACCATTGCCTATTCTGCCCCAGTTGGTTCCCAGCAGAGCTGGGCATCATTTTCTCAGGTTGGAGAGAAGCATGCAAGGCCCGTGACTCCGAGGCACTGGGCCCCCGGCTGGTGTGTGCCTCTCTCTTCCTGCGGTTCCTGTGTCCTGCCATCTTGGCACCAAGCCTCTTTGGCCTGGCACCAGAGCACCCAGCACCTGGCCCAGCCCGCACACTGACACTGATTGCCAAGGTCATCCAGAACCTCGCCAATCATGCCCCGTAGGTGCTGGAAGGCTGAGGGGCAGAACGGGGCTATGGGGGTGGCAGATGCAAGACCTGACCCACTCAGTTGGACTCTCACCCAGGTTTGGTGAAAAGGAGGCCTACATGGACTTTATGAATAGCTTCCTGGAGAATCATGGACCTGCCATGCAACACTTCCTGGATCAAGTGGCCATGGTTGATGTGGACACAGCACCCAGTGGTTACCAGGGCAGCAGTGACCTGGCCCTCCAGCTGGCAGTCCTGCATGCCCAGCTCTGTACCATCTTTGCTGAACTTAATCAGGTGTGACCTGAGCCCAGAGCCCAGGACATGGCATAGGGAGGTAAGAGGACAGGGAAATTCTGTCCCCAGAGAACTTGCTCAGCATTTTCCCTACATGCCTCACCAGGCAACTCGTGACAGCCTAGAACCTCTGCCCACCATACTGCAAGCCATAGAGGAAGGCCGGCCTGTACCTGTGTCTGTGCCAATGCGTCTTCTACCACCCCCAGCCCAGGTCCACTCCAGGTAACCTGCCTGCCTCTGGTCTGTCCAGTTCTGACAGGTGGGAGAAGGGGCAGGGCCAAAGGCAAGCACAGGGTCTGGCTGGGATCAGAGGTAAAGGCAAGATTATGTCAGGGGTAAGGGCCAGGATCACAGTGGGGTCAGTGTCAGAAACAGTGTTGGATGGAAGTCAGAGGCTAGAGACGGGGTCACCCAAAGGGTCAGGGAGAGGCTCAGTGTGACCAAGGGTCAGTGTGGTCAGACGGTAGGCACTGGACCAGATTGAAGTCCAAGATGGAAATTGGTCATTTCAGAGGTAAGGGAGAAATCCCATCTGGTGTCAGAGAGAGAAAGTGACATTGTGGTCAGCAATGAAGGTCAGGTTTCAGTGAGAGGTTGTCGATGGGGTTAAATCAGGGGTCTGAGTCAGGTCAGATATTAAGATACACCATCAAGAGTTATGGACAGGTTAATATTGTAAGCAGAGGTAAGGGTCACATGGGTCAAGGGTATAGGCAGAGTCATGTTTGTGGTCAGAGGTCAGACCATGGTCTTTCAGGGGGCAGATCAGAGACAGGTCAGTCTAAAGTCAGAGGTTGGGGGGTACAAGGGGATTATTTAGGAAGGAAGAGGATACCCTTGTGAGCAGAGATCGAGCCCAAGGTCAGATTGGAATTGAAGTTACGGAGAGGGTCAAGTGAAGGGTCATACTATGTCAGAGTTCAAGACAAATGTAGAAAAGAGTCTAAGGTTAGATTGGGGTTGGTGTCAAGGATCATAGAGAGGACAGTACTGTCAGAAGTCCAGAACAGGGTCAGAGGTCAAAATGTGATCCCATCAGCGACTGGGTTACATAGTAGTAAAGAAATCATGGGTGTGGTCATTTCAGATCAGAGCTAGGAGCAGGATCTGCTCAGGGGCCAGTCAAAGGTCTGAGCTCTTCCATCTCACCCCCAGCTTTTCGGCAGGGGAGAAGCCCGGCTTCCTGCCCCCTCGGGACCTCCCCAAGCACACCCCTCTCATCTCCAAGAGCCAGTCCCTTCGCAGTGTTCACGGCTCAGGATGTTGGGCCCGGCAGCGGCCAGACCAGGAGCAGCCCCCATGGCTGCCCCGACCTGTGCAGCGCACGCAGAGTGTACCGGCTGGCCGCCCAGCTCGCCGCCGTCCGTCTGCAGGGCCCCGGCCGCGACCCAAAGGCTCTGTACGCACAGGCCCTGCGCCCCGCGGCTGGCCCTGCACCGGGGCCTCAGCCTCGCTTCCTCGGAAGCCGTCAGTACCCTGGCAGCGCCACCTGGACCAGCCGCGAGACAGAGACCAGGTGCTAGGCATGCACCGACCCATGGGCAAGGTAAGGTCCAGGCTAGGTCTGCGCACCGAGGGCAGAGACGAGACTTGTAAACCAGGCAGGTCTGGGTTCAGATATGAGCTCCCTGAGTCATGCTACCTCGGGCCTAGCTCAATCCTCTCGGAGTCTCAGTTTCCTCCTCTGTATAAGAGAGCGATGTTCCCCAAGAGGCAGGTAGTGAGGAGGCAGAGCACAAGGACTAGGGAGGTCAGGGTCTTCCGGGAGAAAAAGGGGTGGGACTGCGGGTCAGGTTACAGTGGCTCCGTGCCCTACAGCTGGCCGAGCTGCAGTGCGAAGTGGCCGCCCTTCGCAAGGAACAGAAGGTGCTGTCCGGCCTCGTGGAGTCACTGAGCACCCACATCCGGGACTTGACTGAGCAGCAGCAGCAGCTTCGCAGCCAGCTGGAACACCTGGACTCCAGGCTCAGTGGAAGGTGAGTCCTGCCTCTCTATTAGCTCCGCCCCCAGGTAGACCGCTATATGTAACCAGATCACCTAGGCCTTACTGTCATTCAGGCCCTGTCTCTCAGTCAATCAGTCGCACTCAAATCCCGCCAGGCACGGTCACGCCCCATCTTACCTGTCTAAAACCCACCTCTTAAAGCTCTGCCAGTACCTAGGTGAGCCCCACTGCAGGTCCATTGCAAGTCGTCTTGTCAGGCCCTATTCCTCAAACAGGCCCTCCTAAGCAGGTTGGGCCAGGCTCTCTCTGTCTGGGCACGCCCCTGTCCTGGTCACCACCCCACCCAGGATGGGCCAAGCCCCGCCTCCAAAGGTTTCGTTGGTCCTTTCATCCTAGGCATTCCAGACTTCAAGTTTACAGAGGCCTCTTTCCCTATTCTGGACAAACTCCACCTCTAACTTCAAGCTCCGCCTCCCTGCATCCCTAGCTCTCCAATCAGGGCCTGGAGGGGAGTTCCCCAGCCTCTGAGCTTCCCCCTGGCCCTTGATTCCCACAGAACCTCGCATTTGGATCTAGATCGCGACCCTCCAAGCAGTGAAGTTCACTGTCTGAAAAGTCTGGTGAGACACACACCCCCCGACCGAATTCTGGGGCAGATCTGGGAGGTGAGGAAACGAAAGTTGGGGTGCAACTCTCCACTGGCTCAGAGCCCACTGCTGCTGCCTCTCCAGGAGCATCGCCTGGCTGAGATGGAGAGTTCTCAAGCCCAGCTGAGGGATGCCATCCAGAGCCTGCAGTTCCTTCCGTGGACGCCAGGGACCCGGAGCCAGCCCTTGCCCCTCAAAGCACCCTGCGTCAACGGAGACACCACCTGAGCTGCCCACGCCGCACCACAGGGTCTGGGAGCAAAAGAGATCCGTATTAGAGGCCCTACCTCAGCCCTACATGGCCCACAGTGTGGAGTAGAGCTGTAGGTGGCAGCCAGTCTGGCACTGTGAGGTTGCCCAGTAAAATCTTGATTTCAGTAAAATCAATGGTTTCCTTGTCCCTAAGTGTTGCCAATCAGAAAGCAACCCCTCTCCTAAATTCTCTCCTAATTGGAGGGAATGTAGGGGAAGGTATAAAGAGATTCTCACTAGCTGTGTGACTTCAGGCCTTCACTCTCTCAGAGCCTCAATGTCCTCATCTGTAAGTTGGATCTAAAGGTCCTTACACAGTAAAAGACCCGTTGTTTAAAGTATTCAAAAAAAAGGTATTTATCATTTGCTGGGCCCAACATTCACTTCTTAATGAAGCCCAGATCCCCACTAGATCCCACCTCCACCAACCTCCATGCCCCATTTGAGAGTATCTTCCAGGGTCCCTGAATTACATACCAGCTCCTTCATGGCAGGGAGAGCATGAGTCTGGGAAGCAGATGAAGAAATAGGTGGGTAAGTGTGGAGGTAGTTGAGCTCTGTGGCTGTTGGCTGGGTAAATGAGTGAACATTTGAATTATGGGTGAGGGGTAGAGTGGATGGGACATAGGCAAATGAATAGGTTAGCATTTGCTAGATGTTTGCACTAGTGGATGAGTAGTTAAGTAGGTGGTTAGCTTGGATGGGTACATCTGCCTAAAAAAAAGCCCATTTCATACTAGGAAATAAATATTTGAATTAATTATGTGGTTATACATGTTGTATGAACATTTGTTAAAGTGTCCTGAGACTCTTGAGCTGGCAGTGGGGAAATAGTAATGAATTAGACAGGGAGGACTTCTATTCTCAGGGAATGTACACTCTAGTGGAAGAGACAAACAAGTAAATATGCAATTGATGGATGGATGGATGTTTGGATAGGTGGGTGAAAGGTTCTGAATAGGGAAGGGTGGAGTTGTATGGATAAGTAGGTATTCACTTGGGTGGTGGTAGATGGACAAGTAGATGAGACATGATGGGTGAGCTGAATGGATGTTTGGATAGGTCGATGGGTGTGGGGATTTGGGAGTATGGTTAGCTGGCTAACAGGATCTGACGTTAGTTGAGTGGTAGATGGATGAATAGGTAGATGAGAGGTAGATCGGTGGTTAGAGTGGGTCTTTGAATGGTTGGATGGGTAGGTGTTGGACAGGTGGATCGATAGATGGCTAGTTGATCGGATGGGTAGATGTATGGTGGATCAGTTCAGTTATGTGGATGAATGGAAGGAGAGCTGCATGGTAAGACATGTGGATGAGTGGTGGCTGGGAGAAAGCAACAGGCCTATTATGTGTGTGTAATAGGAGGCTGCACTTCTGGGGGCTGGGGGGAGAAGGGGGGCTTAGCAGTGGGAACCTAGGGTAGGCTCTAGGGCCATGGAGGTTCTGAAGTCCAGTATGGATAATGAGGAAGGAGGAAGTGAGCTTGTGGTTGGAAGGTAGCTGATTGGGGACTGAAGGCTAAGGAATGGCTGGGTGGAGTCCTCAATGATCTAAGTGACCCTTTGGGGAAGTTCTCTGCCCCTTTCCCACTCTTCTGGTGCTATTAGCGAGCATAGCATTGGAAGAACCAGTGAAGTGATGAGGAGCCATGGATGGGGTTGGAGAGTGGGGGCAGGAGGACAAGAGTGTTGTCATGATAACAGAGCCTCTCTCTGGACTCCCAGTCTGCGGGGCCCTTTAAGGGTGACCCGCCTGGCCACTCCCAACATGGCGCGCCCGCGCTGACCGCTCCCCGTTCCGGGGCGCCGCTGAGGGGGGCGGAGGGGATGGGGGGGGAGGGGGCGGGCTGCCAGGACCTCCCCATCATGGCGGCGCGGCGGGGCTGTCGCGCTTAGGTCACGGCTGCGCGCCGGGGGGGGCGGGGCGGCGGGGGGAGCGATTTAAAGGGACAATGTCCCCCGAGCGTTGGAGGCAGCGGCGGCTGCGGAGGCCGCGGCACCGGTACCGGTAGCGGCAGCGGCGGTAGCAACAGCGACTGCCGCATCAAAGAGGGGAGCTCCGAGCCCCGGTGCCTGGCCAGCGGCGCCGCCTCCCTGGTGAGGCCCGGTCTGGCCTGGGGAGCCCGCGGGCGGGGCGGAGCCGACGCGGGGAGGGGGAGGCCCGGCCGGGCCGGGCCAGGCGGGACCCCCCGGGGCGGGGGGCGGGGGCGGGGCCTGCAGGGGCGGGGCCTGGTCGGGGGCGGGGCCGCACAGGTGGGGGGGAGGAGCGGGGGTCCTGGGGCAGGTGTCCCCCCCACCTCCGCGCGTCCCGCGGGGTCTCCCGCCCCGAGATGCACGGGCGGAGGGCGCAGCTCCTGGACCTTGGTCCCCCGAGGGGTGTGCTGGCGCGGCGCCACTCCCACCCCTGCGACTCCCGGGGGGCGTCCAGACAGGATCCCCCTTCCTCACGCTGCCAAAGTGCTCCGAAGTTGCGATCCCACCGGTTCCCCGCTGGCATTGCCCACCCGGTGGGTACCCGCAGGTGCTTCCTTAAGGCCTGGGCAGGGACCCCCGCCACGACTGCCAGTCCTCGGACGGGCCCCCTGGGAGCCCCCAGGCCCCCAGGGCAGCGCCCGCAGCCAGGCCTGGAACCCCGGCCCCGCCCCGGTTGCCTGGGCTCGGCCTCCCCACCATCTCCCCAGGGAGGGCGCCTCATTCCTGCCCTTCACTTTCCGCCGTTACCTTGAAGGTATTTATAGGTGTAGAGGACAGCTCCCACCCTCACAGCCTCCTCAGGGTCCTCATTTCTGGACCAGGAGCCCCATCCGTCCCTATTGCCTACAGACTAGAGAGATATTGGGAGGGGCGAATGGAGGAATCCAGGCTGGGTGTGCATGAGGGGTAATACTGGGGGAAAGCGAAGGGGTTAATCTGGGGTCACTTGAGGCTGTTGTGAGGGTGAAAGTGTTAATGCTGGAGAACCCTAAGATTGTGGGGGGAAGGCTAGAGTGTGGGAAAGTGCAGGGGTAATGATGGGAGGGACTTTAGACAAGGTCTAAGATCAGAGTGTTGGAAGTGGCCAGCATGCATGCCACGGTGCGGGCATAGGGTATACATGTGCATGGAAGTGAGGACACTCTGCAAGAAGTGATAAGATTAATGTTGGGAGAAAACAGGTGGCTGAGTGTGCATGTGTAAAAACGGGTAAACTGAGGCAGCACAGGATCTATGTAAAGAGTGTTCTCTGTACACCTGTATAGGACCCCAGCACCATTTATTCAGATCACCTGGCCAGGAGGTAAACTGAGGCACTGGCCTGCAAGGGTGAGGACTGGGGCTCAAGGAAGGAGAAACTATGGCAGAGTCCCTTTCCTACCTCTCCTAAGCACCTGTCTCTCTACCTCCAGATCTACAATGCCTCACTGAGCCAGCCCGGCAGCTCAGTGGAGCCAAGCAGAAAGCATCCATGGATGGACCCCTGGCAGGTGGCCTGGCTGCCCCAGATCGTCCTCGGGGCCCTGAGAGACTGCCGGGCCCAGCACCAAGGGAGGACATCGAAGGTGGAGCTGAGGCTGCTGAGGGGGATGGTGGCATCTTCCGATCCACCCATTACCTCCCTGTCACCAAGGAGGGCCCTCGAGACATTCTGGATGGCAGAGGTGGCATTTCTGGTAAGAGAGTGGGCCCTGTGGCCCTGGGGGAACATCCAGCCCCATCCCCAAGGCTCAGACAGGGCCAATTCACTGAGCCCATCAGGTGCTAGGTTGGGATACAGATTCTGCTTGGGTCCAGAGCCTTCCTTCCTTCCCTTTGCACTCTGCTTAGTTTTCCATTTTACAGTAGTTAAAACAGAGGCCCTGTAAGCAAATGACCCGACCAAGGCCCCACAGTGGGTACCAAGGAGCTGAGACTCGAACTCAGATCTGCCTCGCTCCCTCCTCTGAGCACACTAATTGGGTTCAGGTGCCCAGCTTAGAACCTCAAGCTCTGTGCCCCAAACCCACTTGTTCCCCAGGGTTACCCACTTGTTCCCCAGCAGTCTATCCTCACTCTCTCCTGCTGCACTGTTTTGGTGAGTCCTCCCCATGAGCCATGTGCCAAAACAACTTGTGCCCTCTAGTGGCTGGGGAGAAATTGAGTTGTCAGGGATGCCAGCCACCCCTTTGTGCCTCTGTTTACCCAGCAGAAGGATAGTTCACACTGTCCCCACCTGAATATTTGTTACTCATTAAATTCTCAGCACCTACTAAATGCCAGTTTTTGTTCTAGGCTGAGAATACAGCCATAAACAAAAGAGGCACAAGTCCCTGCCCTCAGGGGCTTAACATTCTAGTAAGGGAGATAGACTGCAAGCAACCAAATAAAGTAGGGCAAGTAGTGACAGATGCTGTGAAGGTATTCAATAAAATACCAGGCGTGTGCCTGTGGGACCTGGGAAAGCCTTTCTGAAGGGGTGGAATTTGAATGGAGTGTGGAATGAATGGTGGGAAGGGAAAGCTGGGTGAAGGAGATGGCCAGTGCAAAGGCCCTATAGTGAGGAGGAGTCTGGTGTGGCTGGAGAGTGGTGGGGGCAGTGCAGGCTGATGCGCCAGACACATCTCCCTTCATCTCCTTGGCCTTAAGGCCTTGGTTCCTAGGAATCTGCAAGCATCCCATTGGGGGGTGGGGGGATCCTACATGCCAAGCCCTTACATGATCATCTCATGTCATTCTCAAAAGAACCCTGTGGGGTAGCCTTGGTTATTATTATTCCATGTTAAAGGTGGGGAAACAGACCCTGAGGGTTTAAGTTGTCCAAGGTCTTAAAGCTAGTCAGTAACCTGGCTTGACAGCCCTCCCTCATCCTTAATCACCACACTCCATCAAGGCATCCTTGACCTGCCCACGTTCACCCTAGCAATGCTCATGATGCTCAGATATTTACAGAGCACTTTTTCAGCTGGGCACTGGGGCACAGCCCATGACCAAGCACTCACACCATCCCCTCCCTCATGGACCCTGCCACCTGGGATCAGGGAGACAGACCAACCACCAGGTGTTATGATATAGTCACTGAGGCTGCAATTTGGGCCCAGCTTGGAAGGCATCCAGGATTCAAGGATGAGGAACAGTGAGTTAGGCAGCAGGTTCCATACATGCGATGGCATGGAGGTAACTGGTGGCACCTGAAGGTATTATGCAAGAGGATGGCAGAGGGAGATGGCAGAGGGGTATTGGAGCTCAGGGGCCTTAGCAATCCCCTCTTCCAAATCCTTAGTAACCAAGGCTGAGAGAGGCAGGACCCTGTCCCAGGACCCTGTCCCAGGGGGTCACACTGCCCCCACAACTTCCCTACAGAGCAGGCCCAGGACCTTGACTCTGGGAGCCCCAGGGAGCAGGCTCTAGGTTCCAGGGTCTGGTTCTGAGGAGTTGGGTGCTTCTCTAACTGGCAAAAACCCCAGGTAGGCAGGTAGGTGGGTAGGTGTCTCCTCAGTAGCCCCCAGCAAATCAACCAGGGTCCAGTGCATGTGCCTGGGGAGGAGGGGAATGTGGCTGCTGGGGGTGGGAGCAGGCCCACCCTTCATGGTGTCCCTGAGTAAATGGGGCATAGCGTGGGGATGGCTTGAAGTGTGGTCTCAGCCTGGAGGTTGGAAAGAGGCCTGGGCTTCCAGACATGGCATTCCCCCTATCCCCTGCCTCCATCTCAGCCTGCTCCACCCCCCTTCCCTGGCATGGGCACCTGCCCTAGGAGTCTTGTGATGTCTATAAATAGGAATAGTTTCTTGTGCTGCTGTTCCACCCTGAAGCCTGGGCCCTCCATCAGCCCCACCCAGCCCTCAGTATCCCCCAAGGGCACCCCTGAAATGGCTATGTCTTTTCCACCTGGACATGGATGTGTCCACTGCCTCTTCTGTCCTCTAGTAAGTCTGTTGGCCCCCACTACTTCCCTGCAGCCACCCACCGATGTTTGCCCTCTCTGGTTGGCCTCCCAGGAGCAGCCAAGGTTTGGGGGACTAAGATGGTCCATGCGGATTGATGAAGAGTTTGGTGTGTACTGGCTTTGGGACCAAGGGGTCGGGGGATGAACAACACATCTGGCCTTGTGGAGCCCCAGGCCAGAGAGGAAACCAGAGCATGGAGTGAGCAGGGGCCTGAGACTCTGGGGCCAGTCTCCAGCTTCCAACCTTGGACATCTCGGGGCCACCCTGACCCCATAGGCACTCCTACCTCTTTCTTTCCCCACTTCCGCTGCCTCTGTGGATGGGACATTTATTGTCATCTCCATGGCACCAGTTGCCTGCCATGTGAGACTGGGTCTATGGCTATTCCCACTATACAGAGGAGGAAACTGAGGCTTAGAATGGGAAAGGCATTCCCTTCCTGTCGCTGCTGGGTCTTGAACTAGGATCTGTCTGACTCCAAAGTCTAGTTTTTTGGCCACTCAGCCATGCTACCTGGCTTGGGGTTCAAGTTGCTCACAGATACCCTTCTTGTATTCCCTCATTTTCAAACCTCTTGGGGATCCCAGAAAGCAGGAGTCCATGAGGGTCCCTTGGCATAGCCATTGCTGAGGCCTGTGTCCTGGGCACCTCATCTGACCCATAGGGACTTCTGAATCCCTGCCCTGCTGGGTGAGCTCCTGGCCCCAGGTGTCTTAGATATGGGGCTCTGCTTGGCCTGCTTCCTTCAAAGTCACTGCCACTAAAAATAGGAGCCTCACTGGAGCTGCTCAAAGAGGCCAGGGGGGCCCCCTGGCTCATTGCATTCTTAGACAATGGCAGTCACAGAATCATCAGATCTGGGATGCCCAGAATCTTAGCAGCTTGAGGTCCCTGAATCTCAGAAGCAGGACACTGGACCCTGAGACTTGGAGCTGTGCTGGGGCCTGTTGCCAGTGAACTGGCTGCCCTGTCCTGAGAAGCTCACCCCTCTGCTGCTGTGGTCTTGCTCCCTTGGCTGGTCCAGACCTGGCTCTCCACCCTCTCCGACACTCCACCCACCCCATCCTCCTATGCTGACACTGGCCCTTGCATCCACACACACCCCTGGCCCGGCTCTGCTCCCTATCTGTCGACTCCAGGGGTTCTCAAACAAGGGGCAGTTCAGCCCCCAGGGGACACTGTAGATCCGGAGACATTTTTGATTGTCATAACTGCAAGGGGGAGGCAGAGATTACTGGCATCTAGTGGGTAGAAACGAGGGACGCTGTTCAACACCCTACCATGCATAGGGCAGCCCCACGAAAGAATAATTAGCCCCAAGTGTGAATAGCACCAAGAGTGACAAACTGCTCTGGACAATGACTTTCTACACTTCCCTCAGCATCCTTACCTTCCTGAGGCCACACAACAGTCACAGCCCTGCAGTGCAGAAAGCCCCTCAGGCAGTGATCAGGACTCTCTGACCTTTCTACCTGTTCCCGCCCATACTTTTTATTCTTTGGCTCCTGACAGTCAGCTCTCACTGTCCTGGGAAAATTTGACAGTGGGAGATTGGAAAAAAAAATGAGCCCCAGCTCTAGTCCTGTTTCTGGCCCTTCTTCAAATTGATACTAATCCAGCAATTGCATCTGTCGGGCTCTGGACAGGGTACAAGTTCCCCAGTGTGTTAACCTTGGCCCAGGCTGTTGGCGGGAGCCCCGATTGGCACACTAGCCTTGTCAGGCAGTGGTAGCGGGCAGAGGAGGCACAGGCCAGGATCCCTGTGGTTGCTCCAGGCATTGGCTCCACAGGCGGATAATGGAGAGTTGGCTAACTGTGTAAGGGGTCCCAGGAGGAGATTTGATTCTAGGATATAGGCCTGGAAGGTATCTGGAAGGCAGGGATGGAACCTCAGGCCAGAGGACTCCTCACTCATCTGACCAGTATTGTTTGAGCACCTGTTGTGTGTCAGATGCTGGGTGCTGCAGTAAAAGAGGCTGAAAAGTTCCCCCCACCTTCAGGGGGTACTTACGTACGAGCAGGGGACACAGGCATGCAGTCATCCAGAGAAGGAGCTAGGCAGTTCAGAGAGTGCTAAGAAAGAAATGAAATAGGTGATGAGAGAGAAAATCACAGGGGTTCACTTTAGCAGGTGGCTAGGGAAGGGCTCTTTGGGGCAGAGAGGATAGCCGATGCAAAGACCCTAAGGCCAGACAGAGTTAGGTGGGCTTGAGGCTTCAGCAGCAGTTGGGGGTGGAGTGAGTGAGGGGTGAAGAGAGGGAGGTGAGGCTAGAGAGACCTGCAGAGGTCTGACCTCACAGGCCCTCATGGGACCTCATAGGTGGTGCTTGGGTCTGGCTTTTATTGTAGGTGTGAGGAGCCAAGTGAGTTTTTACCAGTGTGTGACTTTAAAAAATCACCCTGGCTGCCCATCAGGGACAAAGAGGATGATTGATTGAAGGCAATAAGCCCCTGGTGTCCCCCCAGGAGAGTTAAGGGGGATCCTCCAAGGAAACCCCTTTCAAGGCTCAGGAATGTAGAGGCCAAAGGCCTCTCAGGGGAGAGGGTTGGGGAGCCAGGCCCTCACAAGGCTCCTAGTAGGGCTCCCAGAGCTGGGTATGAAGGGCCCCAGCCAGGGGACACCAGCCCCTCAGGGTCTCCCCTCTCTGTTGCAGACGGGCAGCCCCATCCCGGCCTCAGCGAAGCCCTCCCCTGTGCCACCTCCGCCACCCATCGGATCAGCAGCTGGTGAGTGCCACGCTGGCCCTGACCTCCGGGAGGGCAGGGGGGCAAGCAGGATGTACCCAGGCCTGAGGAAAGCCCATGGAGTGAGAAGGGGACCAGAGGGAATCAGGAGGCCAGGCAGGAGTAGGTAGCTCCCAGCAGGCAAGCCCCTGGACGTGTGCAGGGGGTGGGGGGAGGACTGGGATGAACACAGACGGTCAACTCTCATTATCCCTGTCAGTAGCAGAGCCAGAGGGGTAGGAACCTGGAGGTTGGGTCCTTGGAGTCCTGTCTCTGCCAGGTGATCCTTAGAATGTTGCCAGGCCTCTCTGAGACTCAGTTTCCTCATCTGTAAGTCTGTAAGACGCATCTTATGAGCTTATCTTGAGGATCCAAGGGATGTTGAATGGAAACACGGCAGTGACCCTTTAGTAAAAGGCGTGGCGAGTACCAATAGGTGTCATACCAGGATTAATAATAGCTCTCTGTTATTGAGCACTTACTGTGTGCTGGGCTCTTGGCACAGGTTTACCCCACTGAATTTTTTCCACAGCCCCTGGGGAGCGGTCTTGTTAGTATCTCATGTCACTGATGGGGCTTAGAGAGGTGGCTTCGTGATTTCTGGCTGGCCTCTTGGTGTGGTTGACATCCCCTTGAGGAGGCGGGATCTTGGAAATGAAGGGAGATGGATCTGGAGCAGTCATAGTAAGGGCCCACCTTAGTCATGGGCTGACCAGAAGCCAGGCTTTGGGCCAAGTGAAGCATTTCCTCAGCACTGAGTTGTGCCATTTTCACCCTGCACTTCGTGTGGTCAAGGTCCCTGTTGAAAGGCTGTGGTTGGGATCATTTAAATAACCATCCCTCACATGTTAACTTTTCTTCAATTGTGGATATGAGAGAGCTCCTTAGATGTTGCATAAGGGCATGGAAACTCCTGGTTCTTGGGGCTTGTCCCATTTTTAGGATTGGAAAACTGAGGCTTAGTGAGGTGGCCTTCACTCACCTTCCTCTTCCCCCAAAGGAGGTCAGGGTCACTGGGGCCAAAGGCTTAGTGGGAGCTTTGCACCTCTCTTGGCTGCTCTTCCAAGAGGGGACACGTGGTCGGGGAGCGGGGGCAGTGTGGGGAGGTGATTGGCAAGGGGAGCTATGTCCCTAGAGCTGTTTATGCCACAGAGTTTCAGCAAATTTGCTGGAAAAGTGAAACTAAATAAACTAAATCACCCCAGTTTGGGAGGACTAGTACAAAAGCAGCCTGGAGCATGGCTTAAAGCCTTGGGGCTTCCCCGGGGACAGATGAGAGTTGACTGTGCCAGCTGACTTGGGGACATACCTTATGACCCCAGTGTGGTCTCCACACACTCCCCTATAATGCAGCAGGGCTAGGCTATATGCACAGGTACATCCTTGGAGCTGAATCTGACTTTTGGCCTGATAGCTCTAGAAGGGTCCACATGTACTTACCCCACCTCCCCATCCTCACACCTATATTCCCAGCCATTCTGAGGTCACCCTTGGGCTGGGTCTCTGGGGCCTATCTCACATTGCCTGGGAGGACCACTTTCCCCCACTCATGGCTAACTGAGGGAAACTGAGGCCCATGGCTAACCTATCCCCATTGGCACTTCCTTGCAGCTGCTGGGATGGAGGCAGCCTGGACTTCCGGCCGGGCTCCCCACCACCCCATCTCCTGGGCCACTTCCCTGGCCTCCCTGATGGCCCAGGGCCCTGGGAGCACCCCCTGGTCCAGGAAGCCGGGGAGGGCATCCCATCTGAGCAGAGGTTCGAGGATTCAGTCATTGTAAGAACCGTGAAGCCCCGTGCTGAGCTCGAGGGCTCTAGAAGGTTCTTGTACCACCAGGGTGAACCAAAGCTCTTGGAGAAGTCCCACCAGGGCCACCCAAGATTCAACTGGCTCCAAGACACAGATGAGCAGTCCCCACCCCAGGATGCAGGGCTGCCTCTGGACTTGCCACCTCCACCACCACCTCTCACCTCCTTCAGGACAGTGCTGGTGCCCATAGAAGACACCACAAAGACGTTGGATGTGGCAGTGGTGGGCACCAGAGAGCACTTGATGGATCTGGAGGGTCTGGCCCAGCCAAGTGCGGAGTGGTGCCTGCCTAGGTCAGCCACAGAAGTGGCCACTCAGACCTGGATGGTGAACTCCGAGGCCTCTGTGGAGCGACTACAGCCGCTGCTGTCCTCAGTCCGGACCAGTCCCTACATGTGTGAGCTGATGCAGGAGGTAGCTGAGGGGGAGGCCAGCCTGGATGAGGACGAGGATGAGGACCCAGCTGTGTTCCCGTGTGTGGAGTGCAGCATCTACTTCAAGCAGAAGGAGCACCTTTTGGAGCACATGAACCAGCACCGCCGAGCCCCAGGCGAGGAGCCCCCGGCTAACTTGACCCCAATGACCTGCAGTGAATGTGGCTGGGCCTTTGCTGACCCCCGTGCCCTGGAGCAGCACCGGCAACAGCACCAGGCCTCCAGAGAGAAGATCCTTGAAGAGATTCAGAAGCTAAAGAGGATTCCAAGCGATGAGGGCCGGGAGGCACGGCTACAGTGCCCCAAGTGTGTCTTTGGCACCAGTTCCTCCAAAGCTTTTGTGCAGCATGCCAAGCTGCACGTGCGTGAGTCTCCCGGCCAGACTGCCAAGGAGCACTTTGGGGGCAGCAGTCCAGGCCCTGATGCTACTGCCCTCAGCTATCAGCCCTATGGAGCCTCCTCAAGCCTTAATGCTTGTGTTTTCTGTGGTTTCCCAGCACCCAGCGAGAGCCTTCTCAGGGAGCATGTGAGGCTTGTACATGCCCATCCCCACTGGGAGGAGGATGGCGAGGCTTTTGAGGAGGACCCAGCCAGCCAGCCTGGCACCAGCCAAGGTTCATACACCCGCTTCCCTAAAGCTGCTGAGGACTACTTTGGCAATGCTGAGCCTGTTTTGGCCCCCACGTGGCAGGAAAACCCTACTGGATACGACCCCAGCCTGGCCTTTGGCCCAGGCTGCCAGCAGCTGAGTGCAAGGGATTTCCTGTTGTCAAAGCCACTGCCACATAGCATGGTCCAGAGGCCCCTGGGAAGGCCAACCTTTCCCACACCACTAGCATCTACCCCCTACTCCTTACAGCCCAGTAATAGCAAAAATGCTGTCTATCTGCAGGGGCTCCCAGCCCAACTGGGGGGCCAGAGGCACCCCTGGAGTGAAGAGGAGGAGGAGGACATACAACTGGCCTCGGAAATAGACTTTTTCCCTGAAAATGGGGTCTTTCCATCCCTAGCTGTTCCTGGCCTCATCCCAGAGCCAGCACTGGAGCTGAAGCGGACTTTCCGAGAAGCCCTTCAGGCAGCCAAGGCCTCACCAGCACAGCAGCAACAGCTTCTTGGGATGGTACCAGTTGTGCTGGTGGCTAAGCTGAGGTCCCAGGTCCTGGCTGCAGCAGCCAGGGCCCCCCCAAGGCTGCAGCCCGAGGAGCTGGGGCTAGGGGGCAACCACCCCCTGGACTTTTTGCTCCTGGATGCCCCACTGGGTGGCCCACTGGGGCTGGATGCGATCCTGGATGGGGACCCGGCAGTGGCGCTGAAGCATGAGGAGCGGAAGTGCCCCTACTGCCCTGATCGCTTCCACAATGGCATCGGCCTGGCCAACCATGTGCGAGGCCACCTAAACCGTGTGGGCGTCAGCTACAATGTGAGGCATTTCATCTCCGCTGAGGAGGTGAAAGCCATCGAGCGCAGGTTCTCCTTCCAGAAGAAGAAGAAAAAAGGTAGGGGGGCTTCGCTCCAGCACTCACCTCCCTCCGAGGCCCCCAAGACACACAGCTGGGCAACTGAGTCTGAACCAACCCTCACTCTAAATCCTCCCATAGTGCCAAGCTGGGTGAAGTTGGGGCCTCCCCTCTGGGAAGACCTGGGAGCCACAGCAAAGGCAGTCACCTCAGTGGAGGTGTGGGGATACCCCCATGCCATGGCCTTTCCTACAGCTGGAGGAAGGAGTATAGGCAGAGGAGTCAGCCCCAGGCAGGGGATTTCATTGGTTTCTTCTTCGACAAATATTTACTGAGCGAGGTCCCCTCTGTTCTGGGCATTGGGGCCACAGCAGTGAATGAAACAGCAGTCCCTGCTCTCCTGGATTTCGCAGCCCAGTCACAGCAGTGGTGGGACCCTGGCTGGCTTCAGAACCTCCGGGGCTGCCTGTGAGGTATGCAGAGTTCCAGGCACCAAGGTTCTGATTCCAGGGGTCTTTCTCCAACACAAATGCCCTGGGTAGTTCTGATGCTGGCAGACATGGAGACCACTTTAGGAGATGCTGGTATGGTGTTTGAGAGTGTGTGTATGCACGTGTGCTGGGGGTGAGGGACATGGGTAGATAGCCACAAAACCAGGCAGTTATGTGATGGTGAGTGACCAGGGCTGTGATGGGGGAAGAAGCTCTGGGAACATGAGCTCTAGACACAAGAAGGTCTTAATCGATCACTCACCCAAATGATTGCAAATCTACTACTGGAGAAGTGTTTGAAGGTGGGGTCCCTGATGCTTCAAACTGTTGAGTTGGGGGAACCTAGGAGGTCAAGAGAGAAGGTTTCTTGGAGTTGGGGGGAGACTTAGGAGCTGACACATCAAGCAGGAGCATGATGGGCAAAGGGAAGGGAGGCATCTAAGTGAGGAACAGCACCAAGTGTGTGATCCTCAGAGGGTGAGCAGTCCCGGGAGAGGGAAGGACTGGGGTTGGAGAGTCACCCACCCCTTTCCCTCTCAGGCAGTCCATGTCCACTCTCTCTCCACAGTGGCTAACTTCGACCCTGGCACCTTCAGCCTGATGCGCTGTGACTTCTGCGGGGCCGGCTTCGACACGAGGGCTGGCCTCTCCAGCCACGCCCGGGCCCACCTGCGAGACTTTGGCATCACTAACTGGGAGCTTACCGTCTCACCCATCAACATCCTACAGGAGCTTCTGGCCACCTCAGCCACCGAGAGGCCTCCTAGCCCCCTTGGCCGTGAGCCTGGGGGGATGCCTGGTGGCTATCTGACCTCCCGCAGGCCTCGATTACCTCTCACAGTGCCCTTTCCGCCCACCTGGGCTGAGGACCCGGGGCCAGCCTACGGAGATGGTAAGGGGAGAGAGGGTGGGCAGGTGTGGAGCCCTGACCCTTCCCAGGAGCCCAGAGGGATGAAGAGATGGGTGGGGGCAGCCACTCCTCTTTCCTGAAAATGTTTCAAGTTACTCTACAAAGTACGTTGACAACTGTTCTTGCAACCACCCTGCCACTTACTGGTCACTGTTTTACTCAGCTGGCCCAGGGCTCCTCCTAGATCCAGTTCCACCCTACTTTGCCTGACAGTTATTTTAACATACTGGGCTCTTACTAGGAGCCACTTACTGTTCTAAGCACTTTACAAACATGAATTCATGTACATCCTTCTAACAACCCTATAAGGGTGGCATGATGAGCTCCATTTTATAGATGGGAAAATTGAGGCACAGAGAGCTTAATTAACTTGCCCAAGGTCACACAGCCAGATGTGGTAGAGCTGGGATTTGAAACTCCAGGAAGGTCAAGCTCCTGATCCTTGCTCTTAATGACAACTTCTATCTAGGGCAGGGCCATTTGGTAGAACTTTCTGAGATGATGGAAATGTGTTGTCCTACAAAGTCACCACTGACCACATGAGGCTATTGAGGACTTGAAATGTGCGGGGTTAGTCTGATCCTATTGAACAGTGTGGTTTTAGAATCTACACTCTAGATTTTCAATGGTGCCTAATTTATCCAGCAGCAGCGATAATTTAGTGCTTGCTGTATACTAAGGTTTAACCTCGTGTATGCCACGAAGCAATTTCTTGGGGCTAAGGATTGTTGTGTTCCTGTTTTATGTGTAAGGAAACTGGGTTTTGTGCTTTACCATGGCCACAAACCAGTAGAGCTAGACTTCTGAACATACTCGGTGGTCTCTCTAGTGAGAGGGCTTGCGAAATGCAGAAGTAATATTCTGGTGAAGAGACCTGGGGCTTGGCACCATGAAGAGACCCAGCCTTGGAAAGCCTGGCATTATGGAAGCCTTTATTGAACCCTGAGGCAGAGAACTTGGCAGTGAGGAGTAGGTGGGTTTGGGGGAATGGAGAAGTTACCTGAATGGCGTGGGGTAAGGGGGTTGTCCAGGGGCTGAGGCTTCCTTGTTTCTCCTGTCTGGAGCTTCCAAAGTCCTGCCTCCATCTGTACTCTGGTCCCATCTGCAAGACCCCTTAGCAGTATAGGGCACTTGAGGGTCTGCAAAAGGGAGGGGAGGGCTATAAATCCCCCTTTCCTCCTTGGACCAAGAGGTGACTGAGGCACAGAGAGAGGATAGTGGCAGGTCAAGGTCACATTTTGGGGGAATGGCATAGGGGGGACATGACCTCAGACTTCTTGCCTTTGCTGGAGACTGCCCCCTGGGCATTCACCTTACACACCTGGCTGGGTTTGTGGTGTCTCAGGGGTAGCTTCAAGGCACAGCTGGCAGTTTTTAGGCTCTAGGCCTGCGACTGAATGTTAGTCTCACACCCCTTACACACCCAGCAGCCAGGTTGAGCTCGGCTAAGCAGTTTCCACCAGAAGACCAGTGTGCCAGCTTCCTAGTTAGTGATGAGGGAGCCTGCCCACCATAAGATTGCGAGGAAGCAACCCAACAGTGCCCTGGCCTTGTCCCTGTGAGGGGTAGCCATGATCAGTCTTTCGGTGGGTAGGGGTGAGGGGGCGGGTGGTGGTGGGCGTTTAAGGAATGGTTAAGATCCTGGGAGCCTTGCCTTGAGGAAGGATGCTGAAGATTAGGGCTAGGTTTGGGCACTGGCCCTGCGAAGCTGTCCTTAAAAGCTTCTCCCACAACTCCCTCAGTGGGCCTTAGGGGGCAGATGCTAAGTTGGAGGCGGGGCAACAGGCAGATTCTGGCCCCACCCAACTGTCAAGGAACAGCTGGGTGCAATCGGTTTGGTTTTAGAGAGACGAGGGTTTTGCTTAAAATGTGGTTTCGGCCGCGTGGGGAGTTTTGTAGGGACAGTGAGGTCAGAATGTTGGGGGGATCCTCGTGGTTGGGAATCAGGGATCTTCCAGAATCCCCAACTAAGATGAGAGACTTCAGGGAAGGGAAGGGAGCAGGGTCCTAGAGCAGGTCCTAGCTTCGTTCGTCGGGTTCTGGGACCCTGGAGGCTGTTAAGGCGGATGCGTGTGACCGGAGGATTCCTATCCTAGCCTTGGGGCTGTATGTACTGGGGAGCCCGTTGGCGGCTCCTGGAGCCCGGCTTGCGTGCATCCGCGAGCCGCGGGGCTAGCGAGGCCCGGACTAGCGTTTCGCTCGCTGCGCTCGGCGTTCGACTGGCCACCCTGGGCGCGCACCGAGGGGCGGGGCGAAGCGGAGCCGGTTCGGCGGCGGCGCTCGGCGCTCCGCTGCTCCCGCCTGGGGCGGCCGCCCCGCGTGCGCCGGAGCCAAGATGGCCGCCTCCACCGCCCAGTGCCGAGTGACAAAAGCGGAGAGCAAGGCGGCGGCGGGGCCGCGCGCGGGGGGCGTTCGGGAGCGCGCGCCCACGGGGGCTCTGCCGCCCGGTCCCCCGAGCCCGGGCCCCGCGGCCCTCCCCGCGCCGCTGCCGTCGCCGACCCCACCCCCGCCGCCGCCGCCGCCGCCACTGCCGCGGGACGGGCCCAAGGCCGAGTCGGAGCCGGGGCCCGGGTCTGTGCCCGCGCTGGGTAAGAGCCCGAGCCGGGGAGGGTTAGGGGAGGGCGAAGTCGACGTCCCGTCCGCCTCGTAGCCCCCAACGCCCACCGTCCGGTCTCCGGGACTGCCCCTCCCCCCCAGGCCCTCCAGTCGCGCGGGTCCCGGGCCTCCTGTCGCAGCTCTCAGGGCCCCGGGCTTCAGAAACACTAAACCGCCACTCCATGGGACCCTTGCCCGGACTGACAGAGTCCTGGGATCGTCCCTCGCCAGAGTTCTGATCAGTACCGCGTGGAAATCAACTCCAAGTCACTTTAGCTCTGCCACAGCCCCTGTTCCATCTGACAGACGCACCCACTTCACTTCACCCGGAGACTTTGACAAAGTTCTTGGTGTCCCGGCCCCACTGGTCCCCTCTGCCCGCCTTCTACTTGCTTCCGTAGGACTCAGCTGAGCAGGGGACCCGCCAACTCCCCATCATAGTACTGATTGCCTCCAAGGCCCTATCTGACACATCGGTCCTTCCTTCTCAGAGACCTGTCCATGCTCTAAGCACTAAACCTGGGGCTCAACAGGCCTCTCAGGCCCTTTTCTCTAAACATTAGACCATGAAAACTGCACCTTTGACTCCCTGTCCTCATGTACGTCTAATTCAGGGAGGCTTACTAATCTGATGGATGATGCTTCACAAACTTAATACCTAAGTTCAGTGGTTCCCGTCCCGTCTCCAGTCATCTCCTAGTTCTCACCTTTCCCTACTTGGCCCTCAGCTTGAGATAAGTAGGCCAGCCCAATGTCCCCCTGTTGTCTTTGCAGCTCCAACCCCAGGTGTCTTGCCTGGTTGGAGGTTCCCCACAAGCTCCTTGGAGCCTGCTTCCTGTCCTTGGCTCCCCATCTCTGCATTGTCTCTCTGACCCTGGTCTTTTCTTACCCAATTCCCATTTTGACTGTTCCCCACCTGCCCCTAAGACTAACAGATGCCCCCCTCCACAAGGTCTGCCGAGAGAAAGATATTCTCTGAGATCTTCCATGATAGGAGTCTTGGCTCAGATAAGCACTGTGTTACTGACCTGTCTGTGTTCAGAGATGGGTGGAAGTTGCTCCCAGTCTCTGCTGTCAGTGGGCATCCTTGACATCCTTGCATTGTACTGGCTCTGGGGGTTATGGATGGAGCCTCAGCTTTCATGGGGTGAGCTGCCTCCAAGAGTGAGAACAGGCACCAAGGATGAGGAGGAGGGCTCCCCCACCATCATGTCCCTGCTCTCAGTCCTTATGGGGATAGATAGCCCATGCCTTGTCTAGGCTGAGCCTGTCTTCCCAACCTCACAGGCCTGGGTTCTGAGGAAAACACCATGGTGGCCATGGACTTGGGCTCCCCCCTGCTCTCCAAGAAGAGCCTGCCTGTTCCGGGGCCCCTGGAACAGGTAGCCAATCGGCTGAGCAGCAAAGTGGCTGCAGAGGTTCCTCATGGCAGCAAGCAAGAGCTGCCAGACCTCAAGGGTGAGTGGCCCAGGTGGCAGGGCGGGGTTGCTGGTCAGGCTGGTCACACTCACAGGGAACTCTTGGGCCTGGGGATTAATGTGGGGCCCCAGGTTGGCCATTCTTCTCTTCGCCACCCTGAAACAGCAAGGTGACACCAGCAGTCTTCTTCTTCTTTTTTAAAGATTTTATTTTTATTTTCAGAAAGAGGGGAAGGGAAGGGGAAAGAGAGAGAGAGAAACATCAGTGTGTGGTTGCCTCCCGCATATCCCCCACGGGGGACCTGGACTGAAACCCAGGCATGTACGCTGACTGGGAATCAAACCAGCAACCCTTTGGTTCACAGCCCATGATCAGTCCACTGAGATATACCAGCCAGGGCCAGCTGTCTTCTTTTTTGAGCTGCTTCTACCCTGGGTATTCATGGCCTTGAGCTTCACCCTTACTGGGTGAGTGAGGGGCCTCTGGAGAAGCAGTGGGCATGGGTAACAAGGACTCACACTCAGACCCAGTTCATTGGCTGACTTTGACCCTTGTTAGCTGTGTGATCTTCCTCATGACATTGCCTTGTCTGTGCATGGATTCTCAGGTCATTGAGTAGTGACAGGCACTGTGCTGGACCCCAGGGATGTGAGAGATGTAAAATAGACCTGGTCCTCCTTGTCCTTGGGGTCATGATGTTGGGGAGTGGGGAGGCAAAGAAGACAGGCAGGGTTATGGGCTCTGCAGAAGAGGGTGAAGGGCACCACAGGGACTGTGGCTGGGGCCTCCAGCCCAGTATTTAGGGCATGAGTTGACTAGCATATGGTGGCCGGGACTTAGCTCTGTGAAGGGTGTGGCTGGCAGGTCAGCAATTGTGTGAAAACCTGTTGCCAGGACACTCTGGTACATTGGAGATCTGAAAGGCATTTCACCGGCTGGATGACAGTAGGGATCTGTCTTCTGCTGTGTACCCTTGGGCACAACTCTTCCACTCTCTGAGACTCAGTTTCCTTATTTGCAAACTGGACAGGCCAATTCCCACCTCATTATGGTCATTTTAAGGATCATGAGGGCTTGACTATAGCAAAACCCTTGCAAGGAGCCTGGGTGAGCGGGGCCCTGGGGAAAGAGAAGTGGGAGAACAGGGCCTGTGGGGCTCACAACTGGCTCTCCTGGCCTCTGTCTTGCCCTCCAGCCCAGAGCCTGACCACCTGCGAGGTCTGCGGTGCCTGCTTTGAGACACGCAAGGGCCTGTCCAGCCACGCGCGCTCCCACCTGCGGCAGCTAGGTGTGGCCGAGTCCGAGAGCAGCGGTGCCCCCATTGACCTCCTCTACGAGCTCGTGAAGCAGAAGGGCCTGCCCGACACGCCCCTCGGGCTGCCCCCAGGCCTGACTAAGAAGTCCAGCTCGCCGAAGGAGGTGGTCGCTGGGGCCCCCCGACAGAGCCTGCTCACCCTGGCCAAGCCCCTGGATGCCCCTGCTGTCAACAAGGCCATCAAGTCGCCTCCTGGCTTCTCAGCCAAGGGCCTGGCTCACCCGCCCAGCTCCCCACTCCTCAAGAAGGCACCACTGGCCCTGGCAGGCTCCCCTACCCCCAAGAATCCTGAGGACAAGAGCCCCCAGCTGTCCCTGAGCCCCCGGCCGGCCTCCCCAAAGGCACAGTGGCCTCAGTCTGAGGACGAGGGGCCCCTAAACCTCAGTGAGTGTGGGTCCTGGGAGCCAAGGGAGGTGCCAGCACTGGGGGAGTGGGGGCCTCAGGTTGGGCTTTGGGGCCAGGGTAGGGGCAATGGAGACTGCAGCTCCTGTGTCCTGGGTCACCTGGGTCAGAGTGTTGGTCACAGTGCTATGTTTCCTGTTGTGCAGGCCGCGCTGCATATTATCACCTGTCTCCCACTTTGCTGTTCTTTCCCTAGAGGCTTGGTTGTGGCTGCTAAGCCAGCCAAGGTCATCCTTGCCACTTAGGGGCAGCTTTTGGCCTTATCTGGGCCTAAGGGTTGGGGCAATGAAGGGAACCAGGGTTCCCTTGGGACATCTTAGGTCCTGCAGGTAGATGAGGGTCTACCTGACAGGAGGTCCTGTGGTTGGCCCTGTCTTCACATGCTCTTGGCCATCAGTTCTGCACAGAAGCACCTCTGACTGCTGGCACCACTCTGCCTGTGGGCCTGGCTAGATAGGGTGTGGGAAGAAACCATCTCAGACTCAGTGAGCAGGTTTAACTTGGGCAGCCCGTAGAAAGTCAGGCCTTCCTTCACATTGGTGGCCCCTAGAATTTAGGGATGAGCATCCCAGTTGGCACCTCAGGGTCCAGTGAAGCTATTTCCACAGTCTGCTGTGCTTCCAGGAGCAGGGCCCTGGGCAGGTGTTCCCTTGGCTGCATGATGCTGGGCATCCAGACAAAGCCCTGCTTTGTACACCTACCACTTACCCTGCATAGCACCCATAGTTGGGGTCCCAGGGAAGAAGGCCTGGGAGCATCAGATTAGATCGCTGGAATTGGGCTATTGACTCTCTACCCCACATCCTTGAGCTCTCCACACCCATCGTGATGCCAAAGAGCAGGACAGGTAGCAGGACTTCCCCTTTCCCAGAACCTCTTAAAATCAATCCACGGCACAAGTCTCAGACCCCGGATGGCCTGAGCAGCCAAGCATCACACCAGGCCCTCCTGCCTCAGTCCCCCAGGGCCGGCCAAGGTGGCGGCCGTGAACCCCCCCTGTGTTTTGTCTCCGCAGCTTTAGATAGTGACGGGGGCAGAGAGCTGGACTGCCAGCTGTGCGGTGCCTGGTTTGAGACCCGCAAGGGCCTGTCCAGCCACGCCCGTGCCCACCTGCGCCACCTGGGCGTCAGCGACCCGGACGCCAAGGGATCCCCCATAGACGTACTCCACGGGCTCATCAGGAGGGTCGGCGTCCAGAATCGCCTCCCACCCGGGCGCGGCATGCTGGCCCAGCTGGGGCGGCCTCCTGCCTCCACAGCCCTCTCCTTGCTCCCCCCCCCACCGCCGGCCAAGAAGGCCAAGCTGAAGGCTGCGGGTATGGCCAGCCCCTGGGGGAAGCAGGACCTCTCGGCCGCCGCAGCCGCCGGCATTTTCTGGGCCTCTGATGTGGAGCCGTCTCCTCTCAACCTCTGTAGGTTCTCGCTTCAGCTGCCCCCTCCTCCCTGCGGGCCCTTGAGCCCCTCCCGGGGGGGTCGCAGCCCCCTCCCTACTCCCTCCCTGCTGGGGCAGGGAGTGGACAGGGGCCCTTGGCAGTGGGACGGTTCTGCCCAGAGATCTTGTTGGCAGTTGGCTGTTAGGCCCTCCCTCTTGGCCTTTGACCTCCATGACTGTGACCTTCCCTGAGAATGAAGGCCAAGGGTGGGGTGCTGCCTGTTGGTGTGAAAGGTGTCCATGGTTTTCCCTGGTCCGGATGGCATGTGGCATGTAGACTGCCACTTCCTGTTCTCCTGTCCCAGTCATTGTTGGGACCCGCAGAGCTGTGGAATCTTGGTTCTGTCCTTCTCCACCAGGACTGAGGGCCCATGGCCCTCTGGAGCTTCCCCTTGCTCCTGCTGGGTGTCTGGCCCCCACCCACCCCTGTCCTCAGTTCCCTGGTCTGCACCTGCCCTTCACCACCACCCCAGCCTGTGGGTGTGCTGCTACCCACGCCCAGCTAACCAGGAGACCTGCAGGTGACAATGCTGATGGTACCCATGGTGTTAACTGCCCCTTTCTCCTCCTGCTGCAGCTTCAGGCCCAGAACCAGCTCGTGACATTCGCTGTGAATTCTGCGGTGAGTTCTTCGAGAACCGAAAGGGTCTGTCCAGCCATGCGCGCTCGCACCTGCGGCAGATGGGCGTGACTGAGTGGTATGTCAACGGCTCGCCCATCGATACACTACGGGAGATCCTCAAAAGACGGACCCAGTCCCGGCCTGGCGGACCCCCTAATCCACCGGGACATAGCCCAAAAGCTCTGGCCAAGGTGGTGGGCAGTGGAGGTCCTGGTAGCTCACTGGAAGCCCGCAGCCCTGCAGACCTTCACCTCTCGCCACTGGCCAAGAAGTTGCCACCACAACCAGGCAGCCCCCTGGGCCACTCACCAACTGCCTCTCCTCCTCCCACGGCCCGAAAGATGTTCTCAGGCCTGGCCACATCCTCTCTGACCAAGAAACTGAAGCCTGAACAAATGCGTGTGGAGATCAAGCGTGAGATGCTGCCGGGGGCCCTTCATGGGGAGCTACACCCGTCTGAGGGTCCCTGGGTGGCGCCACGGGAAGATATGGCCCCCTTGAACCTGTGTAAGTGTGACCCTGGGGCAAGGCATGGAGAACAGATCAGGTTGGGGGTGACCTCCCCCTCCTCCTCGGGATACCCAGAGGGCCCAGGGTTGAAATGGAAGGGAGGATACACAGGTCCAGAGGACTAGGGGCTGGCTGTACAGCCCTGCTACACTGACCCTTAACTGGGCTGCTTCTTAATTCTCCTTCACACATTCAGTGATGGCAAAAAGATTCTATTGTGTCATCTTCAATCAGTTGGTTAGTGGCTACCAACCATATTCCTAAAGAGAAAGACTGCAGGGATCAATTAGTGATACCTGCCATGGGCAGGAGTAGAGACCCACTAGAAGCCAGTGTCTAAACTGTCTTTCTGACATTTGTAGTCACTAGGTGCTTGACATTAGGAGTCAGGTACAACTTAGAGTTTCAGCTGCCCCACAGTCTAACAATAAATGATCTTGGGCACATTTCCTCTTTTGGAAGATGGAAATCAGCATGGTCCCCACTCTATATGGTTTTCTGAAGTATAAAATGCTTAGCATGGTGCCAGGTGAAAAATAGCTCAGTGTATGCAGTCAGTAGTTGTAATGTCCTTGTCACTCACTTCCCTCTTGCACTGTCAGGTTGGCTGAGCTCTTACTGCATGCCCAGCAGATGACGATGTTCCAGCCCTAGGCTTTAGTGCTCATGTGATTTCACGCTGCTTGGTGCCATGTGCTCTGAACTGCTCCCGCTTTAGGCCATCCCAGTAACACTGGGAGGTGGAATTTTATCTCCATTTTGCGGAGGAGGAAAGCCCAGATCAAGAGAGCACTTGCTCCTTAACACGTCACCATGTCACAGGGAATCATCTGGAAGCCCACTAGACTTTGAGGTGACAGAATAAGCAGAAGAACTAGATGTACACACAGGCCCCTGGAGGCAGACGGGGAAGCAGGGCAGTTAACACTAGCCTCCAGTTTGGAGGCCTCCTGCCAGTAGCCACCTCCCTATTTCCCCCTCTTCCCTGACCCCTTGCAGCATCTCGGGCAGAGCCGGTGCGTGACATCCGCTGCGAATTCTGCGGTGAGTTCTTTGAGAACCGCAAGGGCCTGTCCAGCCATGCGCGCTCCCACCTGCGACAGATGGGTGTGACTGAGTGGTCTGTCAATGGCTCGCCCATCGACACACTGCGGGAGATCCTTAAGAAGAAGTCCAAGCCGTGCCTCATCAAGAAGGAACCCCCAGCTGGAGACCTGGCCCCTGCCTTGGCTGAGGATGGGTCCCCCACAGGGGCTCCTGGGCCCGTGCAGCCTCTCCTGCCACTGGTGCCCATGGCTGGCCGGCCGGGCAAACCAGGAGCTGGGCTGGCTCAGGTACCCCGCGAGCTCAGCCTGGCACCCATCACTGGTGCCAAGCCCTCAGCCACTAGCTACCTGGGTTCAGTGGCAGCCAAGCGACCCCTGCAGGAGGACCGCCTCCTCTCTGCAGAGGTCAAGGCCAAGACCTACATCCAGACTGAACTGCCCTTCAAGGCAAAGACCCTCCATGAGAAGACCTCCCACTCCTGTAAGCAGTGGGTGGCAGGGTCTCGGGAGGGCATCTGCCGGGGCCTACAGGGCCGGGCACTGCCTCATGCATGCCCATCCCCAGCAGGGGTCAAGGCCCCAGTGGGAGGCGGGACTGGCTCCCGACCTGGGCAGCGACTTCTGGGTACCCTTGCTCCCTTGGGACTGGGGCTCAGCAGCGCCCCCTCTGCCTGCAGCCACCGAGGCCTGCTGTGAGCTGTGTGGCCTTTACTTCGAAAACCGCAAGGCCCTGGCCAGCCATGCTCGGGCACACCTACGGCAGTTCGGCGTGACTGAGTGGTGTGTGAATGGCTCACCCATCGAGACACTGAGCGAGTGGATCAAGCACCGGCCCCAGAAGGTGGGCGCCTACCGCAGCTACATCCAGGGTGGCCGCCCCTTCACCAAGAAGTTCCGCAGCGCTGGCCACGGCCGAGAGGGTGACAAGCGGCCGCCCCTGGGGCTGGCACCTGGGGGCCTGTCCATGGTGGGCCGCAGTGCTGGGGGTGAGCCAGGGCCGGAGGCTGGCCGGGCAGCCGACAGTGGTGAGCGGCCTTTGGCAGCCAGCCCACCAGGCACTGTGAAAGCTGAGGAGCACCAGCGGCAGAACATCAACAGTGAGTGTTGGGGACAGAGGGTCATGAGGGCAATGGACACCAGCAGCGTCCACTCACTGCCCCCTCTCCATCGGGTTTTCTACTGTGCATCTGCCCTGGAGTCACTTCCTCAGTTGCTCAGCCATTCACCTATCCATCCACCATCCATCTGTCACCAGGGCCAGGCAGCATCCAGACACCAGCTGTCCCGTCTTATAAATCCCCACAGTAATTGCCCATTACTTGCTGAAGGCAGGAGCCTCCCCAGGGGCCTTGCCCTCCAGCTTAACTCCTGTCCCTCTCCCTCCTCCCACCTCAGAATTTGAGCGCCGACAAGCCCGCCCTGCAGATACCTCTGCGACCAGGGGGGGTGAGGAGGCCAACGACCTGCAGCGGAAGCTGGAGGAGGTGCGGCAACCCCCACCCCGGGTCCGGCCAGTCCCTTCCCTGGTGCCCCGTCCCCCCCAGACGTCACTGGTTAAATTCGTCGGCAATATCTATACCCTCAAGTGCAGGTATGAGTCCTCTGGGAGAGGGAGGGGTGGAGGGAGGCTACCTGCCTGGGACTTGGCCACCCAGAGCCTCTGAACAGGATGGGCTGCTCAGGGTTGGGAGAAGGAGCCTCAACGATGCCCTGGGGTGGGCTAGGCCCAGGCAAAGGGCTTCTTACAGACAAAGGCCCCTCAGAGCATTAGGCTGGGACCCTGAGCTTTTTAGCCAGGGAGATCTTGACAATTAGCAGCTTAGTGACTTTGGCAAAGGACTGTCTGTTCCATGCCTCAATATTCTCACCTATACAAAGGGGTTGATAGCAGACCTACCTGATTGATTTGTTGAGGATTAAAAGAGTTGAATGTTTATAGAGCAGTCAAACTGTGCCTAGAATACAGCTCTCAACAAGTGTCTGCCTAATTAAGAAAAAATAGGTCTTAGTTCATTTTTACCAAAGTGTAGGTGGACATCAGAGGCCAGGAAGCTGGGAGTTTGGGATGTGACAGGGCCACCTCAGGCCACACAGGCCAAGTCAGAAGTAGGATTTACACCCACATCTGTGTAGCCACACATGAGCCTGGGTTGGGGGCCTGTGTGCTCTGAAACCTCCCTTAGGGCTGTGAGGGCTGGGAGCTGGTGAGTTGGGTGCATGAGTAGGGTGGGTGCTTGTTAGTGCCTGACCCTCCTTTCCCCATCTTCATCCTTCTGTCCTGGAACCTGCCAGGGCAGGGTCTGTTTCTCTGCTCTCTCCAATCAGAGTGCATGCTTACAGTCAGATGGTAGAGGTGCTTGTGAACCCAAATGGCCTATACCCAGCACCTAAGCCAGCAGGCTGCCCTGAGCATAGAGGTTGGCACTTCAGGGGACACCAGTACCCTGTGATGGGTAGAGGTAGCTGTCCACATGGTAACATCTGGCTTCTGGGCTTCCCCCAAATCCTGGGCTTGCTGTGTCCACACTGAGCAACAGCAAGTTTGCTGGAGACTCAAGGTGTAGCCAGGGCACTGGCCACTCCTCCCTTTATCTGTCTCCCATGCAGGTTCTGTGAGGTGGAATTCCAGGGACCTCTCTCCATCCAGGAGGAGTGGGTGCGGCACTTACAGCGGCACATCCTGGAGATGAATTTCTCCAAAGTGGACCCCCAGCCCGAGGAGCCCCAGGCCCCGCCAGCACAGACAGCGGCGGCAGAGGCACCCTAACACAAAAGCATTCCAGATCTCTCTCGTGCCACCTCTCTCTCCTCCTTCTCCTCCTTTCTTTTCTGTTCCCAAAGGAGCAAGCCAAAACCTCAAACCGGCACCCTTGGGGGCCGGGCACACTACAGCCGGGGCGCCCTTCTCCTAGTTCAAGGACTTTGGGGCCAAACCCAGGGTGTCTTCCTTCAGGCCACACCCATCTGACCCAGCCAGGGTAGTGGCCAGGTCCCTGGTGGCAGGTGATCTGGTCACAGAAGAAAGGCCAGTGCTCTCCCAATGTCTAGCAGCAGACGGGCTCTGTTTGCCATCTGTGGCCATTCACAAAGACCCCAAAGACCCCCTGTCCTTTTGCCCCGTGAATATCCTCTCACACGCACGTATGTACGCACGCACCTCGTGAGGCCCGGGATCTGCCCCAGCCCCCCAGTTCCCGAGTCAAACGACCACATCATGCCAAGGTGCTTGCTCAGGGGAAGGCACACTCCCTCTGTGGGTCACTGGGGCCTGGGAGCCCCCACTGAGCCCACAATGCCACGGAACTCCTTCCCTCCCCACCCAGAGTGGCCTTCCCAGCTGGGAAGAGCCCAGAGCTGACAGCTGCCTCCTGCCATGTCCAGGCCCCCTAGAGCCTCTGGGGCTCTGGGCCCTGGAGGGGGTGGGGTGGGACTCTCCTCCCCCACTCCCATTCCCCTCCTCCTTTTCACTGTTCCTTTCTATGTATAGCTCCCTAGACCTTTCACTTTTTTAAAAACGCGTTTTGTGTAGAGAATAAGGAACGTGGATCTTTTTATTTTGCAATCCTGGGCCAGCTAGAAACCGGGAGCTGATCGATCTTTTAACTTTTTTCAGTGGCCACATTTTGGTTATCGATGTACTTAGAAGTATGTAAATTAGATTAAATTTCTCTTCTGGAAACACCCTGGGGCAGGCGGCCAGTGTGTCTTTTTCTGTCGAGTGGACAGGCTGGCATCACCTGGTGCTGAGATCAAGCCATCTCCACCCAGGGCCCTTGGAGGCCCTAGGTTTTCCCATTGGCCGCCAAGCCAACCAGATCCAGCTGGGGATGAGTTCAAGTTTCCAGCTTGTTGGCCTTCCATGGCATGGCCAGTTGGGGGGCTCTGGCCGGGTGGTAAAGAGGCTCCTGTGTGCAGAGGAGAGGAAACAAGGCTCTGAGCAGCTGGTCCAGGAAGGGAGCCAGGGTGGAGACCCAAGGGCTGTCTCTAGGAGGCAGGAGCTGACCAATGAGGGTGTGGGGACACTCTGGGTGAGGAAGGAGTGCACAGCTGCCAGGAGCCGTTAGAGGGCTGGGGCTGGCCTACCGTCAAGAAACGTAACCTGCCAGAAGACATGCACCCTGAACCCCAGTGACAAGGAAAAAGGAAGCTGCTGGCTCCTCTGTGATGTTATTTATTTTCTCGCTCTACAAATGTTTATTGAACATTTCCGAGATTTTAAGAGATTTTGTTGGCTGCTCCTTCTTGTTTATTACATGTGGTTTTTCAACTTATCGTTCTCACTTGAATGGCCAAGGACTAGAAAGTGGGAATGACCTCACGGGGTATAGACAGAAGAGGCCTCCTCAGCCCTCTTTTACCCTAGTTCCTACCATGTACCAGGCTGGGAAGGAGGGGCTAAGAACTGTTATGATATGCCCATAGGAGTGGTCTTGGCCTGCACACTTGGCTTTTCTGCTTGTGGGAGGTCAGGACACATATCTTACCCAGTGGAGGAAGGCTTCTGCCACTGCTGTCCATTCCAGGCTGTGGGTGGGTGTGTCTTAGACTTTGAAAGCAGGGAGGATATCTTGGATGAGAAGTCACCTAAAGGCACGTATTTCAACTTTTTACAAATTAGTTTAA
The DNA here is from genome assembly GCA_028533065.1 of Trachops cirrhosus. NCBI lineage: Eukaryota > Metazoa > Chordata > Mammalia > Chiroptera > Phyllostomidae > Trachops > Trachops cirrhosus. Next base: position 43,107,553 of record CM052545.1, on the reverse strand, counting down.
AAAATATAAAAGTGATACAAGCTGAGTTTTCAAAAAGTTCAAATGATGCAAGAACTTACAAAAGTTACCTGAGAAGCCCTTCCTTGCCCACAATTGTGTAGCAATAGCTGTGTGAGGCCTTAAAAGGGTCAGAGGTCTTACCACTAAGGGGTCTTTTCCTAAAAGTTCTGAGCACACCCCTTAGTAAGTTATTCTGACTTGGAGGTAGAAGATTGGATGTTAACAAAATCATCAAATGAGAGTAAAATGATGACTGTGGTATTTGCTACGAAGGAAGCTCCCAGGAGAAGTATCCATTGGATTGCTGCGGAGGACAGGCAGGCAGGCATCCCTGAGGGTGACAAATGAGCCCCAAAGCTGGAATGTGTGTATCTATATATATATTTATGTGCTTCACATAGGAAGTTTCTCAAGGCATCATAAACTTTGTCCCATGAGGCAGCAAGATCTGCAGAAAGCCCCCCTTTGTGGGGGGAGGAGTCATTTTACCAAAATTTTATGGAGAATTCTAATTCTACAAAAGTAGAATAGTATAATGAACCCTCTCATCTACTCATGGATTATTAACTCATGACCAACCTCTTTAGCTATTAATTCTTCACCCCTCCTCCCCTTACCCTATCTGAATTATGACAGAAAAAAGTGTAAAAGCCATAATTGTGTAGCTTGATGAGTTTTCACAAACACATTAAGTGCCATTTTCAGTGTCTGTAGCTCTGTTGAGTAATGTCTCAGAAGTTATGAGATGTCTCTGACAGTGCATGGCACATATCCAGTGATGGTGGTGTGAACAGGGCTGGAGCCTGGCCTAGCTATTAAAGGATCTCTTGAAGTCCAGAACCACCAAGAACGTTTTAGAGGAGTCATTGCAGCTTTAACACTTAAGTGTGAAGGATCTTGAGCAAATTATGAATTCCAAGTCTCAGTTTTCTTACCTTTTTAAGTGAGAATGTTTTATTTTATTTTTAAAAAGACTCTACTTATTTTTAGAGAGAGGAGAAAGGGAGAAAGAGGTAGAAAAACATCACTGTGCAAGAGAAACATCCATCGGTTGCCTCTTGCATGCCCCCAACCAGGGACCTGGCCCACAACCCAGGCATGTTCCCTGCCTGGGAATCAAACCAGCAACGTTTTGGTTCACAGGTCAGAGGCACTCAATCCACCAAGCCACACCATCCAGGGCTGAGAAATTTTTTTTTTAAAGGTCCTCGCAGGTATGAGGAAGCATTCGAGATGGCAAACAATCCAAACATTTATTACATATATAATATAAACATGCTATATAAATATATGTGCTATTGTTATGCAACCATTGATAACAAAATACAACATTTAGTGCACCCGGCACTAGACTGATTGCTTTACATATATTGTCTCACATGCTTGAACTTGTGCCCAGCATCCTGTTTGGCGCTTAGTTATTACTTTCATTCCAACATGGCTTTACCGTGCTCGTTTTAGAGCTGAAGGCCATAGATGTTAGAAACAGCCCAGGCTGGCGCAGCACCCCGATGGCCTGCCCCGGCTCCCTCTGGTGGGCCTAGGAGGCACAGACCTTCCTCCCACCCGGCGCTACTGAGCCTTAGGGTGTTCCGTAGTGCATATCTCCGCCCCTTCGAATTCTACAGGACTCCATCCCCAGAGCTGCTTGTTGCAGCCAATCACTGTGGGCTTGAGATAACGGAAGGAGGGGGAGTAGGGTGGGGCTTTCATGAGATTGGCAACGCCCTCCGCGTTTGGTATCGACAGTGTGGTGGCCCAATAGGCGTGAAACCAGAGCCGGGAGCGAGCCAATGCAATTGGGAGGCGGGGATCGGTTGTGTGCTGAAAGAGCCCGTGGGAGTCGTGTATTTTGGGGTCCGATGTGCGGTTCGCCTGTCCGGGTTTTCTAGTGCAGTATTCGCCGTTGCCATGAGCTACACAGGTGAGCCCGGCAGGATTAGGGGTAGGGTCTCCAGGGACAGGGACGTACCAAGGCCACGCTGGTCTCACCCGCTCCTCCCCCGCGGCGTTGTTACTGCCCTCTCTGCGGTCACAAAATGGCGCCGCGGGCCGGTCGCCTAAGATCCGCGCTCCTCAACCTTTGGCTCCGCAGTTTTCTGTGCTTGCACCCTCGCGTCCCAGCTCCGGGCCGCCGGAGGTCATGGCTTCTGTCGCCCGTGTCTGCGGGCTCCGGCCTCGGGACTCGAGGTCTTTTCTTTCACCCCCTCCGCCCCTGGCCCGGCCTCCTCGGACTTCGCAGCCACAGGTCGTCCTTTCTCAGGTCTCGCCCCTTTGGGTCAGTCAGCGGGCTCGGCCTCTGTCGCCGTTGCCGCACCCTCCCCTGCACAGTGTCCCTGCAGATGTCGCAGCTCCCCGCCCCCCTGCCCCTTGTGAGCCCCGGGCTGGGAGAGGCACGGGTCCCGGGGCGAAGAGTAAATATTTGGAGGGTTTGGACTTAGCGGGGTACCTTGGGCCTTGAGGAGGAGCTGAGCCTGAGCCGTGAGCGGAATGGCTGGTTGCCATGGTAATTCATTCACCGTCTGTCAGATTCATCCTGTCAGGTGCTGAATCGGCACTGAAATACTGTCAGGAATACCTCAAGCAGTTTATAGGCCGAGGCAGACCAAAGCAAGCAAACAAATGAATATGGGATATATTCTGGGCTGGTCAGTACTCCGAGGGGGTTGTTCTATTACATGGGCTGGTTGGAGATCTCTAAAAAGGTAATGCTCAAGCAGAGACCGGACTAGAGTAAGGGAGTTAAGAATATCTGGCTCAGGGAGCCCTTGACGTAAAGGCCGGGGGTGGGGGCGCGGTGTTGGAGCTGCCTGGCTCCTTAAAAGATCTTCCAGGGAGGCCAGTGGGACTTGAGCAAAGTAGAGGGTGGATGATGAGATCAGAGAGGGGAGCCAGGGATATGCTTGGGCAATTGTAAATCATCCCTGGATGAGTTGGACAGCTCAGTTTGTCTCGGTAGTAACCAATGAGGCTGCTCGAACAGGAGCGACAAAACAACCACCCCTCCCCCTCCCCCATCCCCCATCCCCGTCGATGGGGGTATTAGGCTGAGCACTGTGGTTGCCGGGTAACCAGGATTCTACTTTGGAATGTTGGGAACTGAGAAAGGAACCTAAGCCTTTGGGGCTCCTCTGTAGGCTGCTTTATGTTGGTCTCGGCAAGAAGGTGGTGCCAGGCCTCCCAGGTCAGGAGCAATCATTCCTTCGCCTAGGGGTGATTATACCCCATAGGGGACATTTGGCAGTATTTGGCGACATTTTTGGTTGTCACGTTTGGGAGGAGGGGTGCTACTGTCATCCGGTGGGTAGAGATCAGGAATGCTGCTAAACGTCTTACAATGTACTCCCACCACAAAGAATTATCTCACTTGCCCTGACCCGTGCGACTCAGTTGATTGCATATTGGCTCGAAAAGCAAAAGGTTGGATTGCTCGTTTGATTCCCCGTCAGGGCATATGCCTGAGTTGCAGGCCAACCCCAGTTGGGGCAAGTACAAGAGGCAACTGATAGATGATTTTCTCTCCCTTTCCCTCTCTCTAAAAGTAAATAAATAAAGTATTTAAAAAATAAAAGAATCATCAGACTTGCAAATTAGTAATGCCAAAATTGGGCAACCCTGCCCTAGCATTTCTGTAACTTTCCTGATTTGGGAGGAAAGTCATTAGGGTTGTTACTGACATCTGTGTAATTGAGATGTAATCTTTTTCACCAGGTCTTACCAAGAACTGGAAGACAGTTCTGTGTCTAGGGGCAAGACTGCTGAAGAAGCCACAATAGGAATGGTTAGGTACTGTGGGATAACTTAAAAATGGATCATTTATATTTATAGACAAGGAAACTGAGTTAGAGAGGCCCAGTCTGAATTTGAACTCCAGATCTTGTAGACTGTAGGTTCTGGGTTTGAGCAAGTACTGAGTTAGCAAAGCTAATGAGGTTATGATTAGTTTTTTTCCTTGATCTTGATCAACTAAAAACCACAGTATGTTTATAATGTCTTTCATTTTTAAAAAGCAGACCACTAAAATCAAAGGCACTTTAATTGTATCTCAGACAACCATTTTGCCTTTAAGGAGAAGTTCTGGAGGCCTTGGAGCAAGTTACAATTACTATTACTAATAGAATGTGATTAAAATAAATTATCTTTCTGATAATTTGTCCAGCTTTTGAACTTAGTTTATGTGTACTTGGGAAAGGAGTCTCAATTTCTGACACTGAGGGGAAAGGTGAGAGCACTAGAAACACTGGACAGAAAAAGCCAGGAGCAGGCCTTCAAACAAAGGTCTTAAACGCTACCTACCAGTCTTTTTATAGGAACATTTATTATCTCACAGTTTCTGTGTAAGAACACACAGGTATATTAGCTGGATGGTTCTGGGTTGGGATCTTTTGTGAGATTACTTTTCTTTATTTTTTTTTTTAATTCCTCACCCGAAGTTATTTTTTCATTGTTTTTAGAGAGGGGTGGGGAGAGAGAAAGAGAAACATTAACCTAATAGAGAACCATCTCTTGGTTGCCTCTCATAGGCTCCCCGACTAGGGATCGAACCTGTAGTCTAGGCATGTGCTGGGAATCAAACCCACCCTCAACGTTTTGGGGTACAGGACGACATTCCAACCAAGTGAGCGACACTGGCCAGGGTGAGATTACGTTTTGGATGTTAGTCTGGACTGAAGGCTTGACTGGTGCTCAAGGACCCATCTCCAAGGTGACTTAAACTCACATGACTAGTAGTTTGATGTTGGCTGTTGGTTCCTCACCATGTGGGCCTCTCCACAGTCCTACTGAAGGGACCCCACAGCATGGTAGAAGCCTTGGAAGTCATACTCAGTCACTTTTGCAGTCTTACTGGTTACACTGACTACCTCTGTCAGTTTTGGGAGGGACAACATAATGGCAGAAGGCAAAAATCATTAGAAGCCATCTTGGAGGCTGGTTTCCACTACATAGTTTCCCATTTCAGAAAAAGAAGGAAAAAAACTGAGAAGCTTTGTTTATTTTTATGTGAAAAAGATGTCAGGGAGGCTGGCCAAGAGGAGGCAGCTATGATGCATAGTTACCATAAATCCATGGTCTGATCCTTAGCTTTATAGGACCAAAAACTTGTTTATTTTTCACCCAGAGTAGATCAGACTGGTTCATCAAACCAAGAAGAGAATGATGTATGAGCTGGACAAGAAAGAATTTACTCACAGTTAGAGCATAACTGGCTACTGAAGGTCCTGACCTGGGGACAGTGTTGTGGAACAGAAAGTTAATGTATGGAGGGCAGAATTCGAGCAGAGGTTGCCATTGAGCTTTTAAGGCTGGATAGATTACCTTCCCTTTTTCCCAGTGAAGAAAGAACCAGGGCCCCTCTCCCCTGAGTAGACATAGAGCTTTTGCACTGCAGCTTTCATACTGTGCTCCAGTGTGTGTTCCTGTCAGCATGTGGTAGGTTCCAGTTGCAGCTGCAGTACTTACAAACCACATTACCTAAAGTTTGGTGCCATATTGTTGGTGGCCTGATTGCTGAACAAAAAGGTTTCCAAAAGCTATTTCAGCAAACAGTGGAGAAAGCCGGTGAATGGTACCTTTTTACACTGAGACTTTCCCAAAGGGGAACCATATGAAGAATGCTTTTAGTGTTTCTTGATCTGTTTCATCAATGCTTAGAATTTAGGTATCTCAGGAAGCTACTTGGTCCCTGAAGAGAATCCATTTGAATGTGCCCTCTCTAATTTTTTTAATTGATTTTAGAGAGGAAATGGGGGAGAGAGAAAGAAACATTGATTTGTTGTCCCATTTATTTATGCTTTCATTGGTTGATTCTTGTATGTGCCCTGACCAGAGATCAAACCTGCAACCTTGGTGTATCAGGATGATGGGACAATGTTTTATCCAACTGAGCAACCCAGCTGCCTGGTCAGAGCTGAATGTCTCTTATTTGTCTATTTTTAGAGAGAGGGGATGGAAGGAGAAAGAGAAGGAGAAACATCAGTGTGTGGTTGCCTCTTGTGCACACCATACTGGGGACCTGGCCTGCAAACCAGGCATGTGCCCTGATTGGGAATCGAACCGGTGACCCTTTGGTTTGCAGGCCAGCACTCAATCCACTGAGCCACACCAGTAAGGGCTGAATGTGCCCTCTTTAATTAGGGAAGGTTAAAAAGGCTGGATTTGTATACTTGAGGTTTTTTCCTTCCCCGGTGCCTCTTCTCATTTACCTCTGGAAATTAAAGTGTGGGTCCACTGATCCTCGTTTGAAACCATTGGTGATGGGTGTGTTTTGAAATTCTGGCTTGAGAAAAGGACATTCCACAGCACCCACACCAGGATGTGGGCTAGAACCAATAATTAAACACTTTATTTCTGTACCTAGTGGTGTAAAGAAAGATTGTTCTCACAGGTCATTTTTGCTCCCAAATGAGTATCATACCACATTTGAGGAGAACACTTGGTTTGCAGACCTTTTTGGACTATGGGATTGCAGGGTAAGGGATCTTAGCCCTGTCCTCTTTGTTGCTTATGGTAAGGACAAAATAAAATAATGCAGATATAGCTCTTAGCACCCTATGGAAGAGACCCTTGTTGAGTATTGGCTGCCGTTGCTGTCATCTTTGCGGCTGTGGTCTTAAGAGATGAACTAGAGAGACTGTCAACAATACATTAATGCCCACCCCGGGAAAAGCACTTACTGTATGCTTTTGTTCTAAATCAGCTGTTGGAGGTGCTGGCTTTTATTTTTAAGGCATGAGTTGGTTCTGGTGGAAATAGGCAAATATTGCCTCCTATGGTTATCTGTCATAATTTTCATGTTGTGGGTAAATCATTTAAAAAATTGTTTTAATGTAGGTTTTCTTTTTTTAATCCTCACCCAGGGATATGTTTATTGATTTTAGAGAGAGAAACATTGATGTGAGAGGGAAGCATCGATCAGTTGCCTCCTGTATGCACCCTGATGAGGGATCAAACCCGTAACCTAGGTATGTGCCCTAACTGGGGATCGAACATGCAACCTTTTGGTGTATGGGACGGTGCTCCAACCAACTGAGCCACCTGGCCAGGGCTAATGTAGTTTTTTTTGTTGTTGTTGTTGTTTTAATTGATTTTAGAGAGGAGAAACATCGATTTGTTGTTCTACTTATTTATGCATTCATTGGTTGATTCTTGTACGTGCCCTGACAGTGATCAAATCTGCAACCTTGTCGTGTGGGGACAGTGCTCTAGCCAGCTGAGCTACCAGGCCAGGGCCTTGATATTTATTCCATATAAACATGCTAACCCAAGTAATTACATTCAAAAGGTAATTGTAATACATACATTTTTATAGGAAAATTAAAAATACAGAGCAGTTTTGGTTTGAGATTTGGGAGAGGGAGGATATTATTTGTGTTAATATTGTTCAAAAATAACTCCATCCTTGTTTGAATCAGAGACAGCCCACCTGCAATAATCAGTAATTTGATACGAGCATTTAAAACCAATGCTGGTTTCAAGTATTTGAAAATTTTTATCCAATTCTTCTGGCACAGCAAGTTAAATATAGCCTGCCTTTCCATTGGTTAATATGTTCTGGAGGTGTAATTAAAGTGTTCAGAAGCTAAAGTTTTTGGTGGCTTTCCTGTGAGGGGCGGACCTGTCAGTCTACACTATAGGGTAGTCTTAGGTGATTAACATATGGCTTATTTGGGGAAATTAACCACACTCTGCATATGTTTAGGCTTTGTCCAGGGATCTGAAACCACTTTGCAGTCAACGTACTCAGACACGAGTGCTCAGCCTACCTGCGATTATGGTAAGTGTGGGCCCCTGGGAACCAGAGAGTAGGTGAGTGCCTTCTAGTGCCAGAGCATCCTGTTTGGTATGAGCAAAAACCAAGCCATTAACTTAGCCCCAGGGTAGTATATGGGACTGCTGTGCCAGAGCTGCCTGTCCGAATCTAGCAAGCTTTTAGAGATTTCAGGCCATCTCAAGCCAGGCAGCTCTTCGAATGTAGGGTTGAGGGAATATCACTGCTTGATTTCTCAATTTTGGACAGACATACTAAATCTAATTCAGAAGTAGCCACCAGCTGATAAAGCTGGTCTTTCCATGGCCTGTCAGTTCACAAGGAGCCTTCTTTGGAATTAATAAGGAAAATGTCTTGTTTGCTGAGATGGTTAGTTTGTTTTACTACCAAGGTCTGGGAAAAGACAGCCTACAATGGTAACATTCCCTCACTGAGTAAATAGACATAAGTAAGCTACCTGAAGCACTAACCGTAGTCCCTACAGGATAGGAAGACTTAAGATATTTTAAAATTGGGTGAGGGGTTATCAGGTATTTCATAAATGAGGAGAAACTTGGTTTGCATGGCTTCCATCTCCTGCCTGCCTTGCCTCACCCCTTTTAATCAAACACAGTACCAAATTGCACATCTCTTTTGAATTGTTTTCCCTCTGGTTTATGTATTCTGGGTATAAGCGTTTTATCAGATGTGCCATTTGCAAATATTTTCTCCCAGACTGTGGCTTTTCTCTTTATTCTCGTCAGTGTCTTTTGAAGAACACAAATTTTTCATTTTGATATTCAATTTATCAGTCTTTAATAGATTGTGATTTTGGGTTTGTAAGAAATTTATTCCTAACCCAAGGTCTCAAAGATATTCTTTTAAGATTTCTTTTCTTTAGGTGCTTCATAGTTTTATGTTTGACATTTATTTATTTACTTACTTATTTATGATTTTTTAAAAATTACTTATTTTAGATAGAGAGGAAGGGAGGGAGAGAAACATCAATGTGTGGTTGCCTCTCACACATCCCCAACTGGGGACGTGACCTAACCCACAACCCAACCTTGTGCCCTGACTAGGAATTGAACCGGAGATGCTTTGGTTCATAGGCTGATGACACTCATTCCACTGAGCCACACCAGCCAGGGCTGTGTTTGACATTTATTTTGTGATCCATTTTGAGTTAATATCTTTACAAAGTGTGCAGTATAAGTCAAGATTCTTTTTTTACCTTTGTTAAAAGTCAATTGAACATGTATGTGTGAATCTGTGACTGTACTCTAATTCTGTTGCATTGATTTATATGTTTAAATACCCTCCAGTTCTACACTGTCTTGATTTCTTTACAGTAAGCCTTGACATCAGTTAATGTGAGTCATCCAAGTTTGTTTTTCCAGAATTGACTTGGATATTCTAGTTCCTTTGATTTTTTTTGCATGTAAATTTTAGAATCAGTTTATCCATTTCTATAAAAATTCCTGATGAGATTTGAGTGGGATGGCCTTGAATATATGGATTAGTTTGGGAGAATTAACATATTAACAATATTAAGTCTTCCAATCCATAATATTCCATTTATTTAGTTCTTAGATTTCTTTCTTTAGTGTTTTGTAGTTTCCAACACACAGGTTCTTCACATATTTTGTGATTTACACTTAAGTCTTTCTTAATGATAAGGTAAATGATAGTTTTAAAAATTTCAGTTTTCAGTTGTTCATTGCTAATATGTGGAAATTGGGTTGATTTTTGTATATTGACTTTGTAATGAACCTTGCTAAGCTCACTTATTCTAGTAACTTATAGATTGCTTGAGGTTTTTTTGGTTTTGGTTTTTTTTTTAATGTAGACAATCATGCTGTGAAAGTATAACAACAGTTTTATTTTTTCTTCTGACTTAAATTTCAGGAACAATATAACAACATTTAAATAACATTTTGAAAAATATTCCATCAAGATCTCACCATTTTAATATTTAACTTGCATCAGCATACCTATCTTAGGTAGTTGAATAATTTATAGGTGGCTAGAATTGTGTATCCTGCTTTATTTTTCTTACTATAGCAAATTTTCTTGTGCTCCATAAAGCTTAATAGATTCTTTTTTGGTGCCTACATGAGATATTTCACCGAGAATTTATTTTTGCTTTATAAGTATTGCTTACTGTGACCATCTCATTTTCTCTGATTTGTTTCTTTAAAAAATGTGCGTGTGTGTGTGTGTCCCAACCCTGATTGGTGTGGCTCAGTTGGTTGGGCATCATCCTGCAAACCAAAGGGTTACAGGTTCGATTCCTGGTTGGGGCACATGCCTAGGCTGTGGGTTTGGTACCCAGTCAGGGCATATATGAAAAACAACTGGTTGATGTTTCTCTCTCACATTTCTCCCTCCTTTCTGCTCTCTCTAAAATTAATGAGTATGTTCTCAGGTGAGGATTTAGAAAATAATTTAAAAAGAAATGTCCTAAAAATTCCCTTTATTAACAGTGATCTTACCTTTCTGGGAATGGAAGTGAGTTTGGATATTCTTTTAGAAGGAACAAGTCTTGGAGGGTGGGGGTTGTGTCTCCAAATGCCATAGGGTAGATAAACAAAGGTTTCTGCCTGAAAGGACCCAACTGGGGAGCCCATTAGGGAGTCTGGGTTGCTCTGGGCATAGCAATTAGTACATAGGGACAGCTTGTCTGAGCCCATCATAGCAGCCAGCAGCCTATGCTTGTGTACACAGAGTCAGTGTCCACTCCTTCCTTCCCTTGTGCTTCCTCAGTGTTCTGGTAGGTCTTCAGCAGCCTCACTAACAGCCTCAGAGGGTCTGCCTTGCCTCCCAGTCCTGTCTCCTTTTGAATAGTTAGGGTCATTGTCTCTCGTGCAAACAGCCACATGGCCAGGCTCTCTGTGGCTGCCAGGGCTAAGTGCATTATTCCTTGTGTAGCTCTGCCAGCCTCTCTTCTTACCCATCACTCATTACGTGATTTCCCACTCCTGACTGTTCATTGCCACTCATTGGTTTGTATTCTCTCTCTCTTTTTACATGCCATGCTCTGGGCCTGAGCAGTGCCCACATCTGCCAGGCTCTGCTGTGTGCTCAAGATGATAGTTTCCCCAGATGAAGTGCTTTTTTGCTTCATGAGCTCTTTTGTGCTCACATTCATTAAATGTAATGGTCATCTAAAGTCCCTTGCTGGTGTTTGACACCTCCCCATTCTGTTAGATTAAGAAGGATCTCAACCTGTCCCAAGTTCTGACTGCCTAGTTCTTTTTTTTTTTAATATTTTATTTATTTATTTTTAGAGAGAGGGAGAGAGAAAGGGAGAGAAATATCAATATATTGTTGCCTCTCATGCGCCCCCTACTGGGCACCTGGCGTATGCCCTGACTGGGAATTGAACCAGTTACCCTTTGATTCACAGGCTGGCACTCAATCCACTGAGCTACACCAGCCAGGGCCTGCCTAGTTCTTTTCAGTGTGTGTGTTCTTGCTGCACTATAGGTGGTTTCTGCCGTTCATCATGCTGCCATCTCACTGAACTTTGGTCCTGCTCTGGAATGAGCGTGGCCTCTCTGCAGGGCAGAGAGAACCAGGAGTAGGAGATGACTCTGGGCTCTCACCAAAGACCCAGAGAAGATGCTTGCCTGTTCTCATGGATTCCCATGTGGAGGAAGCATGTCTGCTTGACTCAGTTCCCACTTGGCTTCATACTTCATCAATTCTAAATGGCTTTGTGTTCCTGAAGGAATGAATTTTTCTCATGTTCTGTGATAAACTGCAGAGCATATTTAGTTTATAATCCAGATTGGAGTTGTGTCTTGTCTTTCCCTCTGCTGATGTGTTACGCTCACACAATTTGACGGCTTGGTGGCCCTTCCTGACATTTGAGGGACTAGAATGATCAGTTTCTCTACTCCACAGAACCTTGTTGGACAATTTGAGTAAAATGACTTCAGAGTTGATGTGGACTTGGTGCTGAGCTTCTTGTTCAGCAGAGTCTATATGAGCCTCTGGGAACTACTCTCCTTTTCCTCTGATCAGTGCTTAGCCAGGAACAGGGGTAATCTTCCAATTTTGGGTCCTTAAGAGAATATGGGAGCCAAATTCCCTAGTTGAGAGTGTTTTGAAGGGGAAGCTCCTTGAATAGCAGGTGGTCAGAGCCCCAGAGAGTGGAGCGCCAGGGCAGCAAGTGGCCTGGATCATTTATGTAGTTCTCTCAAGCTCCAGACTTCTCAATTAAGGACAGGTTCAATCTCCTACAGCCAGATAGTAGAAGTCATTGTCTTCTTTCATTCCTGAACTAAACTGTCATTGTATTGTAAGAGGTAACTACCCTTTTACTTTTTGTAGGATATGGAACTTGGAACTCTGGGACAAACAGAGGCAAGTATCATTTCCGTGATCGCTCTCCTCTCCATTGGGATTGAGCTGATTGTGTGTTTCTCCACTGCCCAGCCTGATCAGGTGGGATGGGTACCTTTGAGGGCTCTGGGCTGGCTACTCCTTCACAGGGGAACTCCTCGGGTGGCTAGGGTCCCTGGATTGTCTCTAACAGAAAATGTCCTTGTGTCTGTGTTCGGCTCTGTTTCTGACTGTCTTCTTCCTGCCCCCACCATCTCTGTCTGTCTCTCTCCCTGATGCAGGCTACGAGAACTATGGTTATGGCTATGGCTATGGCCAGGATAACACCACCAACTATGGGTACGGTATGGCCACTTCAAACTCTTGGGAAATGCCTAGCTCTGACACAAATGCAAACCCTAGTGCTATGGGTAGCACCAGTGCCGATTCCGTTTTGTCCAGAATTAACCAGCGCTTAGATATGGTGCCGCACGTGGAGACAGACATGATACAAGGAAGCATGTACAGCTCAGGTGGAGAAAGGTGAGTGGGCACCTGCCTAGGGCCTGAGGCTCTGTAGGGGCGCTTCCTGCCTGCTGCCCGCTGCCTTCTCCTTCTCCTTCTCTGAACCTCCTGTGTGTCTGTTTCCTCTCTCCTTGCTCTCTTGCTGGGGTCCAGTACACTGTCCTCTGGCTTTGCCCCCCTGCCCTCACCCCCACTGCCCGGTGGCCAGCCTCTCCCGGGTTCTTGTAGCGGAGAAGAACAACCTCAGACCAGGCTGGTTTTACTGTACCCTCCAAATGGCTCTTAGGAGCAGAATGTTAAGTAGTCCTTCCCTCTGGAGACAGCCATTTGGAATTTGCACAAGAGTTTGCATCTTCCTGCTGTCAGGGCAGAACAGATGGGTTGGGTATGAAGAGTGGGATGAACCTGTGGAGCTGAGTACAGTGGGTTGGGCCATCTTTACGTAAGGGACAGAGCAGACGTGAACACTTCCTGGCTGCCCTTCAGTACCTGACAGACCTGTGCACCTGTTGAGCCTCCGAAGTACCCTGTGAAGAACTGTCCTGTCCTCATTCTGCAAATGGGCAACATGAGGCATAGGCATGTCACACCCTTGCCCGAAGGCACCCAGGAGTAAGTGGTGGAGCTAGGCCTGGCACCCAGACCTGCTCTACTCCACAGCATCACTCTATAGGCATTTGTCACTGTCTGAACTGGTGGTGGCCCAGGAATTCTTGTGCTCTAGTAAGAAGCTTCAGTGAGGGGGCATATGGATTTCTAGCACAAGGTGGAGTAGAGGGTCTAATGGCTCCAGCTGACAGATGGGGAGAGCAGAAAGTGAGGAGGGGCCTGGCTGGGTACTGGTGGAGTCAAGTGAGACCCCCCGGGCCACTGGGAGGCAGAGGGACTTGCTTGCATGGGTTATGTAGAAAGCAAAAAGTGTTGGGGAACCCCAGACACAACCCTTGCCTTCGTGCCGATAGCCACAGTGCTTGAAATTGAGGCTACTAAAGGCAGGGAGGGGCTTGGCTCTTGGTGGCCATGTGGCCCCTGTGCTGCTGCCTGTGTATCATCTTGCCGCAGCCTGGATCCAGGTGTGAGGGATGAAGTGGCAACTGGGTAGCACTGGCCACTTCCTATGCCTGTGAGACAAGTGGGGTCTGGGCCTGTGAGGCTGTGGGCTACAGCCACGGGTAGACTGGCTCTCTACAGTGCCCTGTCTCCTGCCATAGGAGGTTTAGCCTACCTTTCTCGTTGCTACGTAGGGTTCGATCCCCTCCCCCCAGGGCTCCAGGTTTATGTAATAGAGCACTTTTTCTAGTCCTTGGGCAAGCCCAAAGTGTTTTTCCTGGGAAACATTTCCCATTTGTTCCCCTTCTCCTTTTGGGTAATGAAGGCCTTTGGAGGGTTTTGGGATTCCCCCAGCCATGAGGGATGAGATCAGTACAGGTTTCTCATGGGCGTTATCAGCCCATTGGACAGGCATTTCATGTGCTGGAGGATGTTGGGGTGCTCAGCTCTGCCTCTGCCAAGGAACAACCTTGGGTGGAGTGGCTACCACAGATACATGCATGTGCTTCCAAAGGGTTAAGGGATCTGTGGTGCTTCTGCCACTGAGACTTACTCCACCCGGTCCTCAGTCCTTCTTAGGGTCCCCAGGCTGGTGATTGTCCACATGCAGGCTTGGGGGCATCAGCTGAGGGGACCGTTCCTACTGTTAGAACTCTACTCCAGAGAGGCCTTTTACCTGGCATTTCTGAACATTGAGCCTCTTCAGCAAGGTGGGTGGGTACTGGAACAGAGCTTCCTGTCCCCAGGACAGGGGAGTTTGGGGGAAAGGAAAGGCTACAGGACCTGAGGCCCTCCCTGATCCTTGCCACCTGCCTCTGCAGATATGATTCCTACGAGGCCTGTGACTCGAGGGCTGTCCTGAGTGAGCGTGACCTTTACCGGTCGGGCTACGACTATGGCGAACTTGACCCTGAGATGGAAATGGCCTACGAGGGCCAGTATGATGCCTACCGAGACCAGTTTCGCATGCGTGGCAGCGACACCTTTGGCCCACGGGCTCAGGGCTGGGCCCGGGACTCCCGGAGTAGCCGGCCAATGGCCTCAGGCTATGGGCGCATGTGGGAAGACCCCATGGGGGCCCGGGGCCAGTGCATGCCTGGTGCCTCCAGGCTGCCCTCCCTCTTCTCCCAGAACATCATCCCGGAGTATGGCATGTTCCAGGGCATGCGTGGCGGGGGTGCCTTCCCAGGCAGCTCCCGCTTTGGCTTCGGGTTTGGCAATGGCATGAAGCAGATGAGGCGGACTTGGAAGACCTGGACCACAGCTGACTTCCGGGTGAGTGGAAGAGGTCTTCCTTCCTGGCTCCTGACTAGGCGGAACAAGGAGCTCAGAGCCACCTGCCCTGACCCAGCTCCCCCTTTCTGACCTAGACCAAGAAGAAGAAGAGAAAGCAGAGTGGCAGCCCTGATGAGCCAGACAGCAAAGCCTCCCGGACTGATTGTTCAGACAACAGTGACTCGGACAATGGTGAGCAAAGGTCACTCTTGTCACTGGTCAGTGACCCTACCTCCTGCCCCTGGAATTCCTGGGCTGAATGTGTTTCCTCTTCCAGATGAGGGCACTGAAGGGGAAGCTGCTGATGGCACTGAAGGTGCAGACACTGTGGAAAGGGGTTCCAGAGTGGTAAGTGGCTCTAGCCCTGCTTACTTTGTCTGCAAGGGTACCAGTGAAGAGTGGACTGCCTGAGTCCCTGAGCCACAGAGCAGGGCTTTCACAGGGAGGCAGAGAGCTCTGGTAAAGGGAGCAAGGCTGCTGGGAAGGTGTGTGGCACCTGGCCCAGTCAGTACCTGTCATGTTCAGGGCCTTGTCATTTATAGCCATTGCAAACAACTGCAAGTGTTTGATAATTGGGTTTCTGAAATCATGTCTTAGGAAGGAGAAGACGAAGAGGGAAAAGAGGAGGGAAAGGAAGATGGCAAAGAGGATGCAGACAAGGGTGAGTCTCCCGAGTGGTCAGTTTGTTGCAGCAGCTCTTCCGGGTGCTCATGATAGGCATCCAGCTGAAGACAGGGTTGTGGCATAAACACGCCCAGCTCTGGCCTTCCCTTGTGGGGCTCGCAGGGGGCTCCTCTTTCTCTGGCCCCTTTCTATTCTGTCCCTATTTTCAGAGAGGCTACGGTGATGGTCCCTCCTAGCACATTGGTTTTGACTTCAGGTGGGGGCAGCAAACAAAAGTACGTGTGAACCCCAGGCAACACCCCCTGCCCTCAGTCTCTTAGTAATGTGAAGTCCAAGTCCTCAGTGGCTGGTGTCTAAGCTTGGACCTTTGGTGCAGTTTTTACGGCCCTGGTTTTCATGTTCTCTCCCTTAGCTCCTCTCTAGCCCCTGTATTGGGAGTCCGTGTCTCCCCACCTAAGTGAGTGCCAGCAGGTACCTAACAGTAAATCCAGCCTCAGCCCACTATTGCCATGGTGTCCAGTGGGGATGGGCAGGGCCATGTAAACTTCGGGGTCTTTGCCTCTGGGGGCTGTACTTAGGCCCCGGCCGTAGCCTCACTGCATCCCACACATAGGCCCTCCCCACCAAGGTGGCCTCTCTTTGCCTTCCAGCCTCCTGGTGACCCACTCTGCAGAGTGTGGGTTTCCTGGAGAATGGTGGGGTCAGTGTGTATCTTCCCCTTTTAAGGCCAAGACCTAGGCCAAATCTGCTCCCTGTCCAGCCCAGGGTACCCACCTGCTCAAGGCCAGAGGCCTTGCTAAAGCAGCTGTTCTCAAAATAGACCCCCTGGAGTAGATGGTAGATGATGCAGCTACAGGCCACAGGGCCTGCCCTGACCTGTTGGAGCCAAGCTGGTAGCTATGCTCCTTTATTCTTATAGGGTCCTTGAGCACCCAGGATGAGAGTGGCCAGACCAAGCGCAAGTTACAGGCAGGCAAGAAGAGCCAGGACAAGCAGAAGAAGCGGCAGCGAGACCGCATGGTAGAAAGGTAACCAGCTCCCCCCTCCCCACCCTTTTGCCTCTGCCTCACAATGGGGCTGCTGCCAGGAGAGCAGGGCCATCGCTCTGCTGCCTCATCGCCCTCTGGCCTCCCTTGGGAGCTGCCACCTGCTCAGCCGTGCATGGACCCTGCTTCCCACCCAACCCAGCTGCAAGGCCTGGCTCGTCCCCTGTCTCTCTGGCCACTTGGTGACCACTGGTGTCTTTGGCTTGAGACCAGACACTGCTCAGCACCGTTGCCCAGAAGCTCCAGCGCTTGGGTCACTTGGCGCAGGAGCCTCAAGGTGCACTGGGGGCCTGATGCCCCTGCGGGAGGGGGCCAGCTCATCAGAGACTCAAGGTCCAAGGCGCCTGTGCCACCCCAGCTAGCTGCCAAGAGGCCAACGCTGTACCCAGGAGAGATGGCAGCACCTGTGGGCTGTGGCAGCCTCGGGCCTGCCCTCTGCCCTGTCCGCCGGCCCTATCAGGCCGGGCCTATCTGCGGCTGAGCCCTTCACGCCCCTTGGTCGGGTCTGTCTGCCCTCAGGGCTCCCGTACTGGCGCTTGCCTCCTCCTCCTCCGCCTCAGACTCTTGCTCTTGCTGGACCTTCCTCAGCCTCGCCGGCGCCCGGCCCCCTGGGCTCTCCAGAAAAAGCTGACCCTGTGGCCCAGATAAGGACGTCCGGCAGAGGTAGGGACCTGCCCCGAGGCCTCGGTGGCGGCTGGCCTCCTCTGCCCCTTGCCACGGCGGCCTGCTCCAGCCCAGGCCCCAGACCCCAGACTTCTGCTGTGGACACCAGGCCCAGACAGAGCACCTCGCTCAGGTGACTCCAGGCTGCCCTCTGGCAGGCCAGGCAGCGTCCTTCTAGCTCAGACTGGTCTCTTCTTGGAAGAGGAAGATGAGGCAGCAGGTGCCCAGGCCTGCTTGCCTCCCATCCCTCCTGACACCACCCCCAAGCACTCTGAGCAGAGGATGGGCTGGGCCTCTCAGTCCCCCAGGCCCCAGGAGGAAGATGCAGCACCTTTTTGGGCCCTGCCTCAGGACTGCGTACTCCACTCTGCACCTCAGGGCCACCTGGCTCATGCCAGGGCATCCTTCCTTCTGGTCCCCAATTGGGCAAAATGCACAAGCTCCTGCCCAGCCTTGGTAGAGAGGCACTCTGGCTACCTTCCAGCGACTCCTTGCCTGTTGCAGCAGCTGCTGCTTCAGCCTCCTGCCTGTGGGAAGGAAGAGCTCCTCCCCTGTCCCCTGCGTTGCAGTAACTGCAGCCTACAGATGTTCTGTCCCTTTCTACTACTGACCCCACTGGTCCTAGCCTGTCCCCCTGCTGGGACTGCACTTCAGAGGCCCATGAGCAGAGCCTGTTCAGGGCTTGCTATAGGGTTGGGTGAGGTGACAGCACTGTTCCATGAGACACTCAAGCCTCAGCCCCTCATTTCCCTCCTGTGGCAGGATCCAGTTTGTGTGTTCTCTCTGCAAGTACCGGACCTTCTATGAGGATGAGATGGCCAGCCACCTCGACAGCAAGTTCCACAAGGAGCACTTTAAGTACGTAGGCACCAAGCTTCCCAAGCAGACGGCTGACTTTCTGCAGGTGAGCCTTGAAGCGGCACAGCTGCTCCTCTCTTTCCAGTCCCCTCAGGACATAGAGCAGCCCACACGAACCTTGGTGTGGTTCTCTCCTCGCTGTCTCTGGCAGGAGTACGTCACTAATAAGACCAAGAAGACAGAGGAACTCCGAAAAACCGTAGAGGACCTTGATGGTCTGATCCAGCAGATTTACAGAGACCAGGATCTGACGCAAGGTGAGAAGGTTCCATCCCACTCCAATGACAGGGCCTTAGCCTGCCCTCTGGTCATGACTTCCCTCTTCCCCCAGAGGGGGTTTGTGAGAACAGCCTTAGGCTCACGTAGAACTCACAGGATGAAGTGAGGAGCTAGTCTGTGTTTTTCCCAAACTCTTGGGTCTGTCTTAGACACCTGGTGCCAGTGGCAACTCTCTTTTTCCCCTACAGAAATTGCCATGGAGCATTTTGTGAAGAAGGTAGAGGCAGCCCACTGTGCAGCCTGTGACCTCTTCATTCCCATGCAGTTTGGGATCATCCAGAAGCACCTCAAGACTGTGGATCATAACCGGAATCGCAGGGTGAGTGGCCATCCTGTGGGAGATGCTAGGGCTACATAACCTGCCTTCCACTGAGGGACTGCAGGGGACAGGTAGATATAGACATTTCTGGCCCAGTGGAGTCACAGACAAGGGTGGGAAATGGGGACTCTGCTGAAGAAGGCAGCATCAGAGCTGGATGGTAAGGAGCAAGCAGGCTGTGAGATATGGGGAACTCCACGTGCATAGGGGCCAATGGCCAGATTAGGTTCAGAAAGCAAACATAAGTGTATAGTACACATGTTGCTGGGGGAGGGGTTGGACTTCAGAAATTCGTGATGTGTGGGCTGAGGGGTCTGAGCTTGTTTCCATAGGCAGCAAAGTTTGTAAGTGGGGGACTAACAGGATTAGTGTTGGTGTTGAACTAGAGACTTTGGGCACCTGGTGTGGGAGGGAAGCTGGAGCCAGTGACGGGCTGCTGCATAAAGGTGTACCTATACCTTGGGAATGAAGGGAACAGCAGGATAGAAGGTCTGTTTAAGGAAGCAAGCAGGAGGTCAGCTTGAGGGAGTGACCAGGAGTCTGGGATGTCTCAGATTTTTGGCCTGAGTACCTAGGGGGCTGTGGTGCTGCCATGGTGGAGAGGGCAGAATATGGTACAGATAAAGGAACAAGTTTGGCAAGAAATTGAACAAATTCTGTCTTAATTCTTTCAGTGGATCCTCAGTGCCTAGCATAGAAGCCAGAGTATGTGGGAGTGAGGGAGTTGTTTTGTTTTGTTGTTTAATGGGTGTTGACATGCTGGGTTGGAGGAAGCTGTTAGAGATCGGGTGGAGTTAGAGGAGGCTGTACAGTAGGGAGAGAATTGAGAAGATGGGCCTGGGATAGAGAGAGGCTTCGCTGCCATCACCCTGGAGGAGGCCAAAGGGATTTATGAGCAGGTGATAGCAGTCAAGGGGAGCCATAGGAAATAGCATCTGTCAGTCTTTTTTCATGCACATTAAATTCATCTCTGGTCTTTCTCAGTGCAGTGATTCTCAACAGTGAGATGAGGTTAAGGGTCTGGCTTGGGTAGTTGAGGAGATTCAGGCTGGGTATTTGCCACTAAGAGAGCTGGAAAGAGGGAAAATACCCATTGGCTTTGGCAACAGAGAAGCTGTAGGGATCCTACAAGGTCACATTCTTGGATTGGGAGCTTAATAAGAGGTAGGAAGAGAACAGAGCAGGTTGCAGAGGGTGGATGCTGCATGGCATTAACTTTTGGAAAATCTAGGTGAAGTGAGTGATAGCTAGCAAAATATAAATTCAAAATTGACCCTAAGAAGTTAAAAGAAAAAGTTTAAAAAGCCATAATAACTAGGAACCATAGAGGGGTTTAGAAGGGTGATGAAAGAAACTTACCAAAATACTAGAAGTAGTTGGTTTACAGAGATAATTTAATACAATTTAAATACTGTATATTTTTGCCCTGACCTGTGTGGCTTGGTTGGGCATCATCCCACAAAGTGAAAGATTCCGGTTCAGTTCCAGTCAGAGCACATGCCTAGGTTATAAGAGGCAACTGGTTAATGTTTCTCTCCCTCTCTTTCTCCCTCTCTTTCCCCTCTCTAAAAATAAATAAATATTCTATATTTTTAAATTCTAGACTGTAGAAATGAATGAGAAAGCTTCTAATTATTCTTTTTTATAACAGCTTTATTGAGATATAATTCACATACTCTATAGTTCAGCCATTTAAGATGTACAGTTCAACAATTTTTTCCCCAATTACAATTGACATTCAATATTATTTTGTAAATACTACTTTTCGGTAAACAACATAGTGGTTAGATAATCACATACATACTTTACAAGGTGTTCACCCTGATATTTCCAGTATCTATATTTACCATATGTAGTTATTGTAATATTATTGACGTTTTATTTCCTGTGCTGTACTTTACATCCCCACGACTATTTTGTAACTACCAATTTGTACTTTTTAATCTCTTATAATTCAGTAATTTTTAACATATTTACAGTTGTGCAGTCACCACCGTAATTAATCATAAAACATTTTCATTGCTTTATAAAGACACCCAGGCCCTTTTTCCATTATTCCCCAACCCTCAGTGCTTCTCCCCCTATGATAGGCAACCGCTAATCTATTATCTGTCTTTACATATTCTCTTAGTCTGGACATTTCATATGATTGGAGTCACATAATACATGGTCTTATGTAATTGCCTTCTTCTACTTTAGTATGTTTTCAAAGTTCATTCACATTAGCATGTATCTGAACTTGTGTGGCCTAAAAATACTATCTCATATGGATATATCACATTTGGTTTATTCATTCATGAGTTTGGATATTTGGGTTGTTCCAGCCTTTTGGCTATTATAAGTAATAGCCAACGTTATTATATTTGTGTGCAACTTTTTGTTTGGACATATATTTTTATTTTCTCGGGGTATGTATCTAGGAGTGGAGTGTTAGGGTCAAATACTAACTCTTTAACTTCTTGAGGAACTGCCAGGCTGTTTTTTAAAATGGCAGCACCACTTTGTATTCCCATCAGCAATGTTTGGGGGTTCTGAGTTACCCGCATCTCATCAATACTTGTTATTTGACTTTCTGATTCTAATTATGCTAGTGGGTGTGAAATTGTATCTGTTGTATTTTTTATTTGTGTTTTTTGGATAATTAATGATACTGAGCATCTTTCATAGGCTTTTTTGTTTTTTTTAGCCATTTTCTATCTTCCTTGGAGTTGGAAATATTTGTTCAGATCCTTCGTTCATTTTTTAATTGTGTGGTGCTTTTGAGTTGAGATTTTTTTTAAGTTTATTTTAATTATTTATGTTTAGAGAGGGGAAGGGAAAGAGAAAG
>CM052545.1:43058424-43085911 GCA_028533065.1 Trachops cirrhosus | reverse complement strand
CCCCCCCCCCCCCCCCCCCGCCATGAGTTGAGTTTTTATTGTATTCTAGATATAAGTCTCATATCAGACATGGGATTTGCAAATATTTTCTCCTATTCTGCAGGTTGTTTTTTCACCTTCTTGATGTGTCTTGCAGCACAAAAGTTTAATTTTGATGAATTCACTGTATCTGTTTTTTCTTTTGTTGCTTATGCTTGGGTATTATCTTTAAAAATCCATTTGCTGAATTTAAGGTCACAAAGATTTATATGAGTTTTATAGTTTTATCTCCTATAATTTGGATCTCTTCTCCATTTGAGTTAATTTGTGTTCATAGTGTGAGGTAAGGCTCCAGTTTCATTATATTCTAGGTGGAGGTCCAGTTGTTCCAGCACCATTTGTTGAAGAAATTGTTCTTTACCCATTGTGGATGGTTGTGGCACCCTTGTCAACAAAAGTCAGTTGACCATAGCTGCATGGGTTTATTCCTGGACTCTCAATTCTGTTTTGTTGTTCTGTATATCTGTCCTTATGCTAGTACCACATCATAGTTTTGCAGTAAGATTTGGAATCAGGAAATATGAATCCTCCAACTTTGTTCCTCTTTCTTAAGATTGTTTTGGCTAGTCTGCGATCCTTGAGTTTCTATGAGTTTTAGGATGAACTTACCGGTTTCTACAAAGAAGCCAGCTGGTATTGTGATAGGATTGTGTTCCATTTCCAGATCAAGTTGGGGAGTATTGCCATCTGAGCAGTATTGTCTTCTAATCCATAAATAAGGGATGTCTTTCCGTGTATTAAAATCTATAGCTTTCAAGGTATGTTTGGCACTTTCTTTTGTTGTTAAATTTATTCCTAAGTATTTTATCCTTTTTTTAAAGAGTTTATTTATTTTTAGCCCTGGCTGGTGTGGCTCAATGGATCAAGCTCTGGCCTGCAAGGCAAAGGGTTGCTGGTTCGATTCCCTGTCAGGGCACATGCATGGAATGCAGGCCAGGTCCCCAGTAGGGGGTATGCTAGAGGCAACCACACACTGTTTCTCTCCCTCTCTTTCTCCCTCTCTTCCCCTGTAAAAATAAATAAAATCTTTTTTAAAAAGTATTAAAAAAAGAGTTTATTTACTTTTAGAGAGAGGAGAAGGGAGGGAGAAAGAGAGGGAGAGAAACATCAATGTGCAACATAAACATCTATCAGTTGCTTCTTGCATGCCCCCAACCCAGGACCCAGGCCTGCAACTCAGGCAGGTGCCCTGACTGGGAATCCAACCAGTGACCTTTCACTTTGAGGGAAGACACTCAACCAACTGAACTACATTGGTCAGGATCAGGACCATATTTTATTCTTTTGATACCATTGTAAGTGGAATTGTTTTCTTTAATTCTGTTTTTGGGTTGTTCGTTGCATGTGTATAAAAATACAATTGAGCCCTGACCAGTGTGGCTTAATTGGGCATTGTCCTACAAACTGAAAGGTTGCCAGTTCGATTCCAGGTCAGGGCACATGCCTAGGTTGCAAGTTTGGTCCCCAGTCAGGGCACCTACAGAAGGCAGCTAATTGATGTTTTTCTCTCACATCAGTGTTTC
Organism: Trachops cirrhosus; assembly: GCA_028533065.1. Classification (NCBI taxonomy): domain Eukaryota; kingdom Metazoa; phylum Chordata; class Mammalia; order Chiroptera; family Phyllostomidae; genus Trachops; species Trachops cirrhosus. Next base: position 43,084,349 of record CM052545.1, on the reverse strand, counting down.
TCTCCTTCTCTTTCTCCCTCCGTTCCCCTCTCTCTGAAATAAAAAATATTTAAAAATACAGTTGAGTTCTGGCCGGTTATCTCAGTTGGTTAGAGTGTCATCCCCATACTTCAAGGTTGCAGGTTTGATATCCAGTCAGGGCACACACGAGAAGCAACCAATGAATGCGTAAGTCGGTGGAACAACAAATCCATGTTTCTCTGTGTCTGTCTCTCTAATCAATAAATAAAAATTTTTAAAAAGAACAATTGATTCTCTTACTGCTGTGGCTCAGTTGGTTGGACAATGTCCTGAAAAGCAAAATGTTGCCAGTTTCATTCCCTGGTCAGGACATACACTTGGATCATGGGTTCCGTCCCCTGTTGCAGCACATATGAGAAGCAACCCACTGATGTTTTTCTCTCACTTCAATATTTTTCTCCCTTCTTCACACCTTTCCCCTTTCTCTAAAAGTAAATAAAATCTTTTTAAAAAGAACAATTGAGTTTTGTATATTTATTTTGTATTCTGGAACCTTACTAAACTTGTTCATTAATTCTAGTAGTTTTCAGTGAATTCCTTAGGATTTTTTGTATACAAGGTCAATCATCTGCAAATAGAGATAGTTTAACTACTTCCAGTCTGGATGCCTTTTCCTTTTTCTTGCCCAGTTGCTCTTGGCTAGACCATCCAGCACAATGTTGAAAAAGAAGTTAAGAGTGGACATCCTTGTCTTGTTCCTGATTTGGGGGGTAAAGCACCAGTCTTTTACCATTAAGTATGTTGTTATCTGTGGATTTTTCATAGGTTCTCTTTATCTGATTGATGAATTCCCTTCTGTTTCTATTTTGTTGCGTGTTTTTATCCTGGAAGGGTATTGGATTTTGCCAGATGTTTTTTCTGCAACTTGTTGAGATGATCATGTGGTTTTGTTTTTTATTCTGTTGTAATGATATATTATAATTAATTGATTTGGAGTATTAAACCGCCCTTATATACCTGGGATAAATCCTGCTTGGTCATAATATATAACTCCTTTTACATGTTGTTGAACTGGGTTTACTAGTATTTCATTTGAGAATTTTGCATCTGTATTCATAGAGATACTGGTCTGTGGTTTTTGCTGATGTCTTCAGTTTTGGTATGAAGGTTATACTGGCCTCAAAGCATGAGTTAGGAAGTTGTCCCTCTTCTTTTGTTTTAGAAGAGTTTGTGAAGATTTTGTGAAGAATTGGTATTAATTTGTTAAGAGTTTGGTAAAGTTTGCATGTGAAGCCATCTGGACCTGTGCTTTTCCTCTATGAGTAGTTTTTCTATTGGGTTGGCCAGAAAGTCCGTTTAGTTTTTTCTGTAAAATAAAAGATGTATTCTCGTTTTCACCAATAACTTTATTGATTTGGGTATTTTGAGTATGTCCGCTATCTCCCACTATTGGCTTCTAGTGGGCAGAGGTCAGGGGTGCTGCTAAACATCTTCCAATGTGTAAGACTGCCCCATAGCAAAGAATTATTTGGCCAAAATGTCAATAGTACTGAGAAACTTCTCAAACCACTTTTTGACACATTTGATCAGTCATAGCACCTTCTCCATACACTGCACAAATCTTTTTTTTGCGTTTCAGTTGCAATTTTACCTTTCTTGAAATAATAAAGCATAATATGCCAAAAATGTTGCATACTTTCTTTGATGTTCAATAATAACATGACTGCACAAAAATTCACTGATTTTGATTTTTTTAAATATACACTGATATGACAGCTGTCATGATACAATCTAACAAAATTGTTAGATTGAATGAAGTTAATAGACAACCAAACACTACTCGAGCCATCGTATGGGAAAAAAATAAATGAACTTTTTGGCCAACCCAATATTACTAATACAATTTCTGAAGTTGGTCTATTTAGGTCTTCTAATTCCTTTCGACTCAGTTTTAGCAGTTTTCATTGTTCGAGAAATGTATCCATTTCATCTAACTTACCTAATTCATTAGCATACATTTGTTTATAGTATTCCTTTATAATCCTTTATATTTCTGTAAGGTCAACAGTTCTTTCGTTTCTGATTCTAGGTATTTGAGTCATCTTTCCTTCTTGGTCAGTCTTGCTGACACGCTAAAGTTTTGATAATTTTGTTAATCTTTAAAAAGAACACACTTTGGTTTCATTGATATCCACCACTCCCATTTTTTTTCCTCATTAATTTTCACTCTAATCTTTATTCTTCCTTCTCTTTGCCTTTTAGGTTTAGTTTGTTGTTTATTTTACTCGTTTCTTAAGGTGGAGTGATAGGTTTCCTACTGCTTTCACTGCATCCTATAATTTTTGGTGTGTCATATCCTCATTTTCATTCACCTCAAGTTATTTTCTAATTTCTCTCTGATTTCTTTTTAGACCCATTGATTATTTAACAATGTGTCATTTAATTTCCACATACTTGTGAATTTCCCAAGTTTCTTTCTATTAGTGTTTTCTAATATTATTCTCTGTGATCAGAAAACATACATTGTGTTATTTCAGTCCTTTTTAGTGTACTGAGGCTTGTTTTATGGCCTAAGACCATAAGGTCTCTCCTGGAGAATGTTTCTAATGCACCTGAGAGAAAAATTATTCTGTTGTTGGGTGGAATGTTCTGTAGATCTGTTATGCTTATTAGCCTCTCCACCTGTTATTGTTGAGTTGTCTGTTTCTCCCTTCATTTCTGTCCATTTTTATTTTATGTATTTTTGGTGCTTTGTTAGATGCATCTATAATTGCTATGTCCTCCTGAACCTTTTTAAATCAGTTGAGAAGACAGGAAAGGAAATTCACATTTATAATGTCTTTTAGAATTATACCGTTACTGTTTTTTCATGTGAATTCACATTACTCTGGGATCACTTGCTTCCAGCTTGAAGAACTTCTTTTGGTATTTTTTTGTACAGTCCACCAGTAGGAAATTCCCCCAGTTCTTTATTACAGAATGTTTATTTCACCTTCACTTTTGAGAAAGCTTGGCTGTGCATAGGATTGTTGGTTGACAGTTTTTTCTTTAGCATTTTAAATGCTGTCCCACTGTCTTTCGACCTAATTTTGGATAAGAAGTCAGTTTTTTAACCTCATTGGGGTTCCCTTTTAAAAAGTGATGATTCATTTTTCTCTTGTTGCTTTCAAGATTTTTATTATGATGTGTCTTTGTGGATCTCTGTGTTTGTCTATTTGGAGTTTTGTTGAGCTTCTTGGATGTAGTAAAGTTTTTCATCAGATTTGTGAACATTTTAGCCACTATTCAGATAATTTTTCTGTTCCTTTCTCTTTTTTTCTGGTGTTCACGTTATATATAGTTGGGTGATTTCATGGTATCAGAGGTTGTTTGAGACTGACTATTCATTTTTCTTTATTCTTTTTCTCTGTTTTTCAGATTGTATGATCTCTACCTATCTACACATTTGCTAAATCTTTTGCCAGTTCAAATCTGTGAAGCCCCTCTAGGGAATTTTTCATTTCCATTGTTGTGTTTTTCAGCTCCAAGATTTTTATTCATTTTTTTTAAAATATTCTTTTATTGACTTCTATTTGATGAGACAGTGTCATTATGCCTTTTCTTCTTCCTTCCCCCCAAGTCTTGTTACTATCTGTTTGCTTGTCTGTTTGTTTAGTTGCCTTGTCAAATTATTTTAGTGTGCCCTGGCTGGTGTGGCTCAGTAGATTGAGCGCTAATCTGCAAATCCAAAGGTCACTGGTTTGATTCCCAGTCAAGGGTACATACCTGGGTCGTGGGCCAGGTCCCCAGTTTGGGCAAGTGTGAGAGGCAACCGATCTACAATGTATCTCACATGTCAATGTTTCTCTCCCTCTCTTTCTCCCTCCCTGCCCCTCTCTAAAATAAATAAAATCTTAAAAAAAATTTATTTTAGTGAAGTTTCTTTCATCCCCACAGTGTAAAGCCTTTGATTGTGCCTTGGAGGAGGAAGCCATAGGCAAGTGTACAGCCATCCTGGGATAACAATGGTTTGATAGGGCTGTCTTTGACTGTTTCTTTCCCAGACTTACACTTAGCTGTTAAGCTCCACAAATCGTTGGCTGATTTATCTATTGTTCTCAACAGTGCCTTGAGTCATGAAATTACTCCCCAATCTGATCTAAGTAAATTTGGGCTACTTTACATGGATCATTTTTAAGGTCATTGTTTGAGCTTTATTGTGAACTCAGTTATTCTTAGCTGCCTGTTTCACTTGTCCTCTCTGGTAACCCAGCCAGCCAGTGGTTTAGTTTACATTGCTGTCAATCTACCTGTCTCTTTTTAGTTTTCTCCACACACTCCACTGTTTTGAGAGTGCTGTTAGTCTTGAACTTCCCTACACTCCTGCAAATGTATGTTCCTTTGGGACGAGATTTGAAAGTTTATTGTTTTCAGGCCATCCTTTCTCCCTGGGCAAAATCATTGAGTCTAAACTCCAGAATTGGGGTTGGGGACAGTGGAATGCTTCTCTTTGAGTGACTCTGCTGCTTTAGAAGAGATGGACAGAGGGGCAGCTGTAGATTCTGATATTCTTGGTTTGGTTTGCCTCTCCCAGCATGGGACCTCTGCTTTATGAAAAAGCCAGTATTGTTAGCATGCCATGTCCAATCCAGCCTCCATTCCATGGGGAACTGGATAGAAGGGAGCACCCATCTCTCTACTGAACCCAGAACTTAGCCTCAGCAACAGATAGTTACATGTTGACATCCTGTCCCTCCTGGGAAGATACAATCCTTAACTGTAATGAGCTGGGTAGAAAAGGAGGCCTGTATTCTTGGTGATGCTATCTGTAGTGGAGTTTCCATCATGCTGAGCTGAGAAGCTGAAAAGCTACAGGTCATGGTTAAACCACCACAACTTGCCCTGACTGGCGTGGCTCTTTCAGTTGGAGAATTGTCCCATAAATTGAAGGGTTACGGGCTCGATTCCTGGTCAGTGTACATACCTAGATTGTGGGTGGTCCCTGGTCACAGCACGTGCAAGAGGCAACCAATCGATGTTTCACATTAATGTTTCTCTCCCTCCCTTTCTCTTACTCTGAAATTAATAAAGCATATCTTAAGGTGAGGATTAAGAAATAAATCTGCAGAACTTCTCACGATGCCATGCTGGAAGCCTATTCTCAAATTCATTTTTAGAAAGCCTTTTTAACATTAATTCCAAAAATTTGATAAAGGTAACACCAAGATGAAACTGTTAGTTATTATGACAGAATAAATCTGCCCCGGCTGGGGAGCATCATTCTGTAAATCAAATGGTGGTGGGTTTGATTCCCAGTTAGGGCACATACCCAGATTGTAGGTTTAATCCACAGTCAGGAAACATGAGAAGGCAACTAATATTTCTCTCTCTCTCTCTCTCTCTCTCTCTCTCTCTCTCTCTCTCTCTCTCTCTCTTCCTCTCTGTGAAGGCAGTTCATCCTTGGCAGAGGATTAAAAAAAGTACTAAATAAAATATTAGTGATTATCAGTTGAGTAGTGATTCAAATGTGTGATATACTATAAGTTTGTTTCTGGAATACAAGGATGGTTCAATAGGAAATAAGCAACATTATCAGTATAAAGATACTGGAAATGAAAACTTTTTATATGCAAATAAATGAGTCTCAGAAAAGGTGAATAATTCCAGCAAAATGTTCTTAATTCATTGAATTTGGCAACTGGGTTGAGATTTAAGATAACATACAAAAAGTACTAGTTTTTCTCCACTCTTGTAATAATCAGTTAGAAATGTAAATGGGGTAGTTACCAATAACCACAAAATGCATACAATAACTAGGGATGTAGCTTTAAGAAGAAAGTTACGAATGGGAATAAAGGATAGAAACTGTAATGAATAAACTAAAATTAAAAATAAAAAAAATATGTAAAAAAAAAAAGTTACGGGATCTTAAATTTCAGACAAATAATACCTCAGTGCATGGAGGAACAGACTGTGGTCTTAGGTGGGAGATTTAATAGAAAAAAACAACAAAAACTAGTGTTCCCCACATTAATATAGTGCAATTCCAGTCAAAGTCTGGGGAAGGAGGCTGACTGAAATTTTAAAGTTTTATTTGCAGAGTATAGTTTATACAGAAAGTAGTAGTGAGTTCAGGGCCTTGCTTAAGCAGATACAACTAACTGCAAAGCCATTGCAATTAATAAGAAAAAAGTGATAATGGCACACTAATAAAACTGGAACCAGAATAGCATCAGTCTAGTGAAAGGTCCTATGTGTTTGAGAACTTTGTATTTGTCAACATCAGTACGGGTTCCTTATCTGAAACCCTGTGGCCAGATCTTTTTAAATTAATTTTTGGATTTCAGAACACATGGTATGATCACTTGGATCTGGGGAAGTTCCTTGTAGTTGACCCCTCAATAATTATTCAGGTGACTTGTATGTAAGTGGGACAAATACAAATGGCACAAAAACATAATGTCAGTTCATGTTTTACCACTGAATGAGTTTTAGGAGAAATTTGGGGGTTTTAATGGAAACTGGTTTATCTTACCAATTTTTGGAAGGATGAGTTGACTCCTCATACTATGTAATTAGATTCTAGAAATCTTAAATGTATAAAACATAGATTATTTGTTTACCTTGATGTTTTAAAGGAAGCCTTCCTAAGCAAGTCGGGAAACCCAGGCCACATAAAAATGCTGGGCAGGTGGCCACTCTGCATCTCAGAGCACTTGAATTCGCTGGTGGGCAGGGACATGCCATGGGAAGCCACAGAAGTATCCCACAGTGATAACATCTGGTGGTGATCAGGAGGCGGGGGAGACAAGTACATTGTATTAGTGCAGTGGGAGGAAGCATGCTTTACAACTCTTTTGCAAAGTACTCCTGCACACAGCCTTTGGTGAACCTGTTTGGTAGAATTAAAAGTGCCAGCATAGAAGCATTTCTTTATTCTGCTGATGTTTGGTCATTGCAGCAGAAATCTGGAAAGAATGTAAATGTACCTCATTTGGGAGACACTGTCCTGTGTGTGTCCCAGGAGGAGGATACTGTGTTGGCATGTGAGAAAGTTGGGGAGGAAGTGGTCTGTTGTTATGTCCCAATTATGCATCTCTAACTTGTTTCATTTTGAGCATGCATGAGTTCTGTTAATGTTTTCCCCAAGTGGTAGAACATGTAAAGAAAAAAGGCAAAGGCAGATAAAGGAAGTAGAAACAGCAAGTGAAACGTGATGTAGAGAGCTGGATGCAGGAAGTGGAGCTTCCCCCCAACAAAAAAGTTTTATCAGTTACTTTCCTGCTTGTGGCTTTATATACACATTACCTTGCAATGATAAAAGTGTGATTTGCCTGTAATCTCGCCGCTGAGGAACTCACCTAGCAGTTTGTTGTCAATCCTCCCAGGCAAAAGACTCTGGTGACTATACAGACAGTCCGTCACACAACTTTATTGCCATGCCAGGGGAGAGAGATGAGCCCTATTTTAAGGACTGCATGGTGTTCTTTTCAATGTATGATGTTTACTTCTCCATTGAAGATCATTTAGGTGCTTTCTAGTGTTTGATTACTGCAACCCACTGCACACACCATTCCTATCCCTAAATTTAGGATAGGACAGATTCCAGGAAGGAATTACAGTACTCAAAATTTTAACTTTATTGATACTTTCTACCATACTGCTTTCCAGAAAATACAAGTAAACCGTTGAGCATCTTTCCAGCAGGGTAAAAATGCCATTTTTCAACCTTGCCATTAGTGTATAATTCTTCATCCTGGGAATCCTATTGATTAAAAGGATGTGTGTCATTTAAATTTACTGTCAGATATTTATATTCTTGCTTTTATATCCTCCTTATTGATCCTAAAGAGTTCTGTGCTTATTAGGGCGGCTCTTTGTTACAGATTGCACATTTAGCTTTTAGTAAGTTTTTAAAATATGTTCACTGCTTATAGCTTTTATGTAAGTGAATCAGATTTCTGCAGTACAGCTGTAAAGAATGTCTTTAATCAGTTGCATACAAAGTATGGTGTGGAAAATCGGAGCATTTCAGCAATGATAAAATCGGTTAGTGGCTCCATGCTTGGAGGGTTGGCCGGCGGTACGCCTGTACCCAAGGTACTCTTACAAACCTAAGAAATCTGGGTGGAGTCAGGTGGAGATGTGCGGTGCAGGAGGGCCCCACCATCTGGCAGGGTGGGGGTATCCACACCCAGAGAAGCCTCTCCAACCCCTCCCCGCCTGCCCTATCCGCAGCTCATGATGGAGCAATCGAAGAAGTCATCACTCATGGTGGCCCGCAGTATTCTCAACAACAAGCTTATCAGCAAGAAGCTGGAGAGCTACCTGAAGGTGAGGTACGGGTGCCTGGTGCAGGCCCTGGCTGCATCCCCACTTCTTGGTCCCCAGCCCTGGTCCCGCGGGTCCTTCCTCCCTAACAGCATCTGTGCCCTTTCCACAGGGTGAGAACCCTTTTACTGACAGCCCTGAGGAGGAGAAGGAACAGGAGGAGGCTGAGGGCAGCGTCCTGGATGAGGGGGCAATGGTCGAAGCAGCAGGGGACACTGAGGGTACTGAAAGCATGCCAGTGCAGCCCCCTGTGCCCCCGGAGCCGACCCCTGGAGCTGTGTCGCCCCTCCCCCCGCCGCCCCCCGAGGAAGACGAGGAGGCCGTGCCCTTGCTAGGCGGGGCGCTGCAGCGCCAGATCCGTGGTATCCCGGGCCTCGACGTGGACTACGACGAGGAAGAGGGTGGTGGGGACACCCCGTGACCACGGTCAGAGGCGGGCAAGGCATGCGACACACAGGCTGGAAGAAGAGCTCAATAAAGTAACTCCCATCCCACCTCCAGGCGTGTTTCTGTGGGTGATGCCGGGGGCAGGTGGAAGCCAGGACCTCCCCGAGTGGTTGGGGGCCCTTGCGTTCAGGACTTGGGGGGAGGGGCGGGAAGGGCGAGTTGTGCGCCTGCGTGCAATGAGGCCCCACAGCCCTGCCCAAACTCCCATGATGCTACGAGCACCAAGCCGACCAACCAGGTGGGGCGATGGGGGCGGGCCCACTGTACAAGCCCTGCAATGGTACTAAACGCAGAGTTACGTATGAGTCTGGTCTTCCAGTAGCTGACCGCGGGAGGTGCTTTGAGCTTGAGCGTCTGGTGGCAGCTTAGAAAAAGGGGCTGCTGGCGGACCGAACCTGAGATATGGAGCAGGGCTACGGAGGAGGTTCGTATGGTCAGTCTGGTGTAGTGTGGGTCGGGCAGGCCCTGTTCACATACGCCGCCGCGCAAAGGGCTACAGGGCCTGGGCCTACGCCCGAATGCAGTTACCGCAGCCTGGACGTGCGGAGAGGCGGGCTGGGCGCGCGCATGCCACTCATTGGACTGCCACGCCGTCCCTCCTGCGGCGCTGCGTACGATTGGACCGCGGCGCTTGAGGAGGCGGGCAGAACTCGGCGTCCCGACGCTGCGGCGGGCTTCTAGGGCCGCCGTGTGCCGCCTGGGCCGTTTCTACCCCTCACCCCCAGCGGGGCTAAGTTCCTTGCCGACTGTGCTGTTCTCGGGCCGGCCTTCCCCTTCGGAAGACGCCACAAAATGGCGGTCTGGGGGGGCGGAGCCACTGTCCGAGTTCGTGGGGCGCTGAGTCCTCTCATCAGGCGGCCGGGCCTGTCCCGGGAACCGCGGAGCTCAGTGGGGACCTCCACGCGTCGTACGTGGCGAGGGGCTCCCATTCCGGAGTGCGTCCGGGCGGCACTGGGTTGGAGGCTTCCCCACCAGCTCCTTGGTGCAGCGTGGCCAGGCCGGGTGAGGCCTCTGTGGGGCTCAGCCGCGGACCTGACTCGTGCGGGCCTAGGACGAGATCTTGAGGGTCAAGTGCTGGGTATTGTGCAAAGCTGGAAACCTGATGTACCTCGAAGTGGTGGCAGATTGGTGACTCTCTCTCAGGCAATGCCTTAATGTGGCCTGGAGGTGCTAGAAGGTTGTGTGAAGAGGGGACGTGTTCTTTCCCCACTTGGGTTGTAGGGCCTGCGGCAGGTTGGACCTTTTAGGGACTTACTCTTTGTCTTGAGAATTAGCGTCTTGGGAAGTCTTTGCTCTGTGTGCTTGGAGTCAAGTTTACCCTTCAGGAACAGTTGGCTTGACCGGGGTCTGATCCCTATCTAAGTATACGACGTTCGAGAAGCAGGCGATGTGATCTTGGAAACAGCAGCTAGAGAAGGCGTCTACCTTGACGGGTGGCTGCCGGCGTTAGTATGATCCAGGCCACAGGAATTGCAGAAGCAGAGAGGTTCTGCGGTGCATAGGTGTGTCTGGGGTCTTAGGGTGGCTCAGCCTGACTCTCCTGATCTTTTCTGTATCCTGACTGGGTCTCTTCCTTCTTTGCTTGCCTTCCCACCAGATCTTTCAGCCAGTAATCAATCCTGCCTGATGCAGGACCTAGCTTGAAGATGTTGCTACATACCACCCTGCCCCACTTCGTAGCTGCTGAAAACCTTTCAAACTAGGTTTAGATGCTGCAGCCAGCTTCCCTGAATCTTTCTGTAGCTTTTCCACCAGGAGTTATTTTCTAGGACTTGCTGACTCTTGACAATTGCTCCCTGACTTACTTCCCAACTCCATGATTTTGGGCAAGTGACTTGGCCTCTCAAGCGTTTTACAACAGGAAAACTAGTAACCTATCTTAAGGGATACTGTGAAGTTATGTGAGTAGTATATGCCATTTGTTAGACCAGTGTCCTACAGTGAAGCACTTAATACCCTGCAGTTGGTCACTTGCTGTTAGAACCGCCACTCTGCCTTTCTCTGCAGATGTGGAAGCTATGTGGCATGGGGAGGGTGTACCTTGCAGAAGACAGACTTCCAGTGTAACTTTGGATCAAGTCCCTGAACCTGAGCCTTAGCTCCCTGGTCTGTGAACAGCATTCTGTGATGCTAGCTAACATGTTCATCAGCCAACAGTAGGCAGGTCAGCTAGTGGTTTGAGTTGTTCAGGTAAGGGAGACCAGATGTGTTCCTGCTTCATTAAGGTGAAGTGATTTGACAGTGTGGATGGCTGCCTGTCCCCAGCTCTGTACCACATCAGGGGTCACAGAGATGAAGAGGGACCAGATGGATGCTGTTATTGGGGTCTGGAGGGGTAAGGGAGCCACCACAGAAGGGAGCACAGTCTGATGCCTTAGGGCCAGATGAAGCCCTGGGACTTGAATGCCCATAGGAGCTTTGGAGAGTTCAAAGCCACACAGAAGTGAGGCCTGGAGAGGCACAGTTGTCTCTAAATTCCAAAGTTTCTTCACTTACGGCTACTTGGTTGGTGAAGCAAGGACAGGGAATGGGAGTGTGCCCTAATGCTGGGTTAACTGGTGGCTTTTGTGTGTCATCCTTAGTTGTGCGTTGAGACTTAGGCCAAGGTTTCTCAGCAAGTGACCAGAGCTGGCTCAAGGCCCATTCCTCTTCCCTTTTTTTTCTGCTTTGACCTCATGCAGATGGGGTGTGATGATGCAATCAACTAACTGCGGGATGACCTTTAGGGAGGCAGTGTTGTGGTTCTGCTGTCTTCTTGGAAGGCTATCACTGAGCTTCTTTGAAGATATCCCTTTAGGCTCTTCAGAGCACCTTCAAAGCATCTATTCTCTTGTCTGACACCCAGGATCATAACTCACAGTTCTTCTCTTCACAGGTTACGGGGCATGGAGTGCTGGACCCACCAACACCCAGGGTAGGTTGGACCTGCTTTCCGGGCAGGTAGGGGCTCCCAGGACCTCCAGCCCCACGCATCAGACTGACAGAGCTGTTCTGAGGGCTGCATGGGGGGGATAGTGGCCTATAGCCTGGAGAAGCATGGGATAGGGGTGAGGGGAAGCCCAAGGACCAGGAAACCTTTCTGTAAAGAGCCAGATAGTAATTTTTTTCACCTCTGCAGGCTACATGATCTTTGTAGTGCAGCAGCCACCATGGACAATTTATAAACAAATAGACATGGCTGTTTTCCAACAATGTTTACTGAAGAACATTTGACATTTATGCACCATATAATTTTTCATGTGTCATAAAATAGTCTATTTCAGCAACTTCTGTTATTTTATCTAAGTAAGTAGCTGATTATGTAATCAAAGTTTTCTTAAAATTAATAGATTTTATTTCTTAGTAGGTTTAGGTTTATAAGATAGAATAGATAGTATATAGAGTTTCATATACCCACTATATCTTCACCCCCTACAGTTTTCCATATTATTAATATCTTGCGGTAGGAGGATACATTTATTATAATTAACAAGTCAGTGTTGATACATTATTGTTAACTGTAACCCATAATTTACATTAATATTTACTCTGGCCCTGCCCGATGTGACTTGGTTGGAGTGTTGTCCTGTAAACCAAAAGGTTGCAGGGTTTGATTCTCAGTCAGGACACAGGTCTGGGTTGCAGGTTCAGTCTCCAGTCAGGGTACAACATGCAAGAGGCAACCAATCGATGTTTCTCTTCCTCTTTGTCTCCTCCCTTCCCCTGTCTCTGAAAATCAATAAGCATGTCCTTGGGTAAGAGTAAAAAATACATGCACTTACTCTGTATTATACAGTTCTGTGGGTTTGATACGTGTATAAATGATGTTTTTGATACCATTAAATATTTTCATTTTCCTTTTCTTCAACCATTTAAAAACATAAAACCCATTCTTAGCTTGTGGGCAGCTATACAACAACTGGTGATGGGCTGGGCTAGATTTGGCCTGGAGCCTGTTTCCTCACCCTGCTCTGGAGTCCAGGTCATGGTGCTGAGTGCATTTGAGGGACCAGAATGTTCTCTGGTTGCCAGCTTTATGCAACATCTGTCCCAGGGGATGGGGCAATGGCTTCCTTTGTTTTCTGAGCCTGGGACTTGCCACTAGCACCTTTAGGGACAGGGTCACTTCTTCACCCATCCCAGGAAGAGGCCTTCCATGTCACTCAGACATACATTGTCCCCTTGTTCAGTTGAGTTGGGCACACAATTTCACACTGGTGCATTCTCCATGTTTTTGGTGGTGCCTGAGCCCTGGATCTTGGTAAGTGCTTGACACTTTAGAAGGGCTCTGCCTGGGGACCTGGCTTGCTAGCCTCTTGGTGGTGGCCTATACTGGATGAACTTCTTGGGAAGGATGCAGCATCCTTCCTATTGTTTTGATGGGAGAGACTGGGCTTGCCTAAGAGGGAATCCCTGCTTATCCCTGCTTAGCTGAGTGCTCTGGAGGAAGTTAGCTTTATTGCCAGTGACCCAGCCTTTCCTGGCCTTAATAGACAACCAAGGCTGCCTCCCAGAGTGCTGCCACAGACACCTGCAGTCCTGGCACTGTGGGTAGTGGAATGAGGTGACAGCTATCCTTCAACATCTGGGGGGTGGGTTGTCTCACTTGCCTTTGTTCTGCAAACAAAGCTCTTGTGTGTTCTTGTTTCCTCTAAGGTGCATATGGAACTGGTGTGGCCAGCTGGCAAGGTAGGCCCTTATGGGAGTCAGTGGGTGGGTGAGGGGGCCTTTACTCAGCCACCCAGAGGAGCTAGGATGCAGAGACACCCCCCTCCTCCCCATCTCCTCTTCTGGCTGTGCTCACAGCTCTCCTGAAGGCTTGGCAGGCTGGGCCTGAGGTGCTGGGGAGGCCTCAAGGAGAACTTGCAGGAGGTGAGGGGGTTGTGGTCATGTTCTGGGAGCAACATCTCCATGGTAGATCTGTCAGCAACCCCAGCTGTCACTTGTGTGTTCTCGGCCCCCTCTGGATTTGGATGGGAAGCAAGTCTTAGGATCTGTCACAGAAAATCCACTGCTCAGAGTTGAGGTCTTGCCCCTGCCCTCCTGTAACAAGGCAGTGTGGGTGATACCAGCAGCAGTTGGTCCCTTTTCTCTTATGGCAGTAGGTGTTCCTCCCCAGATGTACCGACCATGGACAGGCCTTGTGGCTGCTGAGGTCTGACTTGACTCTTCTTTCCTCTGGCAGGTTATGAAAACTACAATTATTATGGTGCCCAAAACACCAGCGTTACCACAGCAGCAACCTACAGCTACGGCCCAGCCTCCTGGGAGGCCACCAAGGCCAATGATGGCCTAGCGGCTGGGGGCCCTGCCATGCATTTGGCTTCTTATGGTGCAGAGCCGTGCACTGACAACTCCGACTCACTCATTGCCAAGATCAACCAGCGTTTGGACATGATGTCCAAGGAAGGAGGCAGGGGTGGGAGCAGCGCCTGTGGGGAGGGCATGCAGGACCGGGACAGGTAATTATGTACCTTAGTCCTTCTCTGGGGATCCAAACATTATGCTTTGTACAGAAGGGAGTGGGCACCTGCTCTCCTAGAAAGACTCTTCCCAAGCACCCTCTTGAGTGTGGGTGGATGAGTTGGGCCTTTGTTGGGGCAGAGACATTGTAATAGGACTTGCTTGTAATATATTTCCTGAGTGGTGGGGTTTAGGGCATGAACTGTGGCTAAACTGTGCCAGACTCCCTCATTTCTGCACCAGGAGGTTAGAGCCAACAGCTTGTGCCCTCATTCGTCAGCGTTCCATTTTGCTTCTGAGCATTTAGGAGGGGTGCATGGTGGTTTGGTTTTCTTTGCTGTTCTTAGTGTAGGAAGGTCAGCTTTGCAGGGGGTGTTAAGGTTGTACCCAGAGTGTGTAGTGATGGTTGTGCTTTCTTTGCAGTTCCTTCCGCTTCCAGTCATTTGATTCCTACGACTCCAGGCCTTGTCTGCCCGAACACAATCCCTACCGCCCAGGCTATAGCTACAACTATGACTTTGACCTGGGGCCTAACCACAATGGTGGCTTTGGTGGTCAGTACAGCGACTGCCGGGACCCCTCCCGTGAGCGGGGCTCACTTGATGGCTTCATACGGAGCCGGAGCCAGGGTCGCTTCCAGGACCGGAGCAACCCCAGCACTTTTATGCGCAGTGACCCCTTCATGCCATCAGCCTCCTCTGATCCCCTGTCTGCTCCCTGGACTGAGCTGAACTATGTGGGTGGGCGGGGTCTGGGAGGCCCGTCCCCCAGCAGGCCCCCGCCTTCCCTCTTCTCCCAGTCTATGGCTCCCAGCTACGGGGTAATGGGCATGCAGGGGACTGGAGGTTATGACAACTCTGTGCCCTACAGATGTGGCCAGTCACAGACCCGGATAAAGGATCGGGTAAGCCCTTGCAAAGGTATAACCTGCTTGCTTTGCTTTTCTTTTTAAACAGCTTTATTGAGGTAAAGTTTATAGATTGTAAGATTCACTCATTTTCAAATGTATATAATAGGACTTTTAGTAAAAGTGTGCAGAATTGTGCAACCTTCATCACCATCTAATTTGAGTATTTCTGTCAGCCCAGAATGAAACTTCTGTCTTTAGCAGTCATTCCCTGTTCTTTCCCCCAATCTCTGGCAACCACTAACGTACTTTCTGTCCCTATGGATTTACCTGTTACAGACATTTCGTATGAATACAGTATTGCATCCTTTTGTGTCTGGCTTCTTACATTCAGCATAACTTGTAGGCGGGGGTAAACTACATCGTCTTTGCTTTCTGAGAAGACCTTGTCTACTCCTACTCTCTGGTCTTAAAACCTCTTCATTCTTTGTTTCTCTGGGGTATCTTAATGGTCTGAGTAGGCCGTACATGAGGATGTGCTTGTATCTGTAGCCCAGGTGGAGAGTGTTTGACCGCTGTGGCCCAGATGGCATGAGCAGGAAACGGAAGCAGTTGCAAATCTACAATGAACCGGATGCCAAACAGGCCCGGGCTGACAGCGAAGGAGATTTTTCTGAAAATGGTATGTCCTGGGGGTGGGATACAGTGAATTTTCAATTGGTATAAGAGGAAACAGTCTCATGCTTAGTGCTCTGCCCACCTGTTCATACAGTGGATACACAGGAACTCAAGGGTGCTGTGTGTCATCCAAGCTCCCATAGCCCTCACCATAGTAAAGATGAACTTGGTCACTGGACAGTGAGCTTGGGAGGGTGAAAATCAAGTGGGCCAACTGCTGAAAGGCTGACTTTCCCTATTCCTTTTGTGTCTGGTAGATGATGGAGTTGGTGACTTCCGGTCAGGAGATGAAGAATTCAGGGGTGTAAGTCCACCTTCACTGGTCAGCCTCATTTGTCTCCAGTGCAGGATTTCTTCCTTATGTTAGCTTTTTTCTCTCAGAGTCAGGAACTGCCACTATGGTAGACTCACCTCCACCATGTAAGTGGATTTAATACCCTGACTTGCAGTGGGTTTCTAAGAATATTCCACTTGCAACAATCTTGCCTTTCTGGAAAACATTCCTAGTCCCCTCCTGTGTCCTTGTAGTGAAGCACCTAGCTGCACATATGGTAAGTGCAGTGGCTGTGCAGGCTGAGGCTTCCAGACGTGTACTGAAGACTGCCAGCTTCATGCTGGTGCTGAGCTGCATCCATGTCATTCAGCCCTTCCAACCAGTCATGGTAGTCCTTCCAACCAACACGTGTTTAAGGCCAGCTCATAGCCAGAACCACACTTAAGGACCTGGGGAGCCAACCTTTACCACCCCCTGCAAATTCTGATCCAGGTCTGGGGTAGGTCTGGGGTGTATAAAGGCTTTGTCCAGGTGTTTCTAATGGTCAAGTTGGTTAGGGTTAGATGGGAGGGGTGGGGTACAGTGAAATTTCAGCTTTTGTGAGGGCCTTGCTTGCCCCTTGTGTAGCTTGCTTCTGTCTTGAGTCTAAGAATCTCTGTACCAGCTGATTGGTAATTTAATCTTTGGCTCAAGGAATGGGCTTCTTGCCCTGGCTGGATGGCTCAGTTGGTTGTAGCATTATCCCATACACCAAAAGTTAGTGGATTCAGTCTCTAGTTGGGGCGCGTATGGGCGGCAACCAGTCAGTTTTTTTCTCACATCGGTGTTTCCTCTCTCTAAAATCAGTAAAAAATCTTCGGGTGAAGATTCAAAACAGTATGTATCCTCTAACTGAAGTGCAAAGAGCCTGTTCCTTTTTTTTTTTTTTTTTTAATCCTCACCTGAGAATATGTTTTTATTGATTTTAGAGAGGGAGGAACAGTGGGGGAGAGAGGAAACACTGATGTGATGTAAAAAAGAAACATCAGTCAGTTGCCTCCAATACAAAGATTGGACAGGCAGCCCTGATGGGGAATCAGACCCTCAACCTTTTGTTGTATGGGGACAATGCTCCAACCTACTGGGGCACCTGGCCAGAGCTAGGTGATCATTTTTATCTACACCTGGTTTTTTTATAGCCTTTGGTAAATACAAACACATGGCTGGAAAACTTGGTAAAGGCCATTTTCGGTAAAGAGTGCCTGAAGTAGCATTCTACAAATTGAGGTTTCTTGACAAACAGTTGATGAATGAGCTCCTGGTATTCCATTGTGCAGAGCTGTGCAGATGTACATTGCCAGAGGCCATTCTTTAGCTTTAGAGAGAGCTGAAAGAAGGTCCGTGTTTTTAATAGAAAAGCAAGCTAGTTATGATCTCAGAGCACCCAGCAATGACAGGACACACTGAGGCTCTATCCCATGGCCCTGGGTCTTGTTTTAACACATTGTGACTAGGTTCCTGGTGGCACAGTTTCCACCAAGTAGTGTCAGGGAACTGGGCTGGGTTGGAGAGTTCTGAAAATTCCACCTCACTGCCCAACTTCATGTGTCCTTTTTCAGGAGGACGAATTCTTCGACTCCGGGAGGCAGAGAGGTAGGCATCACCCATCATTCCTTTGAGCTTTCTTGTGTCTGCCCAGCTGTCTTGTATTCACTGCCCAACTCCCAGCTAAGCTGGGCTTCTGAGAAGCAAGCCTGCGGGGCCTGAATGGAAGTACTTGCTGATAGCTCAGGGCAGAAAAAGGGCCATGATTCGTAGGTGGGCCTTGGCTACGGCACTCACCCCAAGGCTTCACTCCGTTGTATGGAGTAGACTCGCTGCAAATGGGTCTGTTGGCCTCATTCAATGCAGCCTGTGGAGAGGGCGGGGGGGAGAAACTCATTTGCAAGTGTCTGAAGCAGCTCACAGTGGTAGTGGAAGGAGTCTCAGAAATGGAAAAGAGGAAAAGAAAAGGTGCCCTACAGCCTGTCTTCTCAGTTCCCCTTGGCCAATGCAGGTCCTCGTACTATATTCTTCTGGGTTTTGTTGTTTCCACATTTTTCCTCAGTTACCAGCCCAGGACCATGCTCTCAGCCTCTATGGTAGGAGTACTGGCAGTTGCAGTGCACTTGCTGCATGGGACAGAGTTTGGGCACCTGCCTGGATTGACAGTTCAGGGCAGGAGGCAGGCTGTCAGATACACCCAGGTCCAAATACTTCAGAGGCAGTCATTGCTCAGCAGGTCCCATCATTTACAATGGCAGAGACTTACGAGTCCAGAGTCAGCAGCAAGACTGAAGCCAGGTTAAACCTATTGGGAGAACATGGAGAAGCAGCCTGAGACATACATGGTGGCCTTGAGCTTACCAGAAAGCCACTTTTCCTTTTTCCATGGGTCTGTCCATAGCTGTTTACCCCATAAATCACAGGCTGGCTCTACTCCCATAAATTTTGAAGGACCCTGGCTTAGATGTTCCTTCCCTTATGTGTTCAACCCCCTGAGGTCCTCTCACTTTGTTTATTGAAGCAATTATGTTTGTAGCATGGGACCATACAGCATTGAGCAGCTTGTGCAGCGGGGAAATGCTAAAGCAAAGGTGACATGTTTATTGCGCACAGGTCCTGCTACCTACCCGGGATGACTTTGCTATTAAACAGCAGTAATAGTTTCAGGCAGTGACCTCTTGCCAAAAATCCCACACGCCCTTTTGAGAGGCTTCTGAGCAGCGCACGCCGGTCGCCATCTTCGTGGGACAGTCTCGTGACTGGCATCAGGGGTAGGGGTTACAGTTCAGATGCTTATCCAACCTTTTTTCAGTGTCTAGCCCTGGCCCTGAGCCACGGTAACCTGGCCTGGCCTCACGCTGGGATGCTGGGCTGCACGGCTCTCAGAGGAGCTCCTGCACTGGCCCCAGGGGATGGATGGAGGACCAATAGGTCTCTTCCCACTTTTATTTCTAGGGTTGCTTTCCATGTAGCCATGAGAAAGCCCTAGAGTAACAGCTTTTGTGAGTGGAAGGTAGAGTTCGGGCCAGCAAGGACCGACAGACCTGCTGAGGCCCTAGTTCAGAGGAGGCTTAAGGGACGGTTTTCATTGTCCACCTAGAGGTGGGACGGAGGGAGGTAGAACAGCTTTCTTTATTTTCTGAGGCCTTCCAGCTGCTGCCTCTTTACTTAGAACTGTTTCCCTCTTAACTGATTTTGGGGGAAGATCCACTAGTAGGGCACTGAATTGGAAAAGCAGTGTAGGGAAGGTCAGAGAGCAGATGGGCCACAGTATGAGTGGGACAGGTGGGCCATGTCCCTGGCCCATTCCAGCCTTATCAGGCAATGAAAGAAGTGAAGTGTCTCCCCTGGGAACTCCCAAGGGTTCTCATCAAAGCCCATCGTTGTTGGGAGCCTTTGGTGCTTCAGGGTGTCCTGACCCTGCTGTGTGTGGAGGCAGCAGCGGGGCACAGGGTGCAGTGGTCAAGCTGCAGCCCCATCAAGGCCCTGTTGCTCAGTTCCTCTGCAGGCTCAACAGAGGGTCTTGAAGGGATTTCTCTATTGCAGGAGAGAGGGATGATGAGGATGATGAAGTGAAGAAGAGAAGAGAAAAGCAAAGGAGAAGAGACAGGATGCGAGACCGAGCAGCTGACAGGTGAGTGGAGGTCAGCTGGACCTGGGCACTGTCAAGGCTGAACTCATCTGTCTGGTGGGGAAATCCTAGTCAAAGTGGTGGGAGACAAAACTTGGGAAACATGTATGGAATCATATCCTTGCCAGGGAGTCCTGTGGCCCTCATGTCCCCAGCAGGGGGCTCTATTGCCCTTCTCCATACTTGTAGGGAATTAATTACCTTGTCTCCTGGCTTCTGTCTATCATCCCAATCAAATGATCTTCATTCAGCAGAGCTGCTAAGAAAGTGCTCTGTTGCTTTGTCCAAATCCAGACCGCCTCTGGAGTTTGACTTAGCAGTTATATGTGCATAGGTGTTACCTTCAAGATTGTCTTTGAATAGAAAAAAGAAGCAGAAAAGTGCAAAGCCCAAAGGGTGTTGGTGTATGGTCACACCATGCACTGCTCTTCCTGCTCAGTAATGAAGTAGCTGCTGACTAGAAATATAAACCACTGCTGGCCATGGGAGCACTTGCTTGCCAAGGCTTTAAGCACACAAGGCTGCTTCTCTATGCACAGGTTCTCAAAAGAGCTAACACAGGCAGGAAATCCAGGAACCGAAAAGTAGGAGCTCTCGGGTATTTAAAAATTTCATCAGCCCTGACTGGTTGTGGCTCAGTGGATTGAGTGCCAGCCTGTGAGGCAAAGGGTCACTGGTTTGATTCCCAGTCAGGGCGCATGCCTGACTTGCAGGCCAGGTCACCAATAGGGAGAATGTGAGAGGCAACCACATATCGATGTTTTTCTCCTTCTCTTTGTCCCTCCCTCCTCCTCTGTCTAAAAATAAATAAAAACTTTAAAAATTTTTCATCAAAACCCTTGTTAAACAGATAAATAAGTGATGGCTAGTTTTGATCTATTTTCATGCCACATGAAAACTGAGATGATAGTTTTTAAAAAGAATCTTTAGATTCCACTCTAGTGACTGAGGATTCTCAGAGCAATTATCAGTTCTTGGAGCAATTCTCATAGGGGAGATGAAGATGCAGCTGGGAAGCATATTTCTTTCTGACAGTTCTACACATAGGACCTGGGTAATTTTTTCTCTTCACTCCTCTGTCAGGGTTACCTACAAAAGCTTGTGGTGCTTATGTAGAGATCTAAAGCCAGGTGTTGGAGGCTGGCAGAACTCTTGAGCTGGCCAAGGAGGAGTCCTGAGTACCACAGGGATTGTGCTCTTACCCCCGAAGATCCACAGAAATCCTGGGAACAGCCAAGGGAAGCAGCACTTCACTGTGAGGGTGTAGAGGTCTGCAAGTCACTCTCCCCTTACCCTACAGCATAATTGCATTTGTGAGACTTTAGAAGCACATGATAAAAAAACCTCAGTTTTTATCCATGAATTTGATATAACATGCTTTTACATTGAGTCCTGTGGGAGAATTGGTCTTAGATCATGTGAATTTTTAATTGTGCAAAGTCTTTGGAATTTTCCCACCACATAAAATGGGATGGCCTATGGTCAATGGGATGGTCATCCCTATGACTGCAAAAAGAAACACATCTGAGAAGCTATGGTTGTTAGGTACTGCGTCCCCAGAGCAGTGGGCTAGAGGCTTAGGGAGTCCACAGTTCTGAATAGTCTCCACCTTCGGGTGTTCTCATAAGGACCTTTGTGCCAAAAAGACTGTTATGGTAGCAAACTGCTATGTGAGTCATTTTCCTGAAGGCTTTTGAGGTTTTACTCCCATTCTTAGGATGAAGAAACAAGGTAACTGCTGTTCTTGACACCCAGTAAGAAGTCAGAAGTCTTGGTTCAGAAATTGCTTTCTCATTTCCATTTCAGTCCTAACCAAAGATGAACTTGGTTATCCCTGCATCACTGCTCTTGTTTTTGTCTTCCTTTTCCAGGATTCAGTTTGCTTGTTCAGTGTGCAAGTTTCGTAGCTTTGAAGATGAAGAAATCCAGAAGCATCTGCAAAGCAAATTTCACAAGGAGACATTGCAATTTATAAGTACCAAACTGCCTGACAAGACTGTGGAGTTCCTTCAGGTGAGGCGCACTTGTTCTCCATCAGCGGTTCCCAATGACCCTATAGGTGACAGATTCCTCAAAGGGAAGGGGAAGGGAAATGGGAGGTCTTAACTTGGTCAAGGTTTCTTTTTCCAGAATAACAGCTGTTCCGATCCCCAAATCAGAGGGACAGCTGAGAACTCCAGCCATTGTAGTTCCCTTTAGTTCTGCCCACAGAGCCACTGTGGTAGCCATCTTCCCACCTTTGGGACAACTGAGACAAGACTATCATCCAATAGGGGCTTGGCAGCCACCAGTGGTGAGCTGCCTCTGGTGCATTCAAGATATACCCACATATGGGTATTTCCTGATTTCATTTGGTGCCATCTCCCAACCCCTCTAGGAGTACATTGTAAATAGGAATAAGAAGATTGAGAAACGGCGTCAGGAACTGATGGAGAAGGAAAGCATGAAACCAAAACCAGATCCTTTCAAAGGTGAGTTGTGGTCATGGGAGGCGTGCCATTCCATGTGGCACTAAGGCACATGACTTGGTGTAAAGTTAACAGAGGGCTGCCCTGGCTGGTTAGCTCAGTGGATTGAGCGTGGGCCTGCGAACCAAAAAATCGCAGTTCGATTCCCAGTCAGGGCACATGCCTGGGTTGCAGGCCAGTTCCCAGCAAGGGACCCATGAGAGGCAACCACACATTGATATTTCTCTCCTTCTCTCCTTTCTCTCCTCTCCTTCCCTTCTCCCTCTAAAGATAAATAAATAAAATCTTTAAAAAAAAAAAAAAAGTTAACAGAGGGCTGCTGAGGATGTGATTGAAGACCGGTGGGAGAGGCACTTAGCAGTGGAACGAGGTCCTTGAGTAGATCTCAGCTCTGTAAGCAACTTACCAGAGTAATGCAAAGTACTCTGCAGTTATTTCCTCTTTGAATCAAAGGATGAGAAAAGTTGGAAGTAATAAATGACCCAGTGCAGAGGCTCGTTGTTCCGACCCTATACTCCTGCTGGAAGGCTGATGACGCATGTCTCAGATTCTCTCCTAACTGAATCCCTGGAGAGGGCTGCAGGGAGAAAAGGTGGACCTTGTTGGGGGCTGGGAGGAAAGCATCACATGCATGCTGTCCCAGATCCCCCATGACTTGGATTTCATCAACAGGGATTGGCCAGGAACACTTCTTCAAGAAGATTGAGGCTGCTCACTGCCTGGCTTGCGACATGCTGATTCCTGCACAGCACCAGCTCCTGCAGCGGCACCTGCACTCTGTGGATCACAATCACAACCGCCGGGTGAGTCCCATCTGGATGGATGCTGGCTGCCAGGCAAGCCTTCTCGGGCTGCTAGTCGGGTTTCAGAACCTTCTGTGTATTATAGGGAATGCTAATATCTTTAGGAGCTCTCGCCCTATTCCATCAAGTCTGTCACTTCATCAATTATTTATATGATGCATCCCAATTTCTGTTAAAATATTAGAAAATATGTTGCTTAGAAATGATTAAATGTGTAGCTGAAATTGTCCTGATTTGAGAATGTTCGCTATAAACCACATAAATCAATTCCCTAGTTGCTGAAAAACTGGATTTTCTTTAAACTAAGGCCAAGGGCCACTCAGAGCAGAGTCCTGGGAACCCATTTGGTCCTTACTATGGTGGGGCCTGAGACTAAAAGTTTTGTCCGGGGTCAGCAAATTTTTCTGTAAAGAGTCAAATTGTAAATATTTTTTAGTTTTGCAGGCCATAGGGTCTTTGTCCAACAATTCTGCCATTGGTGGGCTAAAACAGCCACAGATACTAAGTGAGGGAGTTGGTGTGGCTGAACTTGGCCCACTGTCTGTAGCTTGCTGACCCTTGATTTAACATCTCTGTGCTTAATTTATCCACCTATGAAATAGAGCAATTGATACCTGCCTGTCCATCTCCCAGTTTTATTAAAGTGCAGCCAAAAGCACTGTGTAAACAAAGGATTACTATATGTGTGACTAGCTGTTTTGGAGCATGCATACTTTTGCTAATAAACTTACAATAAAGTTAGTATAACTCAAAACTGAAAAAGTTCACTTTTTTCCCTACGTAGTTCACAAAGCTTCTAATCTATAAATGCTTATTTCATCCTTGCTTATGCACATCATACCTGTACATCAAAAGTGTGTCTGTGCTTTTATCTTTTAAGATTATCAGACTTCTACACTGTTTCACAGTGTCAATTCCGATGTCTGTAGTTCTTTCTTTCTCTCGCTCTTGGAGTCTGGCACTTTGGGATTTGCTTCAGTGAAGAAAGTTTGGTCATCTCTACGTATGGCTGATCTCAGGACAACTTGCTGTAGCCTGGCTGGTGTGTTCTCTTGCTCCTCTATATGTACAATCTTTTAAAGTCTGTATTTGGTTCCCTTTGCAGCTGGCTGCTGAACAGTTCAAGAAAACAAGTCTCCATGTGGCTAAGAGTGTTTTGAACAACAGACATATAGTGAAGATGCTGGAAAAATACCTCAAGGTTAGGAGTCCAATGAATGGGAAAAGCTCTTGAAATGGACTATGAGTATGGATTTGTATCTTGAGTGCAGTATTTAGCTTTTCTGAGTTTTTTGAAGAGTTGAGGGATGTTGGAATATGTAAGGCTTGGGAATTCCACCACTGTGGGTTTCCTGAGACACAGTGTTTGCCTGGGAACTCTGGGATGTTCTGCTTGATTAATCTGTACAATAATGCTGACTCTGACCATGAGAAACTTTGACTATCTATCCATAAAATACTGAGCAAATGATGGTGAAATGCTTAAAAAAATAACAAAAACAAAAATGTATCTAAGGTAGGTAATTGTCCCAGAAAGAAGCTGAAAATAGGTTTTGCTGGCAGATCCAACTGACACTGAAATGGAGGTTCAGGGCAAAGGGAAGAGCCAGAGGTGCCACAGTCACTGAGCCATAGTGACAGGAGCAGAGTAATAAGTCCCAAAGAGGAGGATTCCTGGGAGAGAAGTTAGAGGAGCCCCTAGTTCTTCCTTGGGAAGCCCATTTTGCTAAACGCTCAGTCCCATGACTTCAACATTTGAGGCTGGTAGCTAAGCTCCAGCATTGCCTGGCTAAGTACGACCTGTTTGCCTTCCTTTAATTTATTAAATGCTTCAATATTTGGCAGTTCATTCTGTCCATTAAAGGCACAGAATCTAAATACAGCAAGTCCTCAAATAATGTCTGTTCAATGTCATTTCATTATAATGTTAATGAGATACGACAGGGACTTAACTCTTACTTATATCAATTAGCCTATGTTAAAATTAGTTTAGTTGTATATTGTTTATCCGCAGTTCCAAGAACCTGTTGATGACGATAAATGAGGACTTACTGTAACCAATTTAATAACCATGACTTGTCAGTGTTTTACCAATGGCTAAACAGATTTAGCCTCTGGAGTCAGGTGCAGGCTTAAGCTTCTAATCACCATATTTTAAAAATACATTTTCTATTCTGGTAGTCATAATAATTTAGTTTTTTTTTTATAAACTGCAGACAATATGCTTGTGAGAAGTTTGGCTTCTGAGAGAGTCAGACTTGGATTTGACTCCTGACTGATGTTTAATAGCTCTGTGACCTCTGGCAGGTTACTGATCTTTAAGTCTCATTTCCTTATCTGTAAAATGAGAACAATCCTCATGCCAGGGCTTTGAGCCTAAATGAAACTAAAATTTAAAATAGTCTTGCCCTGGCCAGTGTGACTCAAATTGGTTGGAACATTGTCCATAACTAAAAGGTTGAGGGTTTGATTCCTGGGACAGGGCACATACCTAAGTTGCAGATTTGATCCCAGGTTCAGGCACATATGGGAGGCATCCAATCGATATTTCTCTCTTGCATCAATGTTTCTCTTCCTTCCTTTCTCTCTAGAAGCAATGAAAAAATATGGGGTGAGGATAAAAAAAAATTTTAATAGTAGTAACTTCCTGTTAGGAATTTTTTATTTATTTATTTATTTTTTGTTTAGATACTAGGTCTTTTTTTAACTTTTCCTCATGGTTATATGCCTGAACAAAAACTACAAAATAGTTGTGGTGAAGATTTTCAGAGATGTCCTTTCTGAATTTATAGCCTCTGAGAACCTTTAGGATTAATTCACCTGGTATAGTTTAAAGTAATTTTCTTTTTTTTTTTTTTTTTTAAGATTTTATTTATTTATCTTTAGAGGGAAAGGGAAGGAGAGAGGGAGAGAAATATCAATGTATGGTTGCTTCCTGTGCATTCCCTACTGGGAACTGGCCTGCAACCCAGGCATGTGCCCTGACTGGGAATCGAACCGTGATCTCTTGGTTCACAGGCCCGCGCTTAATCCACTAAGC